>JAUPFN010000019.1:4272500-4818058 GCA_036924255.1 Apodemia mormo
TTCACCTTACCTATTCCTACCGCAATAACTTCAATACTTGCCACTGTCGTGGCTTAGAAAGTAAAGTAGCCAGTAGAGTCGTGCATCTGGCATTGTCATCCCGCCACACGGATAGCAACGCACTATTAACATCTTCGGTGTCTATAGGTGATGGTTTTTTAGAGGATTTCATTAGATAGGTAGCAAATCGGCAGGTGGAAAGAGATACCATTTCCAAGAGCTTACAGACAATAGTCCATTGCCATCCTTGTAACGGACTCTTATATATATAATATACTTATATAAGAATAAGTGTTTTGTTGTATATATACTTATATAAGTATATTATATAAGGATAAGTGTTTTGTTTCAACAAACACTTATCCTTATATAATATACTCATATAAGAATAAGTGTTTTGTTGTATATATACTTATATAAGTATATTATATAAGGATAAGTGTTGGTTGAAACAAAACACTTATCCTTATATAATATACTTATATAAGAATAAGTGTTATGTTGTATATATACTTATATAAGTATATTATATAAGGATAAGTGTTGGTTGAAACAAAACACTTATCCTTATATAATATACTTATATAAGAATAAGTGTTTTGTTGTATATATACTTATATAAGTATATTATATAAGGATAAGTGTTTGTTGAAACAAAACACTTATCCTTATATAATATACTTATATAAGGATAAGTGTTTTGTTTCTGTTATACCTATTATCTATTAGTATATTTTACTTATGTGAGTAGTTAGATTACGTATATTTACAATAGTAATAATAATATTGCTGGACAACTTTCACAAATTGATCTAACCCAAAGTAAGCAAATTATTTGCTTGTGTTTTAAATGTTAGGCAACGACATATACATAGAAAAACACATATAAATACTTTTATATACATAATAAACACCCAAACTTAGAAATACAAACATCTAAGCTCATCACACATATGTTTGTCCTTGTCGGGAATCAAACACGAGCCCCTTTGATTCGTAACTAGTTTCCGTAAACACTCGACCAACGGGGCGGTTCATTTATATCACGTATGCTTATGTATTATATATATTTTATGCTTATTATTTTGTTATAATAAATTTATACTATTACTCTGTAGTCTAGTGGTCCAGTATTAGCGTTGACTACATGATGTCCCGGGTTCGATTCCTGGGACGGACACTTAAAAAAAAAGTGTTTTTTCAGTTTTCTGATAAACACAAAGTTGCCCGGGATTGGAAAGTGACCGGTTGGCGATAGGCTTGCCACCCATCATGTTTGTGGGATCAAGTATCTTCAGCTAATCGTGGGTGCACTTGTTGTACCTTTGCCTACTCCTTCGGGGATATGGACGTAAAGATACTTAAAAGATTATATGAAAACTATATCAACGACATATTAAATATCACATTTGTGGGACCAAGTATCTTCGGCTAATCGTGGGTTCACTTGTTGTAACTCTGCCTACTTCTTCGGGGATACAGGCGTGAAGATAATTTTTATACTACTAAGTTTAGTCTTGGTTACAGGCTTATTAAGTTAAAAATATAGTTTTATCGTAATACTCGTAAGTTGTTACGCGCTACCCAAGCTTTCCTCTCAGCATCACGGAAGGTAATCTGTGCGAAAATGCTTAACAGCATATGGTTACGATTTTGTATTTAATTGTGCAATGAAGTATTTAATTTTTTTATATATATAAGAGGGAACAAACGAGCAGAAGGTGCACCTGATGGTAAGTGATCACCACCGCCCATGGACATATGCAATAACTGCAAGACGCAGTTGCGTAATGCGTTGCCGGCTTTTTAAGAATGAGTAAGCTTTTTTCTTGAAGGTCCCTATGTCGTATCCGTTCGGAAATACCCCTGTCGTGCCTGCCTTAAATAAATGCAATAAGAAAATGGCAGTAACATTTGCCATTTAGAAGTACTAGATTGTAAATAACCTTGTAGATCTAACCAGATTGGCACAGTATTTTACAGAACCGAGCTCCATACATTTTACATTTTGTAAAACCTTATTTTTCTCATTGTGATACGAGTATAAATCGTCCAAACTGAAAAGATTTTCAGTAGCCGTCAGATGGACGACCGATTGGCTTAAGTCATCCGCAGAAATTCTAGCTCTGTTAGCTTCGAATACTATTCTACAATTATCTGGGTTGGCTTTTAGGAAATAAAGCTGTCATTCAATTTAGAAATGGTCGGATGTTAGATAAGATTAAATTGAAAATATAGTTAAGAATGTTCACAAAGTTTTACGAGTACGATTGAGTCTATTTCCTTTTACTTTTTATTCGACTATATAAAGCGATATTTAGGTTTTGTTTGTTATATGCGTGTTTTTTATAGCAATGGGCTAGCGTCTGTCCTATTAAATTGATTACTATTATTAAAGTCTGACAACTCGTCAAATTTTCAGTCGATTCATCAAATTGTCAAGAGTACCTTGTAAAATAATATAGTAATAATATAATATTTACGGGGCAAATTACACTTACTGGTATAAGCCCAAAGTAAACAAATTATTTGCTTGTGTTATGGGTGTTATTCAACAATACTAATACATAGAAATACATACATAAATACTGGAATATATTTAATAAACACCCAAACCCGGAAATGCTCGTCCCCTTCGGGGATCGAACCCGAGCCCCGTCGATTGCATAGTCAGGGTCGCTAACCACTCGAACAATGGGGGGGTCAAAATAATATTACAAATACAGTGTATCTTCAATTTGAAGTATTTTTTTTTTCTGAATTCGAACTAACTAATTATTTTTTTTTTGAAATTTAGTTACAAGCAATGAATTAATTGCTTATCACAAGAATTAATTGGTTGTGATACAGATAATTATTAATCAACGATATTAATACATAGAAATACATATATGAGTACCGAAATATATTAAATAAAAAATACAAGTTCAGAAATACAAACAATCCAGAGATACAAAATACAATCTATGGTAATTTCAGAAACGCAGCGAAGAACTATTTAATTTACAAATTTCCGCAAACATTCGTATATACATCGTATATAATACGTATCCTTGCGATGTCATTGAAAGGAAAAAGTGACTTAAAAAAATTGAACACACCGTAAGCCTGAAAAATAAAGAAGACGCTATATATATTTACGGGCATAATTTATACTTTTTTATTTGTTTCATTAAATATTCAAAAATGTGTTGTCTGTAAAAGCTTGAATGATGGCCAAAAAACTGATTCAAGTTGTAAAACAAATATATTTTTTTCATCGCAAGAACACGTGAAAGTTTGCTGAAATTTACAAATATATAGTTTTCTTCATTGTGCTTGTGTGATGACCAGTGACCAGTATAATTTATATTTTTTTATTTGTTTTATTAAATATTCAAAAATGTGTAGTCTGCATATTAGGTAAAAGCTTGAATGATGGCCAAAAAACTGAATCAAGTTTTAAAACAAATATATTTTTTTAAGAACACGTGAAAGTTTGCTGATTTTTTTTTATGTCATAAGATAGCAAACAAGCAGATGGGTCTCCTGATGGAAAGAGTCAACCATCGCCTATAAACACCAAAGATGTTAATGGTGCGTTGCTATCTTGTGGCGAGGTATAATGCCACATGCATAAGTTTACCGGCTGGCTACCTTACCCTCCAAACCGGAACACGACAGCGACAAGCACTGACGCTATTGCGGCAGGAATAGGTAAGGCGGTGGTACCAGACCCGGGCGAGACAATGCAGAACAGATGGTGCACCTGATGGTAAGTGATCACCGCCGCCCATGGACATCCGCAATACCGGAGGTATTGCAGCTGCGATGCCAGCCTTTTAAGAATGAATAAGCTCGTTTCGTGAAGGTCCCTAAGTCGTATCCATTCGGAAACACCCCCGAGGGTAATTGATTCCACGAAGGAGTAGTGCAAAAAGTGTCGACAAAGGCGCACGGTTGCGGAATTCCAGACATCGAGGTGGTGAGGATGAAACTTTAAATTTAGACGCGATGTCCGATGGTGGAATTTAGCGGCAGAAATTAGTCCGAACAACTCGTCATAACACTCCCCATGATAAATACGGTAAAACATGCAGAGCGAACCTACATCTCTGCGTAACGCCAAAGAGTCAAGCCGATTAGAAATAGCCTGGTCGTCGACGATTCGAACCGGAACCATATATAAATAAAAAAAAGTGTTTTTGAAGTTTTCGTGGTTTTTCTATAAAATCAAATCTCAATAATAGCTTGAAATCTGATAAGTGGTGTGTATTACTCATCAGACGTCAAGGTCGGATCGGAGCGTGTAAAGCTGTTGTGTCGAGGTATTGCTGGAAATAAGCGATAATCGTAATCAGGTCGAGAAAATGCAGCGAAGGGATCACCACTCGCTCCAATCTCGCCATCTCGCCAACTAACAAACCAGTGATTCGTGATTAGTCGGAATGTCTTTAGATGTTCACTCTGCTTAATCGCTCACACCATCAGCCATTTTCGCATTTTTTTCTAAAAAACACGGACCCTTACGCGTACCCTTAATATTTTTTTTCAAAATTAATATGTAGTTTTTTTCGTATTTTTTAAATATTTTATTTCTTTTTCAATTTTACAGCTATATTATTTTTTTTTTAAATATTGTTTAAGACATTTCACATTCACATCATATGATTTTTTTGAGATCATAGATATCAACACTAAAATTTAAGAAAATAAATAAAAATAGGTACTGTCATACCCAAAGCGCTGGTATCATCAAGTTGGTCGTTAACGAAATATATGTTTTATTAATTGATATTTACGGTTTTTTGACAAAATTATTAATTAAACTGTTAGATCTTGAACTAATCTTGATTATAAATAAAGTTTACTTATTGATTAATACGCCAAAACACTTTTAAACTAACCTGTATCATAAACTACAACCAACACATAACACACAGCACGAATCCAAATGAAGGATTAAGTTCTTTTATTTTTCCCCAAGAGCGTATTTGAAAAAAGTATGCCAATTTGAGGTTATTCTGTACAATGTTTAGTTCAAAAACGATAAAATACCATAGAGTATTGTATTAAAACTGGTAAATAGTGAAAATATTATTTTTTTGGACGAAGTAGCGTTGGTCCCTATAGAGATCATAGTGTATTAACGGATTTTTTTCAGAGGTCTCATTAGTTACCAAAGTGAAGTGAGCGGCTAATCCACAAGCGAACCGGAGTGATACTTCTCTTAATATATAGTTAAATTAATGTTATGCAAGTTACCACTAAACAAAAACTAACTCGGGAAGAAAAAAATTAAAATAGTCTCTCATCGATGGATGCTACATTTAAATCTAATCTACATTCTCGACACAACAATCTGATCATAAACTATGACAGAAAAACAAAATAGGAAAATACGTATACACTGAAGTTACTTCCTGTCCAAAGCCAGAGAAGTTCGATAGTTTAACATGTAATATATTTTAGTTATGCCAACATTTTTAAACAAATGGCTTACTCAAAGGCGACAGACTCACAACAGGAAACTTTTTGGAAGCTTTCTCCAGGTGAAAATATATTTTGTGTTTAAAGTTTCGGCAATCCATTGTTTAGCGCAAATAGTGCATCTTATAGCGTAATGTAAACGCTTCAGCGTTTCCAGGAGATACATTTAAAAGAAATTTTGGGTTCCTGTGTCGAAATCTCACTGATATCCTTTTGCCTTAGTCTGTAATGATAGTTTTAAAGAAGGGATTTATATATAGCCTAAATTTAACTAGACAAAAAATATATCGAGTTTTTTTATAGAAATTTACGACGTACGAGTAGCCTACACTTGATGGCAGGCAGTCACCATTGCTCATGAATATCAGCAACAAAGGTAAAAGTTGGTATCTCGAAGCTAGCTGCTAATGAAATGACAACCTTTAAAATATTGTTAATCATTTTAAAATTGTTCCAATCCATGTCAAACAAAACCAAATCAAAGGTCTTTGGAAACACTGTGTTAGAAAAATTGTTACAGAGTTTTACTGTTCAGGCCGGGAACGTGTGTAAAATTTAACAGTGGTAGGTGATAAAGCTTTTAGGTGGTGTATGAGATTTTTGGTACTGTGTGTAGTATAAAAGCGAAAATTTGACACAGGTACTACTTGAAAAAGATCATTAGGTACAAGTAGGTGATTGTTTTCTTATATCATTAGGGCAAGTATCTTACTTTTAAAAAAGGGTATAATTCTCCACCATGATGAATAACTGAGCATATGTAGGTTTTCGAAGTTGTTATTTTGTACTTGAATTAAAATATTTGTTTACAGTTTAAAAAACTTTAAAACTGCTGGAATAATTGCGTAAAATCTTCTTTAACTCAGTACTTTTACCACAGATAATATATTTGTTACTGTGAGTTCATATTTTAGTCATTTCATCAAAAAATTAAGTTGGCTTGCGAATTAATTTAAAATCCACACTGTGTGGAATATTTGTGCAAGTTTTCCATTGTATGGAACAATTATTTTTGTGGACGTTTCACGTTTCGCGGATTTTGATCGATTTGACAAGGCCCTTGCTCTTATGAAAGGTATTTAAAATTATATATATGTACTTCTTAGACCAGTGGTTACGTCTACACTTAAGACAGTTACATATAAGATCACTGAAGCGACGTTTATACGTAACAAATATTAATTTCGCTCCATTAAGGATAACACAAGATACGTAGCAAAGACAGTTGATCGTCGCTCGTTTCTCATAACGTGGAACGGTGGGAGTCTAAAGGAATAAAGGCAGATTTGTCCACGCGAGCGCCCCCACTCACAATCCATTAGACACAGAGCTCAAACGAGTGAGCTAAAACAGTCTGATACAAAAATAGAGGATACTAGCTTTGACACCGTATTAACGATATATTTTACAAAAGAGAATTTTATTTTTATTTATCAAACGATTTATTTACGGTCCCTGGAAATAAAACTAGTTATAGCTATTTGTTTGTGCTTTATTATCATCTTTAGTTATATACCTGCCTAGCAGAACGGCAGTTGGTCTATTCGTTAAAGAAATCCGGACCATACGGGGCATAATCTATACTACATCCTATACTTTAAACGAACAAATCTTGTATATTTTTATGTAATTGATTTCTTTCAAACGGCTGTAATGGTTTTAATGTAATATTTTATCACTTATACACGTGTACTGTTTCACAATATATTTATTGTGAAACAGTACAAGTGTATGAGTAATAAAATATTACATTAAAATGGAGTTTCACAAAGTGCCGACGATGAAGAGTGTACAAAATGTAATGGTTTTGATGAAATTTTATATTTAGATAGTCGTTTACTGCTAAAATTGATCAAAGTAAAAGTCATCGCCATGATAATCCATTTCCACATGAAAAAATATAATCCAAATGAAGCTTTGTCACTCAGGTACTAATATTATCAATGCAAAAGTCTGTCTGTTTATTACGCCTCCGTGGATAAGCCGCTGAATCAATTTTGATGAAATTTGGCATGAAGTTTAATACCATAATATAACCATATTATTCACTAACACATTATTCTTTCTAATATCTAGCTCAGTTGCAATATGTCGTTTTATTAATATCATACGATAGTAAAAAGTGCAGCCCTCCAATTCACGTAATTGAGTTAATAAGCTAAGGGCACTCACACACATAAACACGATAGAACGTCGAGACGTGCTACGACGCGGCATAATATGTAACAAAATGTGTAAGCCGCTTAAACGCCTCGACTCGATTGCCGCCTTGATTACGTGAATTAGGCTCCAGCTGGCTCTCCAGATGGAGAAAACTGACTATCGACCATCGCCTTTAAACACCAAACATGCAAATTCTGCATTACAATTCGCGTGTGGGTGGTAATGTCACATGTATAAGTTTACCGGCTACTAAATCCTTCAAACCGAAACATGACTAGCAGGAAAAAGGTAAAAAAAAATTGACAAAATTTTTACTTACACAGGCTAGAAAATTATTTTCGTTACACACTGGTTTGGAAATTGTTTTCGTTACATACTGGCTAGAAAATTGGTTTAGTTACACACTGGCTAGGAAATTGTTTTCGTAACATACTGGCTAAAAAATTGTTTTCGTTACAAACTGGCTATAAAATTGTTTTAGGTACACACAAGCTAGGAAATTGTTTTCGTTACGCACTGGCTAGGAAATTGTTTTAGTTACACACTGGCTAGGAAATTGTTTTCGTTACGTACTGGCTAGGAAATTGTTTTAGTTACACACTGTGTTTGAGCGCTACACAATCGAACAGCTCCACCTTTTTATATTTCATTATATTTTATGTTCAATTGAAGAAGTTTTGGAGTCGTCGCGAGATACCATTGTGACACCTCGTGCTCACACCATTTAGGAGTATTTTACCATTTTTACCATTACCAAATTTACCATTGTTTAACCGATTGTTGTAAAGTTAGTGTAAACCAGTGGAAATACATAATAATTGCCACAAATTCCGGTCCGGTCCGGTCATTTAGTTTCCGTAACCATCTAACCAACATCACCAAAAAGGGGGTAACCACAATCCAAAACTATAACCCCCCTTTTTACGCACTGGCTAGGAAATTGTTTTAGTTACACACTGGCTAGGAATTTGTTTTCGTTACACACTGGCTAGTAAATTATTTTAGTTACACACTGGCTAGGAAATTGTTTTAGTTACATCCTGGCTAGGAAATTGATTTCGTTACATACTGGCTAGTAAATTGTTTTCATCATATCAGAGTCGATGACGAATTTAGATATCGTTTTATTACACGTATTGTTTCTTTGTCTAATCCTCTGAAACCGAATTAAGCTGAAGATATCAATTTTATTTAATTATTGCAAGAATCTACTGTTTATTAAATTTTCTAATATTTTTGATAAAATAGTCGAAGAAGTTGTATTAATTAATATTTCTTTATTGATTACAAAAATTTCTAGACTAAATTTTTTGTCACTAAGTTAAGATATCATTTATCACACAGTCGAAGTTCTGAAATATTTTTCTCACAATATAAACTTATTTGGGCACTTTAAAATCACATATTATAGATTTCGATTTTTGTGCGGTTTTACTATATTTTTATGATAGAAAAGTAGTTAAATTGCCAGTTATGGTAGAGTAAATGATAGCTATAAGACTTATAGAGTATCTTCACGCCCATATCCCCGAAGGAATAGGCAGAGGTACCACAAGTGCACCCACGATTAGCCGAAGATACTTGGTCCCAAAAATGTGATAGGTGGCAAGCCTATCGCCAACCGGGCACTTTCCAATCCCGGGCAACTTTGTGTTTCTCAGAAAACTGAAAAAACACTTTTTTTGTACCCGATCCAGGAATCGAACCCGGGACCTCATGTGGTCAACGTCAACGCTGGACCGCTAGACCACAGAGGCGATAAGACTTACAGAACTTCTTTTATTAATTTTCAACATAAAATAATGGAAGCAGCCCTTTTCTTTTAAGTTGTATCAAGTATTAAGTTTGTCAATATGTATCAAGGCAAAATTGTATAATTGTTAACAGAATTTAGCTTATTGATTCAGTTGATATATTCTTAGGATTATTCTTTAGATTTCGATAAGTGATTGATACGTATATCATCAGCGATTATAATATTTGTGGGCGAGCGGTAATATTAGATGGAGAGCGATGTAATGTATACAACATCGTACAAGAATGAAAACAAAGATCTTCCTAGACAGTCAAATTGGATCGCCTGGGGAGGACCTCTAGGCGGTACAATTTGTCCATATAAAAAAAGCCCATATGAAAAGGATTAAAACTTGTATAGAGCGTTACAAGATAAACAGTTGATTTAGAAAAATTTAAGGTTGTTTTGTAACTTTGTAAAATGTACCATTGAAGATTGCTTGACCAATATAATCCATATCCATACTAATATTATAAATGCGAAAGTAACTCTGTCTGTCTGTCTGTCTGTCTGTCTGTTACGCTTTCACGGCCAAACCACTGAACCGATTTGGATAAAATTTGGTAGAAATATAGTTTGAGACCCAAGAAAGGACATAGGATAGTTCTTATCCCGGAAATCCCAAGGGAACGGGAACTATGCGGGTTTTTATTTTAGAATTTTTTCCTCGCGAACGAAGTCGCGGACACAGCTAGTATAAATTCTATTAAAATGAGGTAAATAAAGAAATTTTAATTTTACTTTTAACATTGGATATCTTCGGCCTTTGGTAAAACTCCATCTTAATGTGTATATATGTGTTTTGAAAGCCAATTATACTATTTTACTCGTTTAATTATGCGTTAAAACGCTAAAATATGTTGTTTCTATTTAAAACTAGTGAAACAGTACAAAAGTCTTTTGCAGTATATAAATAGACATTAGTTAAATGGTTGGTTTTTTTTAAAATTTATTTAAACAATATTATAACATATGGTAACAATTAGCTTTGCAAAAACCGTATCCCGGTTTGTCCGCAAGCTTGCACTTGTCTCGCATATAAAATATAAATTTGTATCTTAACCACTACTTCACAATAAAAATAACGATCCATATTATATTTAAATAAACTATTTGCATACACCAACCTGCAACATAAAAGTTGCGTAGAACAAGAATCTTAGAAACAAAAGAAAATAAAGACTTAATTAAGGTTTAAATGTAACAACGCTAGAATGAAATTCCAAATATACCCAACCACACAACGCTACAACACAGCTATTCTCCTTACTTAGCCTCAACTTAAAAGGCATTACTTACACTTCGACGTTCAACTATTTGTATATCACTCCAGCGTACTCGAAACAACTGTAGCTAACATTACGTCCAGTTTCAGTAAGTTGGAAATTCCTCTGGAACTTAAGCTTCCAAAAGCTCTTCGTTAAAGACTGTACTAAAGTAAACTGACTGAGATCTAGGATCAAAATGTAAGGAATTTATGAATCTTAAATCCGTGTTCGCTTTTGAGATGGAAGAATGTTGGAATTAAGTTGAAATACGTAATCGCGAAATTGTTTTCTGTTTGAAGATTTTCACATTTCAGTAATTTCAATTAACTCAACAAGGAATATATTTACATTACACATAGTAATATAATGTCCGTTGAATTGGACAGAAATAGGCTTTCTACCAGGTTACATATTATACAGAATGAATGGTAAAAGATTGTACGTACTGAAAGAGGGTATTCAATACTCAATTCTGATATCGAATATATAAAAAAACGTGTGTGTACTTAGGTACGCACGTAAGAAATTATATTATATCTTTGACGGAAAAAGATTAAAATCTTTCTAAAAATTTTATCTTTTGGGTAAGAATACCTAACTAAAAATGAAATTTTTAGAATGATTGAAATGTTTGTAGAGAAAATAGCACTAATAATAGAAAGATTGAAAATTATTAATAGAAGATGACCGCCCCGTTGGTCGAGTGGTTAGCGACCCTGACGCCGCAATCGACGGGGCTCGAGCTCGATCCCCGACGGGGACAAGCATTTGTGTGATGAGCATAAATGTTTGTATTTCCGGGTTTGTGTGTTTATTAAATGTATTCTAGTATTTATATATGTATTTATATGTATTAGTATCGTTGACTAACGCCATAACACAAGCAAATAATTTGCTTACTTTGAGGTTAGATCAATAAGTGTAATTTGTTCCGTGAGTATTTATTTATTATTATTTATTTATTTTTTGAACAAGCATTTGTCATTTAATATGAGTTTTCGGTTTTTAGCGCACATCAAAGCGTTCAGAGTTGGAATATATTCAAATGTATACGTAGCCTGCCACAGTTGTGCAAAGTTTACTAAAGTTAATGTATGTTTTCCCTTTCAATGACAACGCAAATGTACACTTAAAAGTACGCGACAATTTGCAAAGTAACTAGTATCCTTCGTCTGAACAATGGATTTCCGCAAAGTAACGCCTTAATCTATAAAATGTGTAGGTGAATTTGTCTTTGAGACAATGTATGATGCAATAGAAATGTTAATAAAATATTTTAAAAAAATGCTTTCTTTAGATAATTCTGAAATAGCAAACAAGCAAATAGTTGTCCTGATACAAAAAAACCATCGCCTGTAGACACCAAAGATATTAATGGTGCGTTGTTATGCTTGTGGCGATGTGTTAGTGCCACTTGCATAAATGTAACAGCTACCTTACCCTCCAACCGCAGCATGAAAATGACAAGCATTAACGCTATTGCCGGAGGAATGGTTAAAAGTAAGGCGGTGATAGAAAATACCCGGACAAAACGTTGCGGAACTCTACTACCTAGAAGTCACGATGGTACTGACACGTATTTTACAAACTGCCTGGTAGAATGGCACATGATCTATTCTTCAAAGAGGACCCGAACCATCACGGGGTACCTATATCTTTCATTTCATTTTTAGGGTTCTCATGAACCGTGATAGCTAAAAAGCTGAAATGTTCACAAATTATGTATTTTCGTTGCCTCTATAACAGTAAATCTATACATATAATAAAATCGTAGAAAGTCAAAACTGTACATTGAATATTATTTTTAAAGAATACTTGGAGCGTGATCTACAATCGATATCGAAGCCAAAAATATAGTTTTTAGAATTTTTGTCTTTTTATCTGTTTGTCTGTATGTATGTCCGGGGTAAACTCAAAAAGTACTGCATGGATTTACTTCAAATTTTGCATAAACATTACTAACAGGTCAGGTCAACATATAGACTACATATTATCACGCTATCACCTACGGGGGAGGAACTGTGTGGAGTAAACGAAGACAGCGCGGACGAAGTTGCGAGCAACAGCTAGTAATAAAAATAAAAAAAATAAAATATTAAGGAGGGTCTCCACACAATAAACGTGTTTTCTTCGTTTTTTTTTGCTCAATATTAATAACAGTAACAGGTAGACGCTCAAAATTTTCTCAGAATATTTAATTGTACATTATCTTTCATAGTAAATAATTAAATAAAAATAAAGTAAATATTATAGGGGGGCTCCCATACAACAAGCGCAATTTTTAAGCAATTTTTACGAGATCTTAATAAACAGGTAGAAACTTGAATATTTTCAAATAAAGTAAGTATTTGGAAATATATTAATCATAACAATAAATACCTGATAAATAAAATAAATATTTAATTACACATACAACAAAAGTGATTTTCTTTTATAGTGATTTTTTTTCCCCGTGTTGGTCCCGGGCTCCTTTGGCCGTTCTGTCAGGCAGGTCGTAAAAGGCGACTAAGTGGCTATGCGCGTCACTATCATCGTGACTACTAGGTGGTAGAGTTCTGCATCGGCTCGACCGGGTCTGGTACCACCGCCTTACCTATTCCTGCCGCAATAGCGTCAGTGCTGGTCACTGTCGTGTTCCGGTTTGGAGGGTAAGGTAAGCGGTAAACTTATGCATGTGGCATTAGATCTCGCCACAAGATAGCAACGCACCATTAACATCTTTGGTGTCTATAGGCGATGGTTGACTCTTTCCATCAGGAAACCCATCTGCTTGTTTGCCATCTTATGATATAAAAAAAAGATGATGGTACGGAACACTTCGTGCGCGAGTCCGACACGCACTTGGCCGGTTTATTTTATATAAAGAAAACATCAATTAAAACGAATCAACAAGATTATGTTATGTTGTATATAATATTAGGGCAGCCAATTAGTATCCAATCTCTAACATTATCCAGTTCGTGCCGAAACTGGACGTCATGGTTTATCTAGTGTATTGTGTCGAGAACGCTTAAGTGATATACAAATATTCGAACGTTGGAGTGCGTAAAGCCCTTTATGCTAGGTTTTAGTCACCGACCACACAGCCTATAGACGGCTAATGTTTGATTTTCCGTATTGAATGCATTCTGGCAACTAGCTGAGGTAAGACGAAGTGGGGTTGCAACGCCGCAATTGGCTAACTCAAGGCCACAGTGAAAGATAGTAATGTACAGAGCATCTGATTAGTCGGCACTGATTACCCAATCACTACTCATTGGCGAGTGGACATTTACATCGGAACTATAAGTCAGAAGTGTTGACACAAGTCATTCGCCTATTATTAGGTGTCTATGGGCTGTGTGGTCGGTGGTTTTAGTGAAGTGAATGGGATTTTGTACAGATTGTCTCACATGTTTGACCTATAAGATAAATTGGACGTAGTAACACGAAAAGGATTCAATCCACACAAAATCACTTTAGAAATATTAAAGTTTGAAGTTGGATATTTTTTTATTTTTTAACGTGTCATACATGAGGAATAGTTCTGATGTTGTATAAAGTAATAGAGAGCTATTTTTGCTTAATTTTTTTACTGGCCGATAGTATTGATGTTTAGCATCAGTTTGATGCGCTTAACTCATTTTTGGCCATATTATGGATTGGATCCTTAAGTACGTCTAATTTCCGTTGGAACAGCCAAAAGTTCTTTCTAAGGCTGTCATATATGATGACAGCCTTAGAAAGAGCTCAGCGCGCTGTTTTAAAAGTAATGCTCAAAAAACCTTTTAGATACTCTACCGCTTACTTTACCTTTACAAGGAAACAAATGTACTACGCATTCGACAACTCTTTATCTGGAAAGCCGCAATTTTACACCATAATACAATCTTAAATTCGCCAGATTACCCCATCCTTATTCAAAAAAGGGTTTACAGGGTTTAAATTCCGAAAACTACATGTGCATTTGATAGACGATTTCCAACTTTTCTTTTCCCATACATCTACATTCAAGTGTGTCAACGCTGCAATATTAAAGAGCTTTCTTTACGAATTGCTTTAAAGGAAATAATTAGATGGCTTTCTTCCGTTAATTACTCAGAAACCGAAAAAATTCTTGCTAAATCTTAGCCACTCACACACATGCTCTCTCTCTCTCTCCCTCGTATACATAAAAACAAAAAAACTCACGCACAAACGAAACATTCACTTATTCATAATATGTAAGTCACGCAAAACACTTAGCAGTTTAAAATTAACCTACTGTGCCTGTTGTTGTTAATTTTTTACAAATTTTCTTTTTAATTTTTCTTCTTGTTTTATTGTATAATATTACCTCCCGTAAAATTTTTGTTAATTGTATATACGGAAATCATTGCATGGTATCCACGCCACATGCGTGGAGTCCAACAGAAATATAAACTATTGTACTGTACTTTTAAACTAAGTAATAATAATAAATCTTATCTTATCGTTGGCTCTTAAATGTTTTACATTTTATCTGCATGATAAAATACTAGGTGACTACGATTTTCGACCGCGAATGAGTAACACGGCGTTACTACGGCGAATGAGTAACCTTTTTCAATCCGCTGACCCCTTTGAAAATCAAGCACAACTTCAAGGACCCCCTTAATAAAAATCATTGGCATTTATTTATTAATTTAAACGTTCATAGATAAGACGGCGGACCCCCATACACATATTCGCGGATCCCTAAGGGATCCACGGTCTACAGGTTAGTAATCTCTCACAGAAACACTCATTTGCTTCTAAAGCCCCTCAGGGTTTAAGGTTTTTTAGGGTTTATTCTTATGGAATGAGAAACCATAATTATAATTAAGATAATTTTCTTCGATAATTCTTTTCATCGCCTATGGTTTCTCTTCCATCTCTCCCATCTTCTCTTCTTTTCTTGTTCCATCACGAGAGCTATCTGCTTGTTTGCTACCTTATAAAAAAGTACATTTTGTAAGTTTGTCGACTATTACTCGTAAACTTGTAAAGTCTACTTAGCCGCGACAGTTTTCTTTATAAAGATATTATATATAAGTATTATCACTGTGAATTTTTTTGACATCCAAAACAAACAGTTCAGCTAGCAGGAGGGGGGACACTTGAATGTAATAAAAACTGGCAATACAAAGCTAAGTATTTCACAAAATAGTCCCTTAATCGAAAACTCTTTACACAAACCCACAATATTTTTTAAATACCTATCCAATACTTTGGGACCCCGGAGATACAAAATAAACATACCCACTTTATGTGTACACGTAGTACCTTAAAAACATTTTTCAAATTTTACTTTTACCATTGTCAGTGTAACTAATATGACTGTAATCAGTCCGTCCGTTCGTCTATAGATTCGCAGCTTAGCTTAGAGATTATTCGTATCTACTAGAAAGCTGTAATTTGGGCCGAATAAAAGAATATAATATAATATAATATAATATAATATAGTAGTATATAATATGTAGTATATAAATAAATTTCGCAAAAAGTTGTTTGATTTGCTGTTAGATAAAACTTATTATGATATTAAAGAATTTTTAGCTGATAAAATTAAATATTAGTTAATGGATAGAAATATAAGTTTGTTGAATTGTCTAATTATGATGCATTTTATTTAAAAACTAGCTGTTGCCTGCGACTTCGTTCGCGCGGACTTCGTTTACTCCACACAGCTCCTCCCCTGTAGGTGATAGCGTGATAATATGTAGCCTATATGTTGACCCGACCTGTTAGTAATATTCATGCAAAATTTGAAGTAAATCCATGCAGTACTTTTTGACTTTACCCCAGACATACATTGACTTTCCTACGATTTTATTATATGCATAGATATTTGGTTTCTGCAGTCCTTCGCAATGTAACTTTGACTGTGCCAAATTTCATTCTCTACAGTTGGCGCGATTGTCTTAAAAAGGGGTCCAAAGTTTTTCCCTCGCGTATTAACATATTGATTACCCAGAAAACTATTTAGTTCTTTAATATTTTACATTTATAATAAAAGTTTCACGTTTTAAATTTACTACGGAAACGCTCTGGACTGTCATGGCGTCCTAATGACATTACACTGCACCGTGGCCACATACAATACATATTCTGTGGTTTCTATGAAATGTCAAAACAATATGACATTTTACCACGATATGACATAACACTTCTAGATTTGCTTTTAATGTCACGTGACTTAATGTTTATTTTTGCCGAAATTATATAATTATAATATCCTTAAAATATGATCAATCCTTCTTATTTTCTTAAATATTTTTTTTGTTACCTCCATATCATAGTTAATTATTAAAAACAACAATATATCCGATTCATTCCTAATGGAAACAAGCGTATTGAACGCCCTAATATTTTAAACTAAATAAATTGTATTTGGACTAAAAGGTTCCATAGCATCTATTTGCCCAATTTTTCAATAAACGATTCGCATCTGACTAGTCAAACAGAAAAGGATTCACTAGGTTTTCTCCAGAAGGTTAAGCGCTAGAATAAAATGATATTAAGGCCCGTGTACACTGTCAGCCGTCAGAGTTCAATCCCTTGATATCGTACTTTTTACCGTCCACAGTTTTATTTCAGAGGCTTTGGGGCTTGGTTTAAGTTATAAACTCTCCTATTTCCTATAATTGAAAAAAGTTTTAGACTTTGTCCCGCTCATACTAATAGATTATATGGCTTTAGAAATTAAGAAATATATTTATGCATTTTTATATAAAGATACACTATACTACTGCACAAATCTGTAAATCTGTATTAACAATTTTTTGTGATAAATATGTAATATGTGTTTCACTGATATAAATTTTACCATATTGAATTTTTTTGTCTTTTTGTCTGTCTGTTTCTATACTAATAAACGAGCTTTCTGGTGATTATAAGTTAAAATGTGGAATGAGAAAGAGAGATCTAACTTCTCCTAGTCTATTTAATCTCTACATGAACAAGTTATTTGAGGAACTCAGCAGTATGTGTATTGGATGCTAAATCGATGGTATTTGTGTCAACAATATCAGCTATATTGATGACATGGTTCTGCTCAATCAATGCACTAAGAACACTGATTCGATTGTGTGAACAGTACGCTGTTGAACATGATCTTTAATATAATGCACAAAAAGTGAATTAGTTACTTTTAAGCGGGGAAAGTTGGACCTTCTATTACTAGTACTACTACGGCGAGTTTAATTGAATGGAAGCCTACTAATTATGGCGCATACGTTTATTTATCTTGGCTAATGTCTTAGCCATATAGTAAGCGATATTATGAAAGATAACATGGACCTTAAATAAAACGCAAGCCCTGGCAATGAGAAGTAATATATTGGCCTGCAGGTTCACTCACAGGTCTAAAGAATAAAGTTATTTTTATTTAAATCTTTTTGTCAATTTTTTTTTTCGTGGATTACATTGAGTATATGTAATCCACGAAGATTTATTTAAGAGTATATAATATACTACAAGTGACATTGTAGCGCATTCACAATATTTGCGAATGCTAGAGACTATGATTTTATGCGAAAAAAAGTAGTGACTATATTTAATCGATTGGGATATAGTAACAAGAGTATTTTATAAATTATGGCATCATGTTATTATTGCTCTATGTAAAAGCATTTGATAAGATTTATCACGAGAAAGATAAAAATAAGATAATTTAGAATATCATAATTTTCATATAAAAAGTACTACTATAACATAGTAGGAGGAGCCCAAGAAGGGATTTTGGGTTTTACTCGAGTGCATCAGATTTACAAAGAAGGGTACCTCGCATATTGTTAAAGCACTTCACCAAATATAAGTCCTATATATAGAGACGGGTAACTAGGGCAGAAAAAAACAAAATTCCAGTAACTTCGGCTCATGGAAATTGATAGATTATATTTTTTTCATTATTTTTACATAATTTGTTCTATAGTAAGAAAAAAATCAGATGCGCTCGCGAATGTCATATCTTGTTTAGCATCAGAAACTAAACATTATTATTAATAACTAATAATACTTATATAATAGTATTACTTACACTCGCGTTGAGTAAGTAGTATTCATTTTTCCTGAAGATGCTTTCGTTTCGAAGTAAAACGTGTGTTGAGTGCATAAATTGCATGTTTTTGTATTTGGTTCCAACGAAGGTGAAACTGTGGTGAATGTGGGTGGATAATTGTGCCGCTGGGGTCTCATCTTTTTGTCCGGCTCATCGTTGAGTTTTATCCATTTATTAAACCAGTGTCTTTCTTTGTGGTGCCATCGCGGAGGTCACATAGAACAGTTCGCGGTTAATAGTAAATTTGATTAATTTCGCCTTCTTAAATATGGACTTCCGCAAAGTTACGCCTGAATCGATAAAATAAAATAATGGAAGTTTATAAAAAAACGGCTATATAAATATATATGTTAAAAAATACAAAAAATGGAGTTTTAAATTACTCGGGAGCAATGTAGCTTACTTATTTGTGAAAAAGTTTTCCAAATCGGTTCATTTTTCAAAAAGTTCAAAAAGGTTTGAACATCCCGCAAAGAACCTCAAGGATCTTCGTGATTTTAGTAAGGATATCTGAATATTATAACAAAGTAGCAGCTTGCCGCCACATTTTAGACCACGCAATAATTTCTTAAAATGGAAACGTACGTAATGCGAGTCGTTCCTTAAATTGGATTGATGTAATACCGTCTTATGTTCGTTTTTTGTTAGAAGATCTACACTGAGCCTTTTATATGATAAACGATTAGGTTTAAGCTAAAAATGCAATTACTTTTATCATTGCAAGATGTTCTTTGGCAGAAAAGACCTAAAATATTATGTTGAGTCAATTTATTCCGATCTTAGGACGTGCCAGTCCTTGGGTTATAAAAATTGGTTAGTAACAATTCTTCGTGTTGGCTTGGACTACTTTTAATATTAGTGAAATTTAAATGTGGTATATAAAAAATATTTTTATATACACAGTACACAGTATAGCAAATAAGCTGATGTTTCTCCTGCAGGGTTAGGATGAACAACGCAAGATACATCTCGATTGAGAAAGTGATGCTTGCTTCCATGATAAATATTTAAAACGTCAGTGATAAATTACTTAAAATTTAGTCGAATAGAGAAACCAATGTTGAGTAGCACATAATTATAATATGGCACTGCAATTATCACTAAATATGTACATATAGTGTACCGAAGTGTGTATATACCGAAATCTCCAAATTAACCTTACCAGGTTCTCAATTAACTTATAATAAAACGAGTGAATTTAATTATTAAATGAATAGAAGTTTGTTACTATGAAACAATTACCGATATCTTAAAGTGTCAAATCGATAAAATTACACCAATATTTTCGATCCGTAGAGTAACTACTGTCGAGTAAAAGTGAACATTTTCTCATCCTTTGTAGTATCATGACGAATCAAGTGTCAAATGCGTTAGTGAATAGGGAAATTGACATAAATGTCGAGAAAACGGGATGATAAAATTTTATCACGCTGCTTATTCTAAGCCTACTGATAGTGATAACCATCGCTTAGACTTATTAAAGATATTGATGATGTATATATTATTTAATTTTGTATATATTATTGTAATTATCGCGGTCCCCCTGCTTTACGAGTACAAAGCCTTTTAATTAGGGCGAGCGAAGCGAGCCCTACACTAGGCCACTTTCTATGCACTTTTGTGGTACCTTTAACTGAAAAATTATCGCACTTTTAGGATTGAGCTTTGACGTGGTAGTTTAAATTCATGTCTATATATGATATACCATTAAATTACCATTTTATAAAAATAACAAAAAAATAGAATATACATGTTGTATTAAAATTTTATTACTACTAACGCCATCTATTATAAAAGTAACGAGTTAAAATGCTCTAAAGCTACACTAGGCGACGATCTATGCCTTTTGTGGTATATTTTACTAAAAAAATATAGCACTTTTAGGTTTGAGCTTTGACGTGGTAGATTTAATTCATTTTCATTCACTTTATTTTAATACAATATTAATTTATTAATACACTTGTACTTTTTAACTTCCCGGTACGTACGTAGATAAGGAAGTTAATGATTTTGCTCCGATTTTCAAAAATCGAGTTTTCACCAGATGTCCACATTTTGAGGTCCTAGGAACCTTTTTCGACTGTATTCGTGATGACGTCAGTGTGTCTGTACTCTGTATGTATGTGTGTGTGTGTGTGTATGCGTGTATGTAAACATCTCATAATTTTTGAACGACTGGACCAGTCGAAACGCGGTTGATAGCGTTCGATTGGATTCCACTCAACTTAGACTTCCTGAAAATTAGAACCAAATGGGCTGAAGGAATTTTGAGAAATTTTGAAAAACCCAAAAAAAAATTGACGAAACAGATTATTTTAATATAACTTTCAGATTAATATACCGATTGAGTACAAAAACTAATCAGCTCTATTCTTCGTCGTTTACGTCGAATGCCATTTTAAAAACCAAAATCGAATCTTATTTTCAAAACTTACATCTTTTCAAATGTTAAAACTACGTTGTTTTTAGCAAACTTACTTTATATTTTTTAAATAACTTTCAGGCTAATATACCGATTGAATTCAAAATCTTATTAAATTTTTACCTTACATATTAATAAAACATTTTATGATTTCGAGAATCGATGTGGAACCAGGAACTTCCCGATTTTATATAAAAAAAAAAAACTATTTATCTTAGCGAAATGTTAAAAATGTGTTTTTCCTTATAAGATAACTTTCATTTTCAAAACTTGTTGTTCCTTGAAAACTCTTTTACAAGAAAGCTACCATAAATAAAAACTGATTTCTACCAATATTAGATTTTAAGAGCGAAGTGGTGGCGCGAGATGGATCTGAGTTGCTACATATTATATGTAGACTGTGCTATATTATATTTAGACCAGAAAATATGGTGTAAAATTTTAATAGATAACCTTTATATTTGTTCTGTGTAGATAACATTGATAGTATTAAAATCGTGTTTTTAATAAATCAAGAAAATTTTAAAGCAATTTTCTTGTACCTACTAAAATAATTTAGTCTTAGAAACATGTTTTTTCATTTTGGTTTTATTTTCCTGCGCTCTCCTAGACCAAAGCCAGACGACGCTTTTAATGCGAACATAATGTTTAGTTAAAAATACGCTGGATTTTTTTTGGGTTAGATAATTATAAATAAAGTTCATACATTAAAAGATGTAATTCTCATAAAAATACTTTTCTAACAATATTACTAAGTAGTATAACTTTGCGAGCCCTTATAAAGCTCTGCTTTTTGCTAGTATATATGTATATAGTAAGGAAGAGCTCCTAAATATATGTATGTATATTATACATGTATTATATTTCAGGGCAATGGGCCCACCACTGTAACTTCGGCAAACCAGAATCAACGTTATTTTTCATACGATATATATCATTATATTCATTGTATTTTTATTTTTTATCATTATTTTATTTTTGTATAACCGTTTCAAGTGACAGACAAAGAAAATCAGCTGTAGGGTTGATAATTTTTGTCACCCTATGTGTTTGCTAAGTGGTTTACCATTTTACCAACATGTTGCTATACATAAACATTCATTAATTTGTATGTTATTTGTTTTTTTCATGCTAATTAATATGCTGTACAAATTGTTGTTGTCGCTGTACAAATATCTGCAGTAAGGTTTAAAAAGTGTTGTATCTTTTTCTTTCTTTTTGTTTGTTTACTGTATTTGTAGCTTTTTGTTTTTTTTGTCTTATTTGTGCGCTTGTTCTTGTTTTTATTGTATATGTATAGTATATGTGGTAAAGAAACAATTCTTATTCTTATCATATACTCAGGCGCGATGTTGCTGTGTACTTATCTTGTCAACTTATCTGCGTGGTCGTTCGCAGGCTGTTCATGTTGAACAGGGTACTTCTGATTGGCTCATGATGTCTAGTAGTGTCCCACAGGGTGGCATTATGTCTCCATTATTATCTTCTGTTTATATCAACCTCCTCACACATTTGCTTTATTGTCTGTACCAGTGTGTCCTACAGTCAGCTGTATTATAAAAGTTTGGTTTAATCCCACGGGAACGACTTATTTTACCGAGTTAAAATTTTCTATGTATAGTTTTCTAGGTCATTATCTATATGTGTGCCAAATTTCATCTAAATCGGTTAGCCATTTTTGCGTGAAAGAGTAACAAATATCCATCCGCCCATCTATACAAACTTTCGTATTTATAATAGACTGTGGTCCCAGGAACAAACTTTTTTCGATAAATAACAAGCTGAACAGCTTCGTTTTGACGAGACCCATCCCATCTTTTCTATCTTGGAAAAATCTCGAATCGGGTAACTAATAAAGTTAGGGGGGCGAACATTTTAATCCGATGAAGAAAAAATATTAATAACAATAGTAATTTTTTATTTTATGAAATATGATTATTTTATGAAAAACACGAAAAACTTTTGTCCTACACGTTCCTACTTAATAAAGACATACCATGATCAAATTGATCGAGTACTGTCCGAAGGTGGTGTCAAGAGTCTTCGCAAACGGCGTGTGTGTATGAAGAGAGTGATGAATATGGAGGAAGTGAGATAAGCCTGCTAAGGTCGTGATGTACGGCACTCGGTTCTCTCTGCCTACCCTGTAAGGGATTTGGCGTGAATATATGTACCAGGGATAGGGAGTACTCCTTAAGAGCCGCTCATTTTCGAAAACTGACCGCTCTTATTGAGAGTTACTCGTCAAAAGAGTATCGTGCACGAGAGTATAGATTTCCAAATACTCTATAGTAGTAGTATACATAGATCTAACTCCGAGTCGGAGCGAAATAGACTTGCTCTTTAGTATATTTCTCCTACTCCGAGTAACTGACTGAAGAGTATTGTCAGAAGACTCGTTTAGAACTTACTCGTAAAAGGAGCGATTCACTCTCCGAGGATAGCCAAGATACTCCTCCCACCATTTGACAAAAATTTGTCTCTCTGCGTTAACCATTATACAGCGTACACTACTTTATCTACACTAATTTAGAAATGATTTTAGGTAGCCCTGGTAAGTAGCCCTTATGTATATTGTGTACAGACAGAAAACCGTAACCAATTTGGCGCCGAATATTAATTTTTTTTCAAAAACTAAATGCCAAAAAATTGCTCATGAATTGCTCTTTCGATATATACAATTGCTCCACTGCTATAATTAATAATTAATTAATTAATCGTAATTAAAAAATTAAAATTAAATTCCCGATTATCTCTAATTGTGAGGACTTATTTTAATTGTAATAAGTGCCAAAAAATTGCTCATTCTTTTTTCTATTGGGAATGATAGTTATTTTGTACGTAAAATTGTTTTTAATTAATTAATAATATAAATAATTTGATTGCACCTTTAAACCTCCGGCTGACGAATTTTCACTACCACTCGACTCGTTGACTGAGCGCCCCAAACGAGTATCCTAAATAGAGTATCTTAACAAGACTGCTGTTCGCTCTTACTCGGAGTAGGAGCACGCTAGTTAGACGGACAAATATCTCATGAATGAGTATAGTATCTGTGCGTTCAGAACTGCTCGCTCGAGGAGTATAGCTTAAAACGAGTAAAACTCTTGCTCCCTATCACTGGTATGTACCTAATAAGGAGTTGTGATGCAAGTCACACATATTATTATTTTCTGGCCTTTTTTATATCATTAGATAGGAAACAAGCTGATTCTCGATGAAAAGAGAAACCGTTGCCTATAAACACTAAAGATGTTAATGGTGCGTTGCTATCCATGTGGTGGGATGGTAAGGCACATGCACAGGTCTACCGGCTATCTTATTCTTCATGCCGGAACACAACAATGACAAGCATTGACGCTATTGCGGCAGGAATAGGTAAAACAATGGTGCCAAATACCCGGGCGAAAAGTTACTGAACTCTACCACCTAGTAGTCACGATGACAGTGACACGTATAGCCAATCAGTCACATTTTACGACCTGCTTGGTGGAACAGCAGTTGGTCTATTCTTGAAAGTAGCCAGGGCCAACACGGGGGAAACTAAAAAAATGCCTAACAGTAAGACAGTTGATCAATTCATCTAAAGATGCTTCAATTAACACGGGAATTTCACATATAAAAAGAGTTCTGTGTACTTCCACTAAAGTGCAGTCCATGGACTGCACTTGCGTCAGAGCTTGTTAAATGAAACCCGCCGTAAGCGCCATAAAATTCACGGCTGTTACAACCTTTTATATATAGGTTACAACGAATATACAAATAATACGCTATAGCGATGCTTAATTTCGATTTTAGTTAGACGATTTATTATTATTTAAGCGCTGTAGCAAGTGCTAACGTTATCGAATACGACTTTATTTAGCGTAGCTTGTTTAGTATGTAGTAGATTAAACTCTCTGTGTGTCAATTCAAGCATATCTTAAAGAATAAACCATCTTAATTCATACTTCCTAAAAAGGTGATTGATGGGCATTGATATATAAAAACCCATATCAATGATGATGGGCAAAAAAATCCATATTTATAGAGTTCTACAATGTCTCCCCTAGGTTTTGTATTACGATTGCAATGAGCGCACAATTTAAAATTGTGCGCTCATTTCAAATAGAATCGCGTCGGTCGCGACACTGTCAATTTTATTTCTTTTTGTACATTGCTTTGTAAAAACAACTATAATTCTTGTGCTTAAGGTTGGATAAGCAAAGACACAATGTTTTTGCCCTATCTATAACTGCTTAAACATTTAAACCATGAAGCTGTTTTATAATACTTCATGTTTTAAATATAGCTATATTACACGTCACTTAAATGAAATTAGCAACACTTTTGAGTGTCAGTTTGGTTCGGGACTGAGCATCTTGATTTTTTTTATATCAATGATTGTAAACAAACTTATAATTAAATTCCATTCTATGTGTTTCCAAAGCTATTTTCCGCGTGAATCAGGTAGCTGCTAAAATAAAACTATATAACCGAAACAATATGTGATGTGTACCGCATCCAGTTTATTGCGGTTTGGGGTTGGCCGGACCTAAAATTAATTAACCCGAACAATGGGTTAAAACCGGGAAAATTTAGACCACGCTACACTGAATATTCGTGTTGAATGATATTTTTACGAGGTGATAAAATTAGTACATGTATCTGTAGATGTATAACATAACAGAGATGAGATTAATGTCAACGTACCGAAAAAAAATTAAGGTACCCCGTGTTTGTACCGGGCTCCTTTGAAGAATAGACCGACTGCCGTTCTGCCAGGCAGGTCGTAAAAGGCTTCCGATTGACTATGCGAATCACTACTATCGTGGCTACTAGGTGGTAGAATTCTGCATTGTCTCTCTCGGATCTGGTACCACCGCCTTATCTATTCCTGACGCAATAGCGTCAGTGCTCTTTATTGTTGTATTCCAGTTTGGAGGGTATGGTAGCCGGTAAACTTACGCATGTGGCATTAGACCTCGCCACAAGATAGCAACGCACTATTAACATCTTTGGTGTCTATAGGCGATGGTTGACTTTTTCCATCAGGAGATCCATCTGCTTGTTTGCAATCTTATGATATAAAAAAGGTACCTATTCATTCTATATTTAACTAGCTGTGCCAGCGACTTCATCCGCGTTAAAATATTTCTAAAACAAAACCCCGGTGGTTTCACCCACATAGTTCCGTTCCCGTATGATTTCTGAAATAAAATTATCCTATGTCTTTTCTCAAATTTCAAACTATCTTTGTACCAAATTTCATTCTTATAGGCATGAAGAAGAGCCCGACAGACAGACATACTTATTACTTTCGCATTTATAATATTAGTATAGATAAAAACGACTTCGCATACTAAAATAATTTCGTCAATTCTGTGGCCTTTGGTCAGACCATGATAAGTGCACTTTTTGCTAAACAATGTTAATAATACAATTGGCATTGCAAGAAACGGATCGTTTGATCAGATAGACATATTTCCATCAACACTGTTCTCTTCTACAGTCTATGAACATTTTAAAATAAGTTGAAAAACAGAATATTACATTTGATCATAATAATACATATGCGTTGTGCATAATACATGTAAAATTATTTTTTGTAATTATCCCTTTCTGACCTAAGGCCACAGAATTGTTTGAAAGCTACTGAAGGATAAATTTTATACTACTTTTGCGCGAATGTAAGGAAAAAATGTTCAAGCTTATTATCAAAATAATGTATAGTTTATATCGAAATAACTTAGATTTTAACAAAACCGGTACCTATAGGTATATATAGATTTGCATATGCAATCGTAGTCGAAATATAGATGAAATTCATTGCTATTAAATCTAGTTACATTGTTACTGACATTTATCCTGACTACATTACTCAGATGCAGTCAGCATACAATCTGTTTGCTATCACAGACAACTTTGTTAAAAGAGAATTCATAGCAATGATTCGGAACTGTAAATCTAGTTAAATTGGACTACAATATCTAAATGGCTGTTGTTATTGTTATTATATTCTAAACGGACAAAAACAATTTAGTGCGATGTAATACTAATAATATAAATACGAAAGTCCGTCTGTCTGCCTGATTGTCTATTACGGTTTCACAGCTAAATCTGTAGAACAGATTCATCGTCAAACAAAGGTTAACTTTTCTCAGAAAAGCACCCTCAAAAAGGCTTTAATATGGACTAAAAGTTATCGCCTCTGTGGTCTAGTGGTCCAGCATTGGCGTTGACCACATGAGGTCCCGGGTTCGATTCCCGGGTCGGGCACATAAAAAAGCGGTTTTTTTCAGTTTTTTGATAAACGCAAAGTTGCCCGGGATTGGAAAGTGACCGGTTGGCGATAGGCTTGCCACCCATCATGTTTGTGGGATCAAGTATCTTCAGCTAATCGTGGGTGCACTTGTTGTACCTCTGCCTACTCCTTCGGGGATATGGACGTAAAGACACTTAAAAGATTGTATGAAAACTATATCAACGACATATTAAATAGGTACTTGCGTGCGTAGCTGTGCAGTTCAGCTTGTTCAAATATTAATACGTGAAGCATAAACTTTGTACCCTTTTTAAGATAATAAAGCGAACTATGGAGTATGTAATTTTGCACAATTAAAGTTTATGTTGCAGAGGATTGCAAAAACCTACTATTTTTAAATACATTAAATCAACAAAAATAACAAAATAACCATTATATGTACATTCGATTGTCATACATGATAATATTCACTTATGTACAAGGATTTAAATATTAAAAATCGTTAATAAATAAATAAATAAATAAATATTCGCGGGACAAATTACATTTACTGATCTAACCCGGATCTAAGCCGGATGAACCAGCGACCTGTGTGATCCGACTCAAAGGTCCAAAAAAAATGTAATGTCTGTGTACAGTCTAAGATGAGTGCAGAAGATATGTGAGGGAGAGTCAGTGTACGAGACAAATATCACTTAATTAGATTATAATCTAACGGTATTGACAACTTCATTGCGACATGTCTTTCTAAACAGGTTGTAAGGGATGATCTACAGAAAATCGAAAGCATGGTATTGGACCATGATTCTGAAATGGAAACCGTCGGAAAATGTGGAAAAGTTTTGATTTTTTTTGCTTTATTAATAATTGCTAAAATACCACTTATATTAAAACCGTGTATTTACAACACAAATTTACAATATCCTACAACGCTATACGTAAATCAAAGACAAATACCAAAAACACTCACTATTTAAACACTAAAATTTAACGACTATACGGAATCCGCTTTTCACTGTAACTGTACAATATCGTTTCACACTGATCGCCGAGTTATCGCTCCCGAATCACTGTATAAAACTGTAATCCTATTCACAGACACATCCCTATTTATATCGAAAGTAAAGTTCGACCATGTTTCCGAAAATTCCGAAGACATTGTGAAAACAATGCTCATTGTAAACATGTCACTGTACACGCAATTTACCCTTATGTTCTAAGCAATAAGGTCAATTATAGCAGAACTATTCGGGTAACGTCGGCTATTGTTCGTCAATAGAAGTAGCTATCTTTTTTTTATTTCTAGGTCTTTCCAGCGCTTCAACTCTTCACGTTTCTAGATTATTTGTAACATTACCTTAACTTTGTAAAATATGATTTATTTTAATACTCTATATTGCTTATTCTTAAAAAATAGTAAAACTTAAGTATGTGGCATTGGACCTCGCCACAAGATAGCAACGCACCATTAACATTTTTGGTGTCTATAGGCGATGATTGACTCTTTCTATCGGGAGATCCATCTGTCTGTTTGCTGTCTTATTATATAAACCTTAACGGTAAATACCTTATCTTTAAGCTAATCTAGTAATAGGAGCACGTCAATGATAAGCATTGACGTTATTGCGGCAGAAATAGGCAAGGCAGTGGCACCATATACCCGGGCTAAACGTTACGAAAGTCTACCAACCAGTGAACAACGCTGTAATCTTAAAAACACTTTGTAGTATTTCAGTACGTTTTATTTACTAACAAAGTCAAATTCTTTTTTTTTTCAAATCATTCAAACACGTCTACAATTATCGTTGTATGGCACTCGGTTGTCTCTGCCTTCCCCGTAAGGGTACTGGTGTGAAGATTTATTATGTACGTATGTAACTCGACCTTTACAGACAATTCGAAAATAAATATCTACTGCCGGATCGGAACGTAGCCTCACACAGACACATTTGTTCCTTAACGTACCTACTAATATATAGATAAATCAAATTTTAACTTACTCTCAGATAAAACCGAATTCGAATAGGGTCGAATCGAGCAATTTTAGGAGGGTCAGAGAAGAAAACATCGTCAAAGGCTGTTATGTTGCAGAATAAACATGTCGTATGCCTCGTGTTTACTCGGTTAATTGCTTCCGAGCGACATCTTTTCAGGCGGAAAATCAATCTAAAGAACCGAAAGGCTCCTCACCTTCCCTGCCCTTTAGTGGATCTTTAGAGTGTGAGCGAGATGCGTAGATATGAGAGTTACTAGCTAAAAGGGATAGATTGATTCCGGTGCATTTGTAAACGAATGTATAATAATTGTTATATTTTCTCAGTTTTTATTTTTATTTATTGTTAATGGCAGGTGGGTCTCCTGATGGAAAGAGTTAACAATCGCCTATAGACACCAAAGGTGTGAATGATGCGTTGCTATCTTGTGGAGAGGTCTTATGTCACATGCATAAGTTTACCGGCTACCTTACTTTTCGAACCAGAACACGACAGTGAAAAGCACTGACGCTATTGCGACAGGAATAGGTAAGGCGGTGGTACTAGACCTGAGCCAATGCCAAACTCTACCACCTAGTAGCCACGATGTTAGTGACTCGAATAGCCAATCGGTCGCCTTTTACGACCTACCTGGTAGAACGGCAGTTGGCCTATTGTTCAAAAGAGCCCAAGACCAACACGAGGAGAAAAACTGATCTATAGAACTGACGCGCGTCAAAATACCTCGCCTTAACAATAAAATCTTGTTCAAGTTTGACAAAAGACTTAAAAAAAAGCCTTTAAAGGCTTTAAAAGCCATAAAAATATGTATATATTATTATTATCACTCGATGGCAAATAAATGTCGTGTATGTAATATTTATTTTTATTATATTTTGTTATATCATAAAACAGCAAGTAAATTGCATAGGTTTACTTTTTGCTTTGCACAGGGACAGCAACGCATTATTGACGTATTTGGAGCATGAAGCTGTATTATATACGAAGGCAGCACTTTTAATACCTACTTGAAAACAAATTTCAAATACTGCTGTTATCTTCTGAGGTCTAACTCTCTCTTTCTAATACAGCTGTATAAATAGAGATGGGGAGACCTCATACACACAGATGTAACGTAAATATTTGTTTCAATTGATTGATACGAGTGCTAGCTCCACCTATACATAATAATACTTCATGATTTCGGATCATATCCGCTGGGTGCCAGGGTTGGGGTAATATAATCTATCGCAGCGCTCATAGCGGCAAAAAATGGAAATAATGTAGGTCCTGTCATATCTGTTATATCTATTTTTTTAAATTCCGCCAACCGTAAAAATACAGGAACTTACCACTGGAGAGCACCAGCGTGTAACTACTGTTAGGTGTTACTGTCAAATACTGTCACTTCAAGGTGATGTCACTACTGTGAATTTTGGTAACTTCAGAAAAGGACTTGAAAAGGCAACTCTACTTCTCTGTGGAATAATCACCGGCGGGGGTGTTTACGAACGGATGCGACTTAGGGATCTTCAAGAAAAGAGCAAACTCCTTCTTAAAAGGCCGGCAACGCAGCTGCAAGACCTATGGTGCTGTGGCTGTCCATGGGCGGTAGTAATCACTTACCATCAGGTGAGCCTCCTGCTCGTTTGTCCATTTTTTTCTATAAAAAAATACAAGATCTTCACAGTCTGGCAAAGTGTTTTAACTGGGGACTGAAGTCCGTCTGAGAAGCTTTAAAATTTGTATATAGTTTTATAATATAAATAATTGTCATATCGTGATTTAGGATTAACCTTTATTTATTTGTGAACTATTTACTTGTAGCTTTGTAGATTACTTCAAATTTTTTTTTATTCGACGTAGGTACACATAGGTACACACTTGAATGCTAAATCCCGTATTTATTTTTGTAGCGCGTGGAATCGTAAATTTTTGAAGCACGTAAAACGAGGTAACCAGTAAAATACGGGGCTTTGGCCGACCCAACAACTGACCCTAGGCACCGGCTGTTTTAACCTCCCAACATGACCATGACAATGACATGCACTGACGCTATTGTCGCAGAAAAAAATATTGCAATGTTTATTTTACCAAAGCAATAAAAGTAATAAATAATGAAAATTATCAAAACAAGTGGCCAATATCAATGTCTATGCTAATATTATGAAGAAAAACAGTTATTTTTTTATGTTTATAAATAATAAAATCAAAATCCGACCGATTTTAAAAATCCTTTGATATTGGAAAGCTACACTATCTACTATTTGTTAGTGACTAAAAAGATAACACCTAACAATAATTTTTAGTTACGCAAACAAAGTCACGTTTTACAGCTAGTTTATAATAATAAAGTTTCCTAATAATACAGCTACAGTAAAATATTAATGACATAGCTTTAAATTATCTAAATTATGTCAGTTAAAATTTATTACGTCAATTACGTTACAATTTCCATTTTGTTTTATTAAAATGATACACTATACTAGCAATTTTACTTATCATTTAGATTCTGTAGATAAAGAACTAAAGTCAAAATTGTTTAACGACTCCCTAATTTGATTAGCTTGAACATAATAAAGGACGCCGTGTTGGTCCCGGCCTCCTTTGAAGAATAGGCCAACTGCCGTTCTGCCAGGCAGGTCGTAAAAGGCGACCGATTGGCTATCGAGTCACTATCATCGTGGCTACTAGGTGGTAGAGTTCTGCATTGTCTCGCCCGGGTCTGGTACCACCGCCTTACCTATTCCTGCCGCAATAGCGTCAGTGCTTGTTGCTGTCGTGTTCCGGATTGGAGGGTAAGGTAGCCGGTAAACTTATGCATGTGGCATTAGACCTCGCCACAAGATAGCAACGCACCATTAACTTAAATCTTTTTACTAAATTTAAATCTTTGGTGTCTATAGGCGATGGTTGACTCTTTCCACCAGGAGACCCATCTGCTTGTTTGCTATCTTATGATATAAAAAAAGGACCAATTTAACTAAAATATTTAAGCATTTAATTAAAATGTTTAAAAATTTTCAGAGTCAAGTGAATGGTTTCACCAAGACAATTTAATAGAAACAAAACATATCGTAAGCTTACAGGCAAAAATATCAGTGGATTGATTTCCAAAAATAGAAAAAAATTAACATCATAAATGAAGAAGTGAGATTATTTATTACGATTTTATATCTTGGCATAAAGGTGGTGTTTATAGATTACAGAAATGCTTTTGACACACTTCAATACGCTATAATCATGTGGGTACCTACCCTACAAATCAGTGTAGTTTGAAGATTGTTTGAAAGACAAATAGTTTATTGTACGAGTGAATAAAGCAGATACTGGTCTGTATATTAGTTTGGATAACAAGTGCTTTTGAGGTCAAAACTTTTTCTAATTCTCTAAAAATTATAATTTAGGTGTCATTTGATTCGGAGTGGCATGTAAAAACTTTTTGAGAAAATTGAAGGGCCGCTCGCAAAAACTGCAAAAGTTATAAACAATTAAGTGAAAAAAAACGGTTTGGTTTTTCGCAAATATCTCTAAAACTATTTGAGATTTTTTAAATTTAATAAAAGAATCAAAAAGAAAAGGAAATTTCCCAAAAAAGTCTCTACTTCCGGAACTGTAGGATAAATATTTATGATTTTCCTAAAGGATTGAAAATACGCCCGAAAACGGATAACTCCCGCTTGCGCAAGCCACGTCCACACTGGGCTTTTAATTAATTTATTTATTTATTTATTTACAATGGGACACCAACAGCAAATACACAATAAATAAAAATTATAAATAGAACTTAAGGTACAAGTCTAGTGTACCTGCCAATTACAGGTGAACATATAATCATACAAAAAAAAAAAATAGTGAAACATATTAACGATTTTTTTTTTATTTTCGTTGTTTTCGTTAATGAATAAATATTATTTTAACTTATAAAATATGAAAATTAAGAAGGAAATAAACTGATTCGCCTACAAGATAGAGCACCAATAATAATCCACAAATTTTTTTTATCGCGATTTTTTTATTTAGTTATCCATTTATTAACTAACAATTTTTTGTAGTACCAATGTTGAGTAACATTGAAATCGCCATAATTGTTAAACTCCATGAAAGGAAAAAATCTGGATATTTTTTCCTTTCATGGAGCTAGTTGACAAAGGCTTTAGAATAGATTCCCGTTGGAAAAATTAAAAAAAAAAACGATAATTTTCACTTTGTTATTAACAATTTACTGAGACAAAAAAATTATGAAACGCGATTAAACATTAATTTTTTTTTCATAATAATATTACTATTGTTTCGTTTTTTAACGATCAAAAGCTATCTAAAATGACTTTTAATCATTTTTAGATAGCTTTTGATCATTAATGCGTGCGTGCGTGCGTGCGTGCGTGCGTGTGTGTGTGTGTGTGTGTGTGTGTGTGTGTGTAGAATATGATGGTAATATAATTTATTTTTAATTTTCAAACAAATAACACAAAAATTAGAAGGTCCGATCAATAAAATATATAGATACGATTTGACTTAGTATATATTCCAAAAATTATATATAGTTGTATATGACACACACATATACGTTTGTATGCACACACATACACATACATACATGTAATAAGTAATATTTGTATCTTACAATCGCATAAAATTTTCAATTTTCAATCGCACAAAAGTAGCGTCGGGATCCAAAGCAAGCAAATATTTAGTTATTAGTTTTTTGACAAGTATAATTACTTTTTGAGATTATGGTATGATTTTGTGTTGTCAAAATAGCACAGATGTTATAAACAGCTGACGAACAGCAGTTTTTGTTGGATAACGAAAAGGTTTAGAGTTGATCACTTTTATAAGAGCTCTTTGTGTACGTTCAACTTTGATCAAATGAGTTTTTAGCGCCCTGGGTCCAAGACTATTGCAAGACATTTCGATTATGATTGATACTTATGGAACCCTACATCGTGCTTTGTTCAACACGCACTTGGCCGGTTTCATACATATGTCTTATCAATAGTAAGATCATAATATTAAACTAGCTAACCCTTGTATTGACAGCATTTCATTTTGTTGATGGAATAGATGACTAGATACAGAAGCACTCACTTAAATTAAGCACCACTAATTGCAAAAAAAGCCTTCAAATAACAAAAATACCCTTCAAATATTCCTTGAATCAGTTTGAATATATCGTGCTAAAACAATGGACGCGTATAAGCCGTTAAATGTATTAGTTAAATTTTTTGCTCTTTCATGTGTACAATTTGATGGTAATAACTTGAAAGAAAATTGGTCGATTTGTAAAAACATTTTTATCATTTTAATAATAACTTCAATCAATATTTACACAATTTACCTTAAATTTCATAAGTTTGATTTCGGTGTTACGAATTTTACATTCAGTTATGCAATCCAACTGGTGTACCTTTTAGCCTGCACTCAATATTATATTGATTTATATTACATTTTTAAATACGGCAGAAATTTATATTTATCGTATCTCAAAAACTATACGAAAATTGACAAACTAATAAGTTTCACAAATTACGATGATGTAAGACAAAGAATTAAAAAGTTTTTCATATTCTTCCTTATCCTTGATTTGTTCAGTGGAGTATTTGATTTTACAGCTTGGACCTTAAACTATGGATTAATTATTACCTCATTTGACTCAATTAATTACCTTTATTATGGCCTCACTATGCTAAGTTTCGTTGATATAGTATCAAACGTGATTCGACTCGAATATCGTCTAAGAAAAATTACAGACATATTAGAAAATTTCCATTATAATAATTCTTTAGAAAATGTTGTAGTTAAATGTAAACTATGGAGTATTAATGATGAAAATAATTTGGATCAACTAGAAATTGATGAGAATCATCCACAAAAAGTATTAAACAACCTAACAAATGCTTATATAAATATAACAGAGCAGTGCGACACTATAAACACGATGTATGGAACTAGAGTAAGATTTTTTTTGGTTAATTATTTTTACAATTACAGGTAAAATAGATATAGATTTATTTTCTTTGTTTTAATGTAAAATTATGTACCTATTTCCTTAGCACTTTTCTTGTGTACTGCCAGTTACAAGTTTACTACAAATGAAGGTTAACTGGAAGAGAATGTCCATAGACGTTAAGTTCGCCTGTTGTATATTTTGTGGAATAAAGAGTTTTAATAAGTAAATAAATAAATAAAAATTTATTCACTTTAATAATATAACTATAGTAATAGTATAACAGTTCTTTTTAATAGTATAGTAGGCTTTGATATAGACGTGAGAGATCCTATATCGGAATCCCAAATCAGGTTCGTTCTAAATATTTTTAATTTATTGTGGAAATCATTACTTGCCAAGATTGTGCCGAATTTAACATTAGTTGACCATCTGCCGTGTCAAGAGACTAAATACTATAATAGGCTATCTAAAAGTGCAACTAGGGACCCCTAGTTGCACTTTTTCAGGGATAATGGCGTAACAATTTGTATTTATTTATTTAAACAGATAATTTGTCGAGAAAAATTTGCACTTCGATCCTTATAAATCTTACAAACCTACAAACTAATTTAATGGTGGATTTGAAATATACCAACCAACGTTACCAACTTCAGACCTTTTATTGGACATTTATTGACAGTAGAATTCATTGTATGATAAACTAACGTAAATATTTATTCTGCTATATTCTACCCTTACATTCCATTAAGTCAGCCAAGCCTCTGTGAAACGAGTATGAAAATAATTCATAAATTTCACATTAAAAAAAGAAATTGGAATAATTTGTATTTATATTAAAAGTAGGCTCCTTGGATGCTAAGTGCTCCAACTCCACATCTTTATGATAAATAAAAAACATCAACAAGCTTTTCAATTGCAACTCGATTATGGTAAGCAATAAAATATGTGTTGTTTAAAAGCATTTATGAAACATAACATAGGTATTGAATAGAATTAATATTATGGAATACTAGCTATTAATCGTGACTTCGTTCGCGTGATCCAAAATCTTTACTTTTTTTTGCTTACTCAATTAAAAAGTAGCTTATGCCCTTCCCTATAAACTCTTCCATCTTTTATCAAACTCAGTCCAGCCGTTTAAGAGTATACCCGTATAAACAGAATGACCGCCCGATAGACAGAAATTTTAAAAATGATTGCATAGATTAGTATCGTAAGAATAACACACTGCATTTGAAAAACCTGGTTATTTTGAAATCTCAGACACTTCATTTGGAAGAAAAGGCTAAACTGGCCTCAAAAAAGCTTGGTATGCTTAGTAGAGCGAAACAGTACTACTTGCCGGGTCATCGCTTGCAACTTTACAAGCGCAAATTCGCTCTCACATGGAGTACTGTTCTCATCTCTGGGTGGGAGCTCCGCAATATCAGCTTCTTCCACTTGATCACATTCAGCGTAAAGCGGTTCGAATCGTTGACGACCAAGCTATCTCCAATCGGCTTGACTCCTTGGCTTTGCGTAGAGATGTAAGTTCGCTTAGCATCTTTCACCGCATCTATCATGGAGTGTTCCGACGAACTGTTTGGATTGATCCCTGCTGTTGAATTTCATCATCGGACATCGCAGCAAAACTCAAAGTTCCATCCTCATCACCTCGATGTCTGGAAATCCACAACCGTGCGATTCTCTAGGCACTTCTTACCACGCACTATTCCTCTGTGGAATCAATTACCGGCGGGGGTGTTTCCGAACGGATACGACTTAGGCACTTTCAAGAAAAGAGCATACTCCTTCTTAAAAAGCCGGCAACGCAGCTGCAAGACCTCTGGTGATGTGGCTGTCCATGGGCGGAGGTACTCACTTTTTATCAGGTGAGCCTCCTGCTCGTTTGCCCCTTTTTTTCTATATAAAAAAAAAACTTCAATTTTATTTGTATGTATAGATTCGAGTCACAGCAGAACTATTCCCAATTTAAGACTCAATAGGCATAATATTGAGCTTTAATTTAGTTTTCATCACATTGTCTAAATGTATGTAGCATTAGTTATACTTGCAATTTATAGCTCCTTCGTTCTTGAAGCCTTAAACTTAAGCACATAAAACTCAAGATTGAAACTCAAAGGCTTTCAGGGCTTAAGCTATAAATATTCAGTGGCTTAGACCTGGATTGCAAGTACCTGACTCGAAGCTTACCTATTTCTCGTCCCTAAATACTACTAGTATTTAGGGACGAGAAATACTAGTACTATACTATAAATATACGAGTAGTACTATAATTATTATACTGTAAATATGAGCAAAAACGGCTACCGATTTGTAAAAAATGTCTTACTACTAAAACTAGCTATTTCGATTCCAGACTCCCGGTGTAAGAAGCTTACATTGCTTTCAACGTAGGCGAAAGAAGAAGAAGAGGCGAATGATTGGCTATACAATTCACTACCATCATGGTTGCTTGGTGGTATAGTTCTGCATAGTCTCGCCCGGATCTGATACCACCGCCTTACCTATTCTTACCGCAATAGTGTCAGTGCTTGACACTGTCGTATTTCGGTTTTAAAGGTAAGGTAGCCAATAAGTCTATGCATGTGACATTAAGACACCGCCATAAAGATAATCAATCACCTTTGGTGTCTATACGCTATAGTTTTTCTTGCCATCAGGAGGGTCATCTGCAGGTTTTCTATCTTATGATATTAATAAAAAAAGGTAAAATTTTGAAATAGTAAAATATAAAATCTGAATTTCAATTTTTACTGTAGATATCTCTTCCCCGTGTTGGTTCCGGGCTCCTTTGAAGAATAGGACAACTTCCGTTCAGCCAGGCAACTACGTCGTAGGCACCGTGGCTACTAGGTGGTAGAGTTCTGCATTGTCTCGCCCGGGTCTGGTACCACCGCCTTACCTATTCCTGCCGCAATAGCGTCAATGATTGTCACTTTATACATAAATAACACAGGTCAACATGAATTTTGAGTCTGAGTTCTGTACCTTTGATTCTGATTACTTATGCCTAACTAAAGAATGAAAAAATATTTTTATCTAATAAAATTTGCTTTTGTAGCTACCAGCACGAAAATTCAAATTTTATGGAAAAGCTCTATTTTTAAATTTCAATTATATTTAAAAGGAAAACAAGTTATCAATTATACATTTTTATTAATATAATTATAAAATACGGCATAGCTAAACACAAAAATACAAAAAAGAATACAAAAAAACTTTAGAAAATGAATAGTAGTCCCCCCACTCCTCTTAGGTACACCATAAATGCAATGGCTCTTCAAAAAATCTAGTTTAGTTTACATTTAGTTTTCATTTTATAAAGTACAAAAGCAAAGTTTATTGATTGTTAATAGCGTTTCTGTTTACCATTCGATGTATATAATCAGAAAATGGTCACTAAATATCAGACTCAGAAAAAAAAAAATTTTTTGTTGACCTGTGTAATCTGTGATTGTCACTGCCGTATTCCGGTTTGAAAGGTGAGGTAGCCGGTAAACTTATGCGTGTGGCATAAGTCCTCGTCACAAGATAGCAACGCACCATTAACATCTTTGGTGTCTATGGCGATGGTTTAACTTTCCATCAGGTGATCCAGGTGATAACATTAAATAATTTTTAACGTACGTGCGTAATAAACTTAATCATGCTTTTTTTGACAGATTTTAATCAGCATCATATTATTTATTTTCAATACAATAATGGTACTGAATGTGGCAATGCGGCTGTTATTGGGAATAATGGTAATTTTAAATATATATTTAAATAATATTTAAATACTCGTACAAGTATAGATGGTAAGATTTTATATGGTTTTTGGAATCATTAGTAAAGGTAGTAAACTAATGACCTCTTGGCCATCAAAACTATCATGTGATCTCGTGTAACTCAGAGAGATCACGCTAATTCTGGAGTTGGAATAACCCAAGTCAAGATTAGTCTCTAATGTGAAATATTATAGCATAATTGACTCAATGCTTTCATGGGCCTACAAGCAATAAAGCTGGGAATTGCAAGTCTTCAAAATCATGTTAACATACTGGATGGAGCTTGTCAAAAAAAACAACAAATATAATATCCTTGTTGTGAGAATGTTACTGAAGTATTTGAACAAGAGAAGTATGAAAAAAATCTAAAACAGTAAAACACTGCGGAATAACTTTAAGATGTCTAAAACCTTTTCGAGGGAAGTAAAGAATACTAGAAGTTATTCGTTAACTTGCAGAACAAATAGAATTAAGGCTTAGGCCTGTAGCATTTTTACAAGAACAGCAAAATTGTTGAAACGATGGAGTGACTATTAGCAGATGTTATAATGTCATACGGACATTACTTTGCATGAGTGTGTATGAGTAATAAGTAATTTAAGGAACTGAAAGCTAAAGGAGCAGTTACCACCTGCCGAGATGATCAAAAACATATTTGGCTTTGGAATTATTTTTTCATTTTAAATATTTTAATAATTATTTTTATTATTCAGGAAACAACTTATGATTGGAAGTATGTTTTGCTCTGCTCAACCATGGCACGTCTTACGACTAATTACTTAATTCTCATGTATGGAGTCCATTGCTGCGAATTAAGCTATCGTCAATCTGAGAAGATAATTTGTTACATTAATAATATACTCGTCCTAAACAAAGCTATTTGTAAGTGTTTTATAATAAAATTATTTTATAGTATCTGCAGGCATATAAGCAAGTAATTCATTGATGGAAAGCCATCAACACTACCCATGAACATGTGCAACACATAGAATTAGTAGTCTGTGCGTGCCGGCTTCTAACAATTTTGTTGACCCTGCCCCTAAATACCCACATGTCAAAGCTATTCGAAAAAAATATGTGACGTAAGCTATTCTAGAGTTTAACAATATAAAAAAATACGAGCAAATCGAACAGACAAAAAATGACCAATTATCAATATGGAGTAGATGTGTGAGGACGCGTTCTCATCCATCGGTAGTAGGTATAAAATTATCGGCTTTTCGACTGACCGCTTTTTTACTAAAGAAGACTAGAGCTTACACCAGCAATAACGCTTCTTTTCTGACTTTCTTATAGCCATTGTCTCTGCGGTGTGAAATCTAGAACATAACGATAATAGGCTAGTTCACTAAATTTGGAAACCTGTTTAAAACTTTATTAGGTCTATTAACTAAAAACTACTTATTGTTTAAATAATAAAATTATTTTTTTATAATAATATATTTCACGTTTTAAAATTTAAATTTACCGTAAAAATGCTCTTGACTATTAAAATGAGCGTAATAATATGTAGCCTATATGTTGACCCTACCTATTAGTAATATTCATAAAAAATTTGAAGTAAAGCCATGCAGTACTTTTTGAGTTTACCCCAGACATACATACAGACAAACAGACAAAAATTCAAAAAACTGTATTTTTGGCTTCGATATTGTTTGTAGATCAGTTTTGACTTTCCGACGATTTTATTATATGTATAGATTTGCTTAAATTTTATTGTTATTTTAAAAATATTTAAGTATAAGTCATTTCTGTAGACAAAGAATTCTGTTTAGCTGACTTTATTTTTCTGTATTGTACCTTAGTGTATTTTATAACTGTTGTATAACTTGTCATGTATAATTTTGCTTATAAATGACGTCGATAAGCGTTCCTATGTGTACCTACGTCGAATAAAATATTATTTGAATTTGAATTTGACTGTTATGGCGTCTAAATAGCATCACGCTCTGGTCATACATATATTACGCACTCTGTAGTTTTTATGAAAATGTCAAAAATAATATGACGTTTTGCCACGATGTGACGTAATACTTCCATAATATTTGCGTTTACGCTCACGTGACTTAATGTCTATTATACCGAAATTAATCCTAAAAATATTATTAATTCTCATCTTTTAAAATAAATATTTTAATTTTTTGTTATTTCCATATCACAATGAATCATTAGAAACTATAATATGTCCGATTTTATTTCACATACTTACCTACCACGAGCACATACTTAATAAAGTTCTCCAACGATTTGTACTAGTACGTTTAATTATAATTAACCGCATGCTTTATGGAGTGTCTCTAACATTATTTGCTTAATTGATTGATACTACTTAGAAATATTTTAGAACCTATACAAAAAAATCAATTTAAGAAATACAACAGCTTAGCCACAGTATATTTTTTTTTAAATTTTAAAATTTTACACACACTTCCTTTTTTTCTAAACTTTGCATTTATTTGTGATCCATTCTACTTCATCCATTCTAGTCTAATACTACGCTGGCACAGACAATGGTATCGTGAATGATAACATGTCATAAGCGCTGTCACTGTACTTACGAGTATAGTTAGTAAATAAATGTTGCAAAAAGTATTTCAAGTTTTATATGATAACTAGCTCCACCTTGCAACCCGCTGCATTAAAAAACTTTCAGTGACTTCCACAAGAACAATATATATTTTCAGGATAAAAAATATCCAATGCCCTATTCTATTTCATCATTTAACTGTGAGACATTTCATCCAAATCGACCCGCTATTTTTGTTTAATTGAATTACAATAACAAAAACTTTCATATTTATAATTACAGCGTGTAAGGGACAGTATACTAAAAAATTGAAACTATAGATTTGGATCATGATTCTGATATTAAAATCATTGAAAAGTGTAGGATATTTTGATTTTTTTTTTTGCCATAACATTGCATAATTTGATTCATTCTAATACTCTACAGTGCTTATTTTTAAATAATAGTAAAATTTAAGGACATATACAAATAAGCAATGTATTTTGCGTCCTATAAAATAAACGGCTGATTTGAGCCACGAGTTCAAGCACTGTACGCTTTACATTACGTGGCGAGATAATAAAAAAATCATAAAACACAGAAGTTGCATTTTCCACAAAAAAAAAAGAATTTTTATCGTGGAAATTTAGAAATTGAAACATTAAAATGGTTTGATTTCTAAATTTTTCTGTACACTGTTCCTTACCCGATTCAAAATTTTTCGAGACTAGAACAGCTTCGTTTTGTCCGGGACACCCATCTTAGGTTTCCCCGACAAAACGAAGCTGTTCACAAAAATTCAGCTTGTTATTAATCAAAAATAAAAATGTTCCTGTGGTCTCAGGATGTTCTGTATGTTCATAAAATTAACACACTGCTCTTAAAAACCTAGCTTTTTTTGAAATCACAGAAAAACATTTCAATTTTATTTAGGTGTATTATTAAATGTTAAATTGACAAAATTATTCAATATTTGCGCACCATATTTTGGTAAAATATGTTGGTACTTTATATGCAATAATTTGTGATATTCTTTTACATTTTTAATCTAGATTGTTTTAAGGGATTTTTATTCCTTGGAAACATGTGAGTCTTATCATGTCCTAAACTACTCACAAACTATAGTGATGCAGAAATATGTGATTAAAGGTTTTGCAATTTCTGAACTTGGTTGCGTTAGTACGTTTAGATAAACTCATGATCATATTTATTAATTTCATATTTCTTCATCAATTCCTACCTTTCTTTTTTAAATTTACGTCATTCTAAAAGCAGGTGCACTACGTCATCTTTAGTGTTCCATTCGCCACAGTTGGGAGAGTCAACTTTACTCACTTACTTGCAAATAAAGATTTTGGAACGAAGTTCCTTATCGCGCGTTGTGAAAGGGGGCTAGACGGAAAAAATTCTTACGAAAAGTTGTCACGACACTTTTTGCTATAGTAAGTTATTGTAAGCTGTGCGGGATACGCATGTTTCTCTCTCTCCCTCTCTCTCTCTCTCTCTCTCTCTCTCTCTCTTATAGAAAGAAGCCAGATATTTTCATTTGTATTTCGCATTGAACAGTGTGGTGTCGCGACGATTATTTTTGTTGAGTGTATAAAGGTTTTTAGAAAATAATAATAAAAGGAACTTCGTTCCATCCGGGTGTCCCTTGATATCGCACAAGTTTTTTTTCTTTTAAATTTATTGCGTGACCAGAACTAGAACATAGTTTTACATAGCTTTTGCAGTTTAACACAGTTTTTGCAGTTTAACATAGTTTTTGCAGTTTAATTAATTTTATTGGTTTTTATTTCAGCGAAAGAAAGCCGCTTCGCCCTACAAGAGTTACTAGATACTATAACATTGAGACCTGTTAACTTCCACGCTCATAACACCTGTCGACTTGACTACAAATTTATAGTGTCGGTTACATCTGCTACATTTACATACACTATAATTTTCCTGCAATACTTAAAATAAATCAAAACTGTTTTTTATTTCAAGTTTAAGGCCAAAAATATACCACACGTGTATATGCGATGACCAAACAATTGGCGGCGACGACCAAACAATGACCAAACACAGTGACTTAAGTTTTCTTTGTTAAGTTTTTGAGATTTTCCAAGGCACGGGATAAGTGCAAAACACATATTATATGTATAATTAAAAACAAGAAAGTATTGATCAATATTATAAATGTGAATTTCATCAACGATGAACTCATTTAACTAGTAATTATATACGTATGTATATCAATCAGTATAATCGATGGAATCGGTCACAAAGCAAAGGAAAATTATTTTCATGTCAACAACAGTAGCTCAATAATTGGTTCGGTTCAGTTCAGTGACAGGTTCGAATCCTATCGTGTAAAAATTTTTCGTTGTTAAATTTTTAAAACATAGTTTTAACCGCACTAGTGGTAGTTAGTTAGTGCACCTAATCAGGAATCCATGGTGCTCGGATTCGATTCCCGACAGGGACAAACATTTGTGTGATGAGCATGTATTCCTGGGTTTGGGTATTTATTATGTGTGTTACAGTATTTATGATGATTATGATGAATATATATTATAGTTTGATGCTTCTAATGAATTTGTTGTTCATCCTCTTAATAATCTCAGTATCAAAAGATTTATTATTATTTGTCTGTCGATGTTATTATTATTATAGTGAATGTTTTCGTTTTACATGCTGCCTTTGTTCATCATGCTATGATAATTCGTTATTATATTCTTTTATGAAGTATGTATTATTAGAGTTGGGTCATTTACTGGCAATAATAATAGTAATAATAAATTTAATGACACCACTGTGTAAATCTCAAATCTATGTTCGTTTCTAATTATCCTTAATTAAAACTTGTTAATTATTAAATAACTAGTAAATTTTACTTGTTGTTTTATTAATTACGATAACCAAAATTTCTTCTGTGGTTTAATAATACGGTGTCGGTGTTGACCACATAAGATCCTGGGTTTGACTCCCGGGTCGAGCATTTCAAAAAACGTGTTTTTTCATTGGAGATATGACCGGTTGGTGATAGGCTTACCAACCATCACATTGTGGGACTAAGGATTTTCAGCTAATCATGGGTGCACTTGTACTTCTGCCTACGACTTCGGGGATACGGGCGTGAAGATACTATTTTGTAAAATCTTTGAAACAGCTTAGTTCTTTTTTGGGTTTATTGTCCCGTACTAAGATTAAATATGCAAAGAAAGAAGAAAAGATATTTTTTTTATAGCATAAGATAGCAAACAAGCAGATGGGTGTCCTGGTGGAAAGACAAGAACGCCAAAGACACCAAAGATGTTAGTGGTGCGTTGCTATCTTGTGGCGAGGTCTAACGCCACATGCATAAGTTTACCGGCTACCTTACCCCCCAAATCGGAACACGACAGCAACAAGTACTGACGCTATTGCGGCAGGAATAGGTAAGGCAGTGGTACTTGACCTAGGCGAGACAATGCAGAACTCTACCATCTAGTAGCCACGATGGTAGTGACTCGCATAGCCAATCGGTCGCCTTTTACGACCTGCCTGGCAGAACGGCAGTTGGTCTATTCTTCAAAGGAGCCCGGAGCCAACCGAATTTTTAAATGGTTAGTAAAATGCGGAAATTAATTTCTCGAACCGACAAACCAATGAATCGTGTTGAACCGGAAAGCCTACCTTCGGATTTCTTTGCTTACCTTGCCTACCCTAAAAGAGAACCGGTGGGATGATGACGATAATACATCCGAAAGCTAATGTGTGTTATATTCAACACTCTTTATCGTCGGCACTTGGTGAAACTCCATTTTCATACAATATTTTATATAGATAATACTTGTACTGTTTCTGATTTAACAGAACGGTTAGATGTTGTTTTGTTAGTTAACGTTAAAAAGTTAAAAAGTTAGTTCTGATTTAACAGAACGGTTAGATATTGTTTTGTTTTTAGTTTTAATTTGTAATTGCCCTGATGATGCTTATAGAAGCGAAACCGGTTGGATAATATATATAATAGTTTATTGTGAAACAGTACAAGTGTTATCCATATAAAATATTGTATGCTAATGTGTGTGTTTGGAAGTTACTCGTTCTCGTCTTCGACGGAATTGAATGAAACTATGCAGATAGTATATATTCAAACAACTTTTTAGTTGAGGTAAATTTAAAGGTATATTTCATGTTATCCCAAAATGTACAACTTTCCCTCGAAATCTACAAAATACCGAAAGTGTATGCTGATTGGAGGAGAAGATAGAACTCCAAAATTGGTTTGTTTATTCACTATTGTTTATACAAAATATGAAAATCATATTATTAAATTATCGATATTAAAATGGCATAATATTATAAAACCAAAGAAATAAAATAAGACGTTGACATTACTGTTAAATCGTCTGTAGTCAGGGCAATAATGATACAGAAAGGCACTTATTTCCCTTCCATAGGCTTAAGTAATTCTGAGTGCGAAGTACTAACAGCTTATGCTCATTCTACAATGTTTAATTTTTATAACATTTCTTTCAAATATGTAGGGTTTTATGATAAAGGACTTTTGCGATTATAAATTGGCTTTCATTCTGTTTCTTCTGCTGGGGCCAAATTTGGGTCTATCGTACCAAACTAATATGCACCGAAGCTTTGTATGATTTGATCTTGAATAATGGAAACTACTTGTCAAAAGATTTGATACTAAAAAAATCTTGTGACCAAAGCTGTGGTTATATTAGCGGTAACGATATTTTGCACTTCCTATCGTGCAATAATCCAAGATGGCCGAAATAATTTTCAAACGTGTAACTATGGACGATGACTTTCTTTACTGTTACATGTGTGCTAACAATTAATTACCTACTATTTTTTTGTGATTCACATTTATTGGATTCCTTACAATGGCTTCAGCTTCATAATTGTGGAGGAATTCCAGTACCATTTCTTCATTTCACTTCATTTTACATAACCACCTGCATACGTCTGAACTGCTCGGAAACAACGGCTGAAATGAATAACGCCAGTCTGACCACGTAGCGCGATTTGTTAGCGCGCTAAAATTCTTGAAGGTACCACCAACCGTGCGATGTTGATGCGTGCCTGCGATGAATGTTTGCGACGTTAGCCGATGATGGCCGGTCATATCTGCGTGTATCGTGTCACTGCGCGTAGCTTTGTTACAATAGACGCTGCGTTTCCAGCATTTCATGAACACGTGTATATAAATAAATGCTAAAATAATTTAAGCGCGGTTAATCTGCTACAGCCGACTTTCAATTTGCTGTATCTCTGGAAGAAAAAAACGGGTTCTATGGGAAGAATACCGTACAAATTAAAAATAAAAACTATTCATAAGTGATCAAGTTATCAAATATAAAAAATGTACAGCCGAATTGAGAACCTTCTTCTTTTTGAGAAGTCAATTGAAAAGAGCATTAATTTACATACGTGTAGAGTCAAACAGGTTTATTTATAGAACTGTATGCACGGATAACGGATACGGTGCCAAGGAATGAACTTCCTTAGTCTGACATTATCTGAAGCCAAGACGTTTTTATATCTTGTACAAAAGCGATTAGATTGAATCCTTTTAATACGCAGATAAAATTAAAGACTCTTAAACTAAAGTTTTTAAGATATTTTCATAATTAATTCAAAAAAAAAAAATTCGGATTAATCACAGAACATTATTAATTTAATATAATTTTATGTTATTTTGTAGATTTAGGTGTTACTTTGCGAAAATCCATTATTCAAAGATGAAAATTAAGGTATTTAATTTGCAAAATTTCCGCGGAATCTTATATAAAACTGCAGATATGCAACTGAAAGAAATGGTAGTAAGAACTCTTCTGAAGATGCTCCGGTTGTGAAGTAAAATGTACGATAAGAACATAAATTGTACGTTACTGTTTTTTGCTACTAACGTGGAAGAAAATATTATGGAAGTGGCTGAACTATTGTACTCCTGGGGTTTCCTTTAATTTTCAGGCCTTGGATAAGTTTGCTCCATTCTTTACACTGCCTTTTATTTCAGTTGCATACGCGGATTTTTAATATTTGCGGAAGTTTTGCTAAATGAATAACTCAGTTTCGTCTTACAACTTTATGTATTCTTATCACTGCATCAAATTTAATACATATAATCTGCAGTTTATAACACTTAAAACTTACTACGAATATTTTTGTATCACACAAAAAAGCAGGTGGCTCTCCTGAGCTCAATGTTGTCTATAGATATCAAAGATATTAATGGTGATACCCATGCATGTGAACATGCCACATGTATAAATTTACAGGCTATCTTACCCTCCAAACTAGAACACGCAATGACGAACATGTTGCGGAACTTTAGCACTTTGCAGTTAAATTTGGCACGTTTGTTTAAACGTTTGCTTTTTTCGAACTTCCTGTTAAAATAGAAGACGAACTTTTTTTCAAATAATTGTACAAATTCAGGCTCTAGTATATTTTTTCTAATACGGTAATTTTGATCAAACAATTCCATTAATGTTGTATAAAATTTGTGTAAGACTAGCTGTGTCCACGACTTTGTACGCGTGGAAAATTTCTAAAATTAAAACCCGCACAGTTCCCGTTCCCGTGGGATTTCCGGGATAAAACTATTCCATGTCCTTTTTCGGATCTCAAACTATTTTTATACCAAATTTTATCCAAATCGGTTCTGTGGTTCAGGCGTGAAGAAGAGACAGACAAGCAGGCAAACAGAGTTACTCTCGCGTTTATAATATTAGTATGGATGGTTGCGTGCCAATTATTGAATTGTATTGACCTTTTAATATGACTTTTAATACATGTGTAATCCATTAGTTATCGGAATATGTCAGTGTGAACTGACAGGGTCATCATTATGGACATCTATAAACCTCTCAACGATGTCCTAAATTTTTTTGGCTACTCATACATAAAATTTGATGGTGTTAATGTATCATTAAATTGGTCGCGATTTAAATTTGTTTTTCATATTGTAGTTTCATCCTTAATGAACATAGGCGTTATTTACCTGAAATATTATAAAAATAGTTTTGATTTTACTTTCGATGACTCTATCCAAATCGTGTATTTCATTAGTTTTGTTCAATATCTGTTTGATAATTATTGTGTTTTTAAATATGGAAGAAATATTTATTTTGCTTTCCTTAACAATTTTATTAAAATTGACAAAATTATAGGTTTACCCGATTATGATAGTATTCGGCGTAGGATTAAGATATTTTTTGTTTTCTTTTTGCTTATTGATTTGTTTAGCGCGATATTTGATGCTGGCGCTTGGGTGTTAAACTATGGGTTTGTAAACATTGCTCCCAATCTGATCAGTTACTTTTACTACATTCTGAACATGTTAAGTGTAACAGATATTGTAACTTACGTAATAAGGATTGAATACCGTCTTAAAATGATTGGGGATATATTGGAAAATTCTACTTATAATAATTCTTTGGAATTTAATAAAGTAAAAACAATATTATGGAATTTCCACGGTGAAAATCATATTTTGAGATCCCAATTACCTGAAAAATACTGCAAGACAGTAACTCGAATAACCAAAGGTTATTTTGGAATACTTCAACAAAGTGAGTGTATTAACATGATGATCGGGCACAGGGTAAGAGATTTAATTACATGATTATTTATGATTTAGAATATTATAAAAGGAGACATATCTAGTAAAAAAAATACCACGTAAATGGAAATATATCTCTCCTTGATCAAAATAATAAATAAAGTAAATATCGCTGGGCAAATTATACGAATCAATTTTGGATTTTGAATTTGATTTTGAGATTAGTGAAAGTAAGCAAATTTTTTGCTTGTATTAAAAGTGTTAATCAAATATATTACTACACAGAAATACGTATGTGAATACTGTAACATACGTAATAAATACCTAAACCCAGAAATACAAGCATATAAGCTCATCACACAAATATTTGTCCCATTCGGGAATCTATCCCGGCCCCATTGATTGGTGGATAAGTTCGCTAACTATTCGACCACGGGGCGATCGGTTGTAGACATTTGATCTTCAAATTGTTTACTTTACAAAAAGTGGTTTCTTTATTTGATTTTACATAATATGCTGTTTTCACAAATTTCGATATAGGTATATAATAAATATTTATATTGTATACTCGTATAATATTAATCTATATTGATCTATATCTATATTAATATTATAAATGCGAAAGTTTGGATGTTTGGATGGATGTTTGTTACTCAGTCACGCATAAACTACTAAACGGGTTTGATTGAAACTTGGCACACAGGTAGATAATAATCTGGAATAGTACATAGGCTATATTTTATTCCGGAAAAATTAGGTGATCCCACGGGATTCATTAAAAACTTATAATGCAGCGGACTGCACGCTGCAGCTAGTATTATAATATATACAACTTTTGTATAGTGTCTAATAGGGATGAATTAACAAATAAGGTATTGAATTAATTAAGATGATTTAATAAAAACAGCAAATAATTACTCTAATTACTCTTAACTATAATAATAATATAATTGTATTATTTATAATAACAAATAATATAAATTATTCTAAATTATTCTAAAATAAAATAGGCATTATGGGATTTGTACTGATGAAAGCGAACGGTTCGTTGGTTTTTAAGTTCGGTAACGACTCACCAGCACCTACAGTTTTTTTTTCTAAATGAACTTAAACAGATTTTTTCCATGTTGGTCCGGGCTCCTGCCCAAAATAGACCAACTGCCGTTCTGCCAGGTAAGTCGTAAGAAACGACTACTGGCTATACGTGTCACTACAATTGTTTACTTTACCGGCTACCTTACCCTCCAAACCGGAATACGACAATGACAAGCACTGACGCTATTGCAGCAGGAATAAGTAAGGCAGTGGTACCAGACCCGGGCGAGACAATGCAGAACTCTACCACCCAATATTAGGTTTTTGCTTTATTTCCGCTTCACGATTGCCAATTAACTTTCCATAAGTAATAATAACGTAGTAATCACGAGTAGCACCTACATATTTTCTTACCGCAATAGCATCAAAGTTTGGTACTACCCTGTTGCGACTTGGGGTGAGGAAAACTTTAGGTTGTTGCTGAACTCATTTATTTAGAATTTTATCTCCGCTATACGGTTGCCAATTAATGTTCTTGATGTCAGTAAGTAATGCTTATACATACATTGTATCAAAAAATTGAAATTAACATAATGTTGTTTTAAAAATATGTTAATTTAAATTTTCTGACAGTGACATTTTTTGAAAAATAGATGTGTAATCATTTATTTTTCAAAAAATTTTGCTTTTTTAGAAATTTCAACACTATAGCGATTTATTTATTACTTAATCCAACTCGGCAACCGACAAACCGGTGAATCGTGGTTAACTGGAATGTTCATAGACGTTAGGTTTACTCTGTCAACTTTGCAAGAGAACCGGTCGTAATGATGATGCTTAATTAAATAAAAACAGTAGCAGTCGTGGGACTGCCGATAGAAGTGAAAACGGAACTATTAAGTTGAGAGTAATTAAAACTATATGCAAAACATAGCTATAGATATACTATTATCATTAGCATGTCGGTGACGCGAACCGAGGATTTTACCCTCTACCAAAACGCTCAACGCGCCTAAAGAAGTTTTCACTTCAAAAAATAAATTATTAATTTATATTTATTTGTTAACAGGTTTTGATCATAATCACAGTATTTTTGATGAATATGATAATTATGGTAAATGTAGCCATGCGGTTAATGCTGGGAACTATGGTAACCAAACATTTTATATGCTTTTTAAGTAGTAAGAAAAATAAAATATGACTTTTTGATTTGAAAAATAAAAACGTCAGATGAGTCCTATGACTCCTTTCTGCACAACGTCCACGCCAACGTCCAAATTCATTTTATTTGCTTAGAACCATATAATAGTAATAACTAATTTTATTGATTGGTACAGAGGTTATATATGTTTGTCTTATTCTATCAAGCAGCACGAAAAACATAATTCAATATAAGAAAAACAATATCAAAATAATATTTTATCATTCATACTTGAAATATGAATAAAATTAATGCATTTTAAATGAGAAATAAACTTCCATCATCAACTTGTACTGATTTAAATTTAGAAATTGTTGATTAATATATTACTCGTTGCGAAGCATTGGGAATGCTATGTTTTAGTCTCTTATATGCAATTTATAAAATAAAAAAAAACATTAAACTATTAATATAATATACACTAATAACTTTGTTAACTATTAATATAATATAAACAATAAAATAGATCTCCTAATGGAATAATATAACTTACACTAATAGAATTGAAATAGTGTAGACGCTAATAATGAATTGCATGTAGCAAGAATTTGATACTACATAAATAATTTTACGAGCAACTTTAACCCAAGAGAGATCACAAGAAAATGGAGATCACAAAAATAATAGTTATATTCATACATAACATTTTACTAGCAACGTTACCCTCCTTAATCCAAATTACTAACATATTTACATATTTGAGGCGAAAAATAGTAAGGAAGTGACGCCAAACCCAAGTAATACCTCGCAGAACTCACCAGCCAAAAGTTATGATGATATTTATTGTGGTAAAATCTCACAATCTTACAAGAGACAATCTTGTAGTGTGCGTTTAGTTTCATTTACACACAATTTAAGTATTACACTTACGTGGTATCATTAAAAACATGCATTTCACAAAAGTAATACTTATTACATACCTACATATTCTACCAGCAACTTAACCCTCCTTAACCAATCACTGGTACAACCTACACACAATTTAAGCATTACGCTAACAGGACATCACTAAAACATTCCGAAAAAATACAGTTCACAAAAATAATACTCCTTTAAAAAATATTTGTTTGTTATAAATGTTCACCTGACTTAAATTGTAATGACAAATTTATTTTTAAATTAATTACAGGAAACGCCTTATAATTGGAAGCATATACTTCTTTTGTCAACCACATCACGTATATTGGCCAATAGTTTAATACTCATGTATGGAATTCATTGCTGTGAACGAAATTATCGCCAATCAGAGAGAATCGTTCGTAGCATCAATAACATACTCATCGTTAATACTACAGTCTGTAAGATTTTTATTGAAAGATTTATTCTGCGGCTTCTAATGTCCATTCCAGTCAATGATTCAGAAATCAAAAATTCTTTATTCGATTAAGCTTTTTACAAATTATGTTGACATATCAACAATTATTTAAGCTGTTAACGAATAAAAAATGGCTGAATTTGCAAAACGTTTTTGGAACGAAGTTCCTTATCGCGCGTTGTGAAAGGGAACTAGGAACTGTGGAAGGGGCTAGACGGAAAAAATTCTTACGAAAAGTTGTCATGACACTTTTTGCTATAGTAAGGTATTGTAAGCACAGAAATATCCAGCCACTTCCCTTTAGCTCGTGCATTGAAAGTGAAAGAGTCTATCTACTATTTGATTGAGTTTACTTTTTTCTAGTGCCAAATGTTCGACATTTATACGGAATTTCGGCCGAATGTCGAATTTCGACCAAAAGTTAAATTTCGACGGACAGTCGAATTTCGACAGGGTGCCGAAATTCGACCGTGGCTCGAAATTCAACCGGGTGCCGAAATTCGACCGCGGGTCGAAATTCGACCGGGTGTCAAAATTCGACCGGGTTCCGAAATTCGACCGGGTGCCGAAATTCGACTGTGGGTCGAAATTCTACATGTTTCTTATCGCGCGTTGTGAAAGGGGGCTAGACGGAAAAAATTCTTACGAAAAGTTGTCACGACACTTTTTGCTATAGTAAGATATTGTAAGCTGTGCGGCGTGCGGATGATTCTCTGTCTGTCTGTCTCTCTCTCTTTCTTATAGAAAGCAAGCCAGATATTTTCATTTCTATTTCGCATTGAACAGTGTGGTGTCGCGACGATTATTTTTGTTGAGTGTATACAGGTTTTTTGTAAATAATAATAAAAGGAACTTCGTTCCATCCGGGTGTCCCTTGACACCTCTCAAGTTTTTTTTTAGTTTGTGCTGGCACAATAAAGACACTATAAATACAATTTTAATTCAGTTAAGCCTTTTGCAAGTTATTTTGACTCGCCAGGAATTATTTAAGATACTACTAAATCGAAACGGATGAATTTATAAAAACACTTTGTCAGTGAATGCTGGCTTAATACGGATACTATGGATACGTCATAATCTAACATTCGCATTATAAATGCGAAAATTTGGATGTTTGGATGGATGTTTGTTACTCAATCACGCAAAAACTACTAAACAGATTTTAATGAAATTTGACACACAGGTAGATGATGACCTGGAATAGCACATAGCCTAGCAAAAATTAGGTGATCCCGCGGAAGTCACCAAAAACTCTTATAATGCAGCAAGCTGCACACTGCAGCTAGTAGAAATCTATATACCAAATCAGCTTGATTCTTCTTAATTCAAGCTATACGTTTTGGTAGATTAGTAAATAGCGATATATATTTCAAAACTCATAATTACTTTTTCTATTTTACATATATATACTTATAGATAATGTGCAGATTTTTTAATTGGATTGAAATGTAAAATTTTGTTCACTCCATCAAAGTTATGCAACATCTCGTCCAGGCTTAGCACCACTGCCTACCTATTCTAGAAGCGTACAATTCTTATTGGTGCCATATTCCATTTTAGAGGGTAAGGTACATAACGTGGGCACTAGCTTCTGCACATACGTTTAAAGTCTTGATTTCAAATTCCAGATCAAGTACAAAATTAGAGTTGGAAAATATAACTTGCCACAAACTAGATACACGGTGAAATCTATTACTACTTACTAGCTGACTAGTTTTTCTGCCTTTTTAACTACTCTTATTTTTATCTATATTTTCTCACCTTTTAAACCTTCCATGGACTTCACCAATTAATTTAAAGCCAAAATTAGCCAAATCGGTTCAGCGGTTCTCAAGTTTTAGCCAGACTAACAAACAGCAATTAATTTTTATATATATAGAAGACTAGCCGACTCGCATAGCTTCATCCACGAATAGATTAACATGTCGATAAAAAAAAATTATACAAAATTTCATCTCCTGTTTCAGCTCTTTAGGGGTTGATTATTAAAAAGTTACCTTATGTTACTGTCTCCCTGCCAAATTTCATCAAATTCAATTAAATGGTTTAGCCGTGAAAGTGTAACAGAGAGAGAGACAGACGGACAGACTTCCACACTTATAATATAATGGAAGTATTGATATGGATTTATCCAACTTTTAAGCTCAAACAACAATCGATTTGATTTTCCTATAATCTTGTGCCGATTTTAATGCAACGATAAAAAAATGTTTTCTTAAAATTTATTAGTCTTTTGAAACGTTTTCTGCGAAAGTCCATATATATTATAACCAAAATTTTATGAACATTTTACCATATCTGTACAAGATAATGTTATTTAATGACATTTCCACTTTCTTTCAGCGAAAGAAACACGGATGGTGTTAAAAGAACTACTCAATATAATTATATTAAGACCAATCAACTTCCACGCATACAACTTCTTCAAATTGGATTATAAATTCGCAGTTGCAGTAGTTTCTGCAACTTTTACATATACTATTATTTTTTTGCAATACTTGAAATAAATTGTTAACTTAAACAATGTTCTCGTCCTTATTTCATGACTGTCTCGTTATTCTAATGCCACGACTTATTGCGATAATTTGACAACAGCATACACATTGGCGTTTGACGATGTGTAATTTTTTTCTACGTTCGGCAATCTTAAAATATTTTCATACAGTCAATATTTACACTCTTGAATTTACCGAATTTTACCGGCAATTTTATCGCCAAAAATGGGCATTAACATTTGTTCGGGCATTATATCACGGCAGATGTAAGGGTAGGTCGCGAAACCCTTGACGGTTGACGTCTGTCGCGGTGACAGCGTCACTGCCGCGCCACCAGAAGCGCCCTCGCAATCCTCCACGGCAGCGGTACTGTACGCGGATCGGTCGGCGGCGGCTACTTTACCCAACCAACGAACAAAGACATCGTGGCAAGCACCAGCGCAGCGCAACCTAAAAGTGAGTGACCTTTTCCTTGCATTTTGCCGTGATATAATTGTGATAAAATAAATAACCCGAAAACCAGGACCAGCCATCCCAGCCTAGGTTTAGGCCACAACATAAAAGTTTTGGTTCTTCAGAGCCGGATCGGTTTTGGGGCTTAAAATATATATATATATTGGAAAATAACGATTTCATTTCGGTTTTAATAAGTTATAGCTTCTTTTCGGTTTAAAAAATAAGTGTTTTACAGGCTTCCTTTCGGGGTTTTAATAAAATTTAGTTGGTGGGTAAATTTTCGGTTTTCAAAAAAAAAATTAACGGTTTTCAAGTTCTTAACAGTTTTTAAGTTCTTAACTATTTTTTTTCGAACATTTCTTTAAATCTTATTTCGGAGGTTCTGTGTTGCGAATACAATGGCTTTAAAGGGAGTTTTAAATAAATTTAAAATCCAATATAATTGGTTTAAAGCTACTATAGACATGTTAGCCGATAAACAATATTCTTCTACCGTTATTTCTTCTCGGTTACGAAAAACGGAGGAGAAATATAAATTATTGTGTGATGCTTACGAAAATATTTTAGATTTAGCTACGGAACCAGAAATGATTTCACTGTATGATAAGCAGTTCGGTGAAGCGGAAGTACTGTATAATCAGATAGATGCTATGTCTAGGTCGTATTTGAAACCAGAGGATACTGATTTACCTACGGAAAATTCACAAAATATGTCATGGTTGCCTCAAATAAATTTATCGATTTTTGACGGAGATATATTTTCTTGGACTAGTTTTATAAGTCTTTATACATCTTTGGTTTTGTCCCGGAAGGATATATCTAAAACTGAAAAGTTTCATCATTTAATTTCTCACGTTAAAAATGAGCCTCATTCCTTTATAAAACACCTGCCTATGGTAGATGATTCGCTAGAAATGGCGCTAGAGACATTAAAGGGTAGATTTGAAAATAGGCGTCTGATGGCCGACTCGCATATTTCTAGAATTCTAAATTTACCGGTAATATGTAAGGATGTTGATTTACGCATAAAGTTATTAAATCCCTTGTTAGAATCTACTCGTGCATTGCAACATTATGATTTTCCTGTAAACCATTGGAGTTATATTTTATTACACATTAGTCTCACAAAATTGTCTACGGAAATTAAAACTCGGTTTGAACATAAATACGGCGGTAATTTGGTGAGTTTACCAACTTTCGAACAGTTGTTAGAATTTTTACAAGCTGAATGCAGGTTTTTTGACTTAGCCAGTAGTGAGAAAATTATTAACATTTATTCAAAGGGCGTTAAGTCTCCGGAGTCACGAGACTGTCGACCTTATTTAAATAAACGCAAGGCGTATTATTCTAACGTATCAAACTTGCATTGCGCCTATTGTAAAGCAAGTCATAACATTGAAAGTTGTTTTAAATTTTCAAGGTTAGATACATCGCAGCGTAAACGGTTTATTATTTCTCAAAATCTGTGTTTTAAATGTTTTAAGGATCACGTTGCGTCCTGTTGTAATAAAACGGTGCCTTGTGTTACTTGCGGAAATAGCGGTCATCATCATTTAATTTGTACTACGGCTTTTAAACGGCGACGATCACCATCGCCTAAGAAAAACGATGATTACCAGGCAGAACTAGGAAATAAAGGGCTGATGGCGCAAAACTCGAACTATCGCCCTAGGGACCTGCTGTCGCGAGATTCGGGCGCGCCTAACCCGACAAATCGTTGTACACACAGTCGAGATTCGCGTAACTCGCGAGAAACTGAGGCGTGCGCGGTTTACGATGAACGCCGCGGAAGTGTTAGGCAAATTTACTCAAGCGATAATATTCAACATCAATAGCAATTACAGAACTTACAGCCGTTTAATGCATCAATACCTAAATAAAAAACATAACGGACCCGAAGGATATTGAATGTGAACATTTATTCTTAACAACTACAACGCGACATACAGACGGAAGATACATTGTTTGTTTACCTTTAATTCCCGGTCACGTGAGCTTAGGTGATTCACGAGATGCGGCCTTAAATCGGTTTTTGGCTATTGAACGGCGTATGAAGCGACAGCCGGAGTTTAGGGTTAAATATGTGGAATTCATGTCAGAATATTTAAACCTCGGTCACCTGCGGTTATTTGATACTCGAGACATAACGAATAAGAAGCACTATTTTTTGGCACATCACGGAGTGTTTAAAAAATCGGGTGATGTTCAAAAAATTCGGGTTGTGTTTGACGGGAGTCTGGTAACTACTTCGGGAGTGTCATTAAACGATTGCCTTTATTCTGGCGAAAGGTTACAAAACGATATTCGAGATATTATTCTGAATTTTCGGTGGCATAGGTACGTCTTTACAACCGATGTAAAAATGATGTTTCGGCAAACTTGGATACACGAAGATGATCAAAGATATCAATTAATATTTTGGCGATCAGCGCCTATGGAACCCTTACTTGTCTATGCCTTGACTACCAATACATATGGCTTAAAATCTAGTCCCTTTGTTGCCATACGGTGTTTACATGAGTTGGCTAAGGACTCCAAGGAGAGCCATCCTAGAGCAGCCAAACTCTTAATTAAAAATAGCTATGTTGACGACTTAAATGGTGGCGCGGATACCATAGAACAAGCCGTAGCGTTGCTAACGAATTAGTGGATTTACTGAACTCGTCAGGCTACGAATTGCGGAAATGGTCATCTAACGCGGCAGATCTACATGGTTTGCCTTTAGACTATTTAGAGACTCCTAGGAACTTTGATGAATCGGATAGTCAAGGTTTATTCAAGATCTTAGGCATACAGTGGGAACCGGTTTCAGATAGCTTTACTTACCGATTAAATACACCTTTGTCTATTGCGACGGTTACGCGTAGGAGCATCCTTTCCTTAGCCGCACGGTTATACGATCCATTGGGATGGATATGTCCAGTAGTGTTCCGGGTTAAGTTGCTGTTGCAACGCGTTTTAAGTGCACACGGTCAGAAAGGGGTCGACTGGGACGCCCCGGTTTCTAAGGAAGTAGTAAGTGAATGGCATAACATTATCTCAGATTTAAATCATTTGGAGCAGATATCTATTCCTCGTTGCATAAAAATTGACGGAGAAGCAAGGTTTCCTTTGCATGGGTTTTCAGACGGGTCATCTTTAGGACACGCTGCTACTGTTTATCTTAGATCAGAAATGGCAAACGGCACGGTTCTCTTGTGGCTACTCATTGCCAAATCTAGAGTAGCTCCATTGAAGACAAAGCTGACCATTCCCAAAATGAAAATGAACGGAGCAGCTTTGCTTACGGTATTGTTAAATTATTCCGCTTCGATTCTGGCTAATAATACCACATGCGATGAGATAATCGGTTGGTGTGATAGCACAATTGTATTAGCATGGCTACGGACACCTCCTCATAAATTGCAAGTTTTTGAAGGGAATCGGGTTTCGCAAATAAACTCGTCGCGGGTTACTATCGACTGGAGACATATTCCTGGTGACATAAACTGTGCTGACATAGCATCACGTGGTTCATCGGCGGCGGATTTACTGAATCATAAATTGTGGTGGGGACCTGATTGGCTATGTTTACCGCGGGAAAGATGGCCAAACAGGTGTCCTGAATTTCTGGTTGACCTTTTGCCAGGATTAAGGTCAAACCAGACGGTAAATATGGGGATAATTAATACGGAATTTGATTTAATACAAAAATATAGTTGTTTTGATAAATTAATTAATGTTACGGCTTATTTATTACGATTTTGTAACAATGCTAAAATTAAGGATAGGACACTGCGGGCTATAGGAATATTATCGGTCTTAGAGAGGAGATACGCGTTATCACGCTTGATTAAAATGAATCAAGCTCGTTCTTTTGGGCAAAAACTGATAGCCTTGAAGCAAAATAAATTCATTAAATCAGGACTACGGCGGTTAAATCTATTTTTTGATAACAACGGTATAATTCGCATTGGTGGTCGAATATCGGCGTCGAATTTAAGTTATGATGCACGGCACCCAATTTTAATACCGGGTAAGAGTCTATTTACGGAACTTTTAGTTAAACATCACCATAAAATTAATTGTCATGTGGGAGCGCACACGTTAGCGGCTATATTATCAAGGTCATACTGGATAGTCTCGGCAAGGCAAATCACTCGAAAGATAACCTTTAGTTGCGTTCAGTGTTACCGGTCTAAGGCGTGGCCTACGCAACCCCTTATGGCTGATCTCCCATCTGACAGAATTCGCGATGGGGTCCGCGCATTCGTAGGAACCGCCACTGACTTTGCGGGTCCATTTTATATTAAAACTAGTACTTTACGAAATGCTAGGATAGAAAAATGTTATTTATGCGTTTTTGTTTGCTTAGCGACGAAGGCTGTCCATCTCGAGGTCGTAACTAGTCTTTCAGTGGAAGCTTTTGTGGCATGTTTTACACGGTTTGTCTCTCGGAGGGGCTTACCTTCTCTAGTTAGGTCGGATTCAGGTACTAATTTTACGGGTACGGATAAATACCTTAAGGATCTTTACTTATTCTTACGGGACAACCATAATGTTATTGAAGACAAGCTAGCGCGCGAGAAAATACGGTGGCTTTTTAATGCACCTGCCAGCCCTAATCACGGTGGTCTATTTGAGGCTGCAGTTAAATCGGCAAAGACACATGCAAAACGCGTCCTTGGAGAATCTAAACTCATCTTCGAGGAGCTTACTACCTTTTTTACCAAGGTAGAAGCAGTCATGAACTCGCGACCGCTCTGTCCTCTGAGTTCGGATCCGACGGATATGGAGGTCTTAACTCCTGGCCATTTTCTTATCGGATAACCATTGGTTGCTTTGCCCGAGTATTCGTACGAAGAAGCTAAAATACATTGCTTATCACGATATCAGCAAATTCAAAAACTGACACAACATTTCTGGCAGAGATGGAGAAACGAGTATCTCCATACCTTGCAACAAAGAGCTAAATGGACGACACCAACGGAACCTCCTAAATTAGATGATTTGGTTTTAATAAAGGAAGATAATCTTCTTCCGTTGAAATGGAAACGCGGTCGGTTAGTCAAATTATTGCCGGGTAAAGACGGAATAGTTAGAGTGGCTGAAGTAAAAACTCAGCATGGGGTCTTAATGAGACCCATTTCCAAATTATGTCGGTTACCAGTTCAATCTATGTAACCAAGGTACACTTGGTTAGGCGGCGGGATGTTCGGGCATTATATCACGGCAGATGTAAGGGTAGGTCGCGAAACCCTTGACGGTTGACGTCTGTCGCGGTGACAGCGTCACTGCCGCGCCACCAGAAGCGCCCTCGCAATCCTCCACGGCGGCGGTACTGTACGCGGATCGGTCGGCGGCGGCTACTTTACCCAACCAACGAACAAAGACATCGTGGCAAGCACCAGCGCAGCGCAACCTAAAGGTGAGTGACCTTTTCCTTGCATTTTGCCGTGATATATTTGTGATAAAATATATAACCTGGCTGGTCCTGGTTTTCGGGTTATATATTTTATATAACCCGAAAACCAGGACCAGCCATCCCAGCCTAGGTTTAGGCCACAACAACATTGATTATTAAAATGTAGCCACTCGTTTCAACGCGTTTCTAATTAACGCTATATTTATCGTAAAGATCGACATTGACGTTTCCTGTTAGTATGACCTGTGATGTAGCCCTACAATAATTGCTATCTGTTCAGTTTTTATTTCCAGTCTTTAGAAGAATAAAAATATGGTAATAGAATAGGGATCCAGTATCGGTAAAAATAACTAGCATTATATTAAATTACGAGAAAAAATACTCTACCAACTATACTAAGAAACCAACCACGTGACCACGCACAATGTAAGGTACCGCAATTGCCCATCACAATAATGCGGATTATGAATCAGGTTTATTTGTTGTTTTTTTGAGAACTATGAAATTTTAACGTATTTGTTGCCTATGATAGATATAGCAAACCTGCAAAAACTACCTCATATACAATTTAAAAGTTGATCGACTAATTACTTATAAGCATGTTAAGCCTATGCCTAGTCGTAACAGTTTTACTTTTAAATTCGTTACATATACTACTACTGTAAATTTTATCTCAAGTCCAAAACCAACCGATTAGCTAGCAAAAAATTAGCAACGTGAAAGTGAACACTTGACTCTCGCAAAAATCAATAATTTAAAACTTAATATTTCACAAACGTATCCCCTAATTAAAAACCTGTTGTCACAAACTAACAATATTTCTCAAATAACTAACCAACGATATCTCACACTTTAGTTTGGTAAAAAGGGGGACGGAGGACGCACTCTACGATGCAGTACAGCTGATGAGAGACTTGATTCGAGAAGGGAAGATAGTCGCTGTGGCATCGCTGGACATCGAGGGGGCATTTGATGGCGCTTGGTGGCCAGCGATTCTGGAGCAACTTCAGCAAAAAGGAGTCAGCACACACATGCTAGCGCTTGTTAGCAGCTATCTGTCGAACAGATAGATTGAACTAAGATTCTCGGGTGAGAGAACAACCCGTTCTACCGAAAAGGGATGTGTTCAAGGCTCCACGTGTTGGCCCTTATTTTGGAATATTCTCTTGGATCCGATTTTTGACCTTCATTTTGGCCCTCATGTGCATCTCCAGGCGTTTGCTGACGACATCCTGGTAATCGTATGGGGGAGCACGGGGGGCCTCGTGGAGGCCCGAATGAATGATGCCCTGTCGAGAGTATTAAGGTGGGGGCACACCAACAAAACTTCGGTTCGCGGCACATAAAACCCAGGTGATGGTAGTCACACGGAAATTAAAGTACGCTCAGCCAGTTTTCCAAATGGGAGAGGTCACTTTAGAGCCGGCCATTAGAGTCCTGGGACTTACAATCGATCGAGGCCTAACCTTTGGACAATACCTAGACAAGGTAATTAAGAAGGCCATCGGATTATATAAGATGGTCGCAAGGACAGCAAGAGCGCAATGGGGACTGAATTCAGAAGTCGTGCGCCTCATATACTTGGCCGTAGTTGAACCGACCGTCTATATGGAGGCAGTGTCTGGGCGGACTCGGTCCACAAAAAAGACCTACAAGAAAAGGCTGGACAAAATCCAGAGACTCTTCGCCATTAAAATATATAAGGCGCACAGGACAATCTCGCTGAACTCGAGTTTGCTGCTGGCTCGTATCCTACTTCTGGATCTTAGAGCCTAGAACAAAAAACTTATGCGAGGTCAAACGTGGACGACCATTAGAAGAACGACCCGATGCGTCCTTAGAAAAAAAGGTTCACCCACTGGACCATCCACACCCTTCTAGGCGCATGAGGCTCTCATTTGAGAGTGCTGCATCCAGAAAAGAATTAAGTGACTAAAGTAACTGGCCGTCGGCCTATACTGACGGCTCGAAAATAGAGGGAAATGTAGGAATGGCCGTGTCTCTCTGGGTAAACGGTGCGGAGGTCAAATACTCGGTTAACCGACTCTCTGACTACTGCAGTATTTACCAAGCGGAACTAGTGGCCATACTCAGAGCAACGGAAGTTCTAAAAAAAGAAAGGAAGTCCATCATCCTCAGCGACTCTAGGTCAGCGTTGGAATGTTTATCCCAATCAGATCCGGAAAACCCTATAGCTTTCGAGATCCAGAATAGAATACGTGAGGCTACGGATGCAGGACGTGAGGTACGGCTGTTTTGGATCAACGCACACGCAGGAATTCCGGGTAACGAGCGTGCGGATGAACTTGCTAAGAAAGCGGCGCTGAAAGATAAGCGGGTACCGATATATGACAAGTTTCCCATATCTTTCGCTAAGTGGACCTTAAGGGAAAGAACTATTGCGCTCTGGCAGGATCGGTACCTTCAGGGGGATGGAGGTTCTGTCACCAAATTCTTTTTCCGTGACATAAAAGAGACCTATAAAATTCTTGGTGGCCTTCAAATGGACAACCTCTTTAGCCTTATTTTTACCGGGCACGGAGGAATAAGACACTATCTCCACAGATTTGCACTCGCGAACTCATCCATCTGTGTTTGCAACACGCAGGAAGTGGAGACTGTGGTCCATATCCTCTTGGAATGCCCTAGATTCGCAAAAGAGAGGTCTGAATTGGAATGCCGCACGGGAATCAACATTAAGAGTTTGCCAGATTTGGTGAGAGAGAAGGAAAACAGAGAGCAATTCTTCAAGTATGCGCGCCTCGTTATGAGGAGGGCTGCAAGGGCCAATGGCTCGATCATTACTTGAGAGCCATGTATATGTGTATATATGTGTGTGTGTGAGGGTATATATTGTTGAATAATCCTGGAGGATAATTAAAACATATACTTAAACCTTGCATTGTTGTAATTATAATAATGATTATTAAAAAAAAAAGAATTATCATATTTGTCATTTAATTTATATTTTTATTGATTGTATTTGATTTGATTTGTATTTAATTGCTTAATAGTACTGTAAGTCTAGTTTTGTAATAAATATTGCTGTTAAGCCATTTTGCAAATTAATAAATAAATATTGTACATAATATATATTTTTTTATTAATTTACTCTATCTTAAGAATGTAATGTCAACCGCATGCGTGCGCGGGTGGCGCGAGTTATGTATATATATGTGTATATGTGTGTGTATATGTATGTATGTGTATGTATGTGCATGTGTACGTGTGTATGTATGGCGCGGGCGCCATTTTTTGTTGTTAGTGTTATTCCAGGCCGCATCGGAGTACGTTGATTTAAATTTTAACCTTGTGTCTGAATTAATTCTTCGTCTAGTGTTTTAATTTTAAGTGAATATTTAATTTTGTGTTGAGAATGTCAAGAAGAAGCAAAAGGAAATTGGATTTTTATGATGAAAATATCAATAATTCACAAAAAGATGCGACCCAAAACAAGGTAAAATTTGAAAAAAAAATGTTAGAAAATATAATTGTAAAATCAGCACCTGGAAGCTTATCTGTCAGTAAGGATACTTCTGATAGTGATAGTGAATTTGAAATGAAAACTGGTGATGTTAAATTTCCCAAGCACAAAATTATGCTATGCACTGTATGGTTTGGTATGTGTTGCTCTGCACGTTTCTTATTTTCAGATATAAATAAAAAAATAAGAAAAGGGGAACTAGCCCCATTTTGAATAGAGACGCAAAAGTAAGAAGATGTACAGATTGCTACACCAAGCTCCGGTTAACTCTTTCGCGTATTGAAGCAAATAATAAAGTAAAAAAGTGCCTACAGTATGCAACACGTGCAATAAATATTACTGTTTACAATGCTTCAATGAAGAACATTCATAATCAATCAAATCTGCCTTTAAAACTTTTAACAAACCGGCTTTTAATTTTTAATAATTAATAAAAGAAATTCAACGTTTATATCGACTTGTTTAATTTCCCATCACTAAAATGGTGGCGTTTCTGATGCGGCGAGAGGTCAAATTGTACTCACAAATTGATTATTTTTTTATACCTATACTGTTTATTCAATTTAAAAACGCAACTATGTACTGCTACACTTTATATTCAATTTTATGTTCATATATATTTAAAACAATGATATTTCAATGCGTTATTGAAAGACGCTTTGAAAGACCCCACAACGCACTAACAGAAACTCACGCGCAAACAGTGCCCCAGCAAACGTGTTAAACAGATAATATCGACGCAAGAAAACGTATTTGCTGTAAGTAGCCAAAACCCAACTTTTCACCAGAACCAAAAAATCTTAAAAAAGTTGGAAAAAATTTATATCTTTTTAATTATCAGTGACAGAAAGATGATTAATGGAATACAGTTTTGTTAATACAATACCCATGAAGAGCAATGAAAATATGTTTATTAAAGTTACTACAAGTAGGCTTTTCGCTACTTACAGCAATTGACTTTTCATTTTAAGAGCCATTTTACAAAATCAGCCAACTAAAATTTAAGTATTTTCTAATCGAATCGGCAGCTCGACGTCATCAGGTTCATCGCCCGCATATTGCACCTAGTTACGGTAAAATGAAAACAGTTTGATACTTTTAATATTTTAATTATTTTTAAATATTGCAACTATAGTAAATATTATATTACATTGTATATTAAATAGGAATTTAGATGTTTGTTATAGAATAAAAATATAGTTTTATTCTACGCCAATTTCGATAGGAAAATGTCATTATTTGATAACAAAAACCCAGTCAATGTTTTGTTAATTTTCGTTGAAATAGGCATATTTGCTTAGTTAATTAAATATAGTTATAGATCTTTTAGGAAAAAAGTAATTCATTCAGGCGCAATAGTTGGATGTTTCTGGTAATTTAGTATTTTTTTCTAATTAAGTTTGTTGATTCTAGCAGTAGCAATACCTTTTGGCAAAAAATAGCTTCCTTGCGTAATTATTGAAACTTGATTTCGGAAAACAGTTATTATAAGAAATACAGTTGATCATTGCAAAATCTGTTTCATTGAGAGAACATTTAAAAGATTAAAGTATCTAATAGTACCATTTATTTAAATAAAAGTACCTTATAATATGAAAAATTAGGAGCTAGAAAATTTGATTTCTCGTCCAAAGTTGGTCTAAAGTGTAAACTGCCTCTTAAAGGCCTAAAGAACGTCGTAAGTAGTTTAGTGACTACTCAATGAATAGTGACGACTATGGAAATAGCTAAGTTCCGTGTTTTTTCAGACATTGAAAATGGCCTTCAAATCTGTTATTTGTGACATTTAGATTTCGTTGTTAGTTAATAATTATTGTGAATACCCTGAGGATGCTTGTGTAAGCGAAACCGGTTGGAAATTAAATATAATTATCTTATTGTGAAACAGTACAAGTGTTATCAGCTAGCAAATATTGTGTTAAAATGGAGTTTCACCAAGTGCCGACTATAAAAAGTGTAGAATATATTGAAAATGATGGTACTAGAACTACTTAATAAATTGCGTACTTTTCAAAAACGTAAGACTAACTCTAAAAAAATACTGATACCACTTAATTGGTCTAAATAATAATTGTTTGCATGTGTGGTACAAGTAAAATGCTTTAAGTTTATTATTTTTAACCCCCGATGCAAAACGCGGAGTGTTATAAGTTCAGGTGTGTATTTGTGTGTCTGTTCGTGGCATCGTAGCACCCAGGCGGATGATCCGATTTGGCTGCGGTTTTTTTGCCATATTTTGTGAGGTGGTTCCTAGCTATGATCCAATAAAATCTGTTTAGCCGTTTTAAGATCATCAGCTCTTTTCAAATTGATGAAAAAATGAAGCGACTTTTAAAGGATTTATCGATGTTAAATGTTGTATTTTGTTACGTCAGTTATATTGCTATGACATGGTGATTTTGACTTGTCGCTGCTAGGTCCTCATTAGTAAATCATCAGCTTTTATTTAACCGGCAATGTTCGTATGTAAGTAATAGATTTTCTAAATATTGCAAACCATTTTTAACAGTTAACTGATATCCATTTGTACTAAAACTTGTCAAATTTGTGTAAGTTCAGTGACCTTTCAATATTATGGTACTATCCAGGTGATCTCATGATGTAGAGACTGGAACTCAGATGCAGATTTTTACGAGACAACCGAGTTTTAACTCATTGGTATTGTTGATAGAAATACATACCTACTAAGTTTATTTAATACTCATGATGACGAGGATCTGAAATTGTAACTAAAAGAGTAATGAATAATGAGAAAAAAATAAACTGACCTTCTGAAGGAAAGGACGGTAAGTTAGCACTCAATTGTATTCTATTTCTTAACACTCAGTTGCCTTGTATCGGCAAAAACTTTGGTTTTTTTATGTTATAAGATAGCAAACAAGCAGATGGAAAGAGTCAACCGTCGCCTATAGACACTAGAGGTGTTAATGGTGTGTTGATATCTTGTGGCGAGGTCTAATGCCACATGCATAAGTTTACCGGCTACCTTACCCTCCAAACCGAAACACGATAGTGAAAAGCATTGACGCTATTGCAGTAGGAATAGGCAAGGCAGTGGGTACCAGACCCGGGCGAGACAATGCAGAACTCTACCACCTAGTAGCCACGATAGTAGTGACTCACATAGCCAATCGGTCGCCTTTTACGACCTGCCTGGCAGAACGGCAGTTGGTCTATTCTTCAAAGGAGCCCGATTCATCTAGGAGCATCTAGGATGTGATGATTGAACTGGAAGGTCACCAGTGAAACTCCTAAACTAAACAATATAAACCCATCTAATTTGGACCCATTTGTTCTGTTTCTAGAAACACACTAGTGCTTTACAGTTCCAGAGTCATGATGGAGCGGGAAAGATTTTATAGAAACTTTTGAATGAAATGAAGCATTTTGGGTCGTTTGATTCATTTTTTAAGGATTTTGGTGCAGGATGGCTTCCAAAACCTGGCGTCAGAGCTGAAAGGAGTACATGAGAACTCCTAAACTAATCCAGATAAACTCATCGAGTGTAAACTTATTCGGTTGGTTTGGATATACACTTTGGTGTTGAATAATTTCTAAGGTCTGATAATGAAATTGGAAGGTGGCTATGGGAACTCCTAAACTAAATGATTTTGGACTCACTTGTTCTATTTCGATCAATACCCTGGTGCTAGATGACTTCCAGGGTCGTATGATGAAGTAGGGAGATTGGGAACTGGGAATTTTGATTTACAATAGAGCAACAGCATCGATTTTAGGCTCGTTTGATTCGTTCTTTGAGGTCTTTGAAACGGGATAGTTTCCAGTATCTGGTGGTAGAGCTGGAAGAAGTCCATGAAAACTCTAGAGCTAAACTAGATAAACCTATCAAGTGGGATGATTATGATTCATTTTGTTTTGGTATACACTTTGGTGTAGGATGATCTTTGGGATCCGATGACGAAACTGGAAGGTGGCTATGAGAACTTTCAAACTAAACAAAATAAACCCATAGAGTTTGGGCTCAGTTGCTCTGTTTTAAAAATAACCTGGTGTGTGATTCCCAGGGTCTTATGATGAAGCAGGAAGAAGGTCATGGGAACTTAGGATCAAAATTGAACAACACCATACATTTTGTGCTCGTTTTATTCGTTTTTTTTCAAAGACTTTGGAGCCGGTTGACTTCCAGTGTTTGATGATAGAGCTGAAAATAATTTCACGAGAAATTCTAAGATAAACTAGAAAAACTCATCGAGTGTGGGTTAATTTGGTTTGTTTTGGCAAACACTTAGGTACTGGATGTTGTCTAGGATGTGATGATGTAACTGTAAAGTAGCCATCTGAGCTTGGGCTGATATAGTTGGCCTTTGTTGTTAGAAGACTCACAGGGTTTAATAATAGATCTAGAAGGTAGTCATGGAACTCCAAAACTAAATAAAAAATACCCATCCAATTCCACCACCCATCCATCCAATTTGTACAAATACTCTAAATCAGATTATTTACAAGGATACATGATGGGGCTGAAAGGAACCCATTGGAGCTTTTCAATAAAACAACTCAAGTTCATTGATTTAGGAACCATGGTAACCTTAAACTGATGCTGCAGGATCCTCTTTCGAATATCATCAGCTTTTTATACGTTTTGCTCTTAAAATGATACATATGAAGCAGGATGGTTATCGGATGGTTACAAAATGTATCGAGGAGTTTTTTAATATTTAATTAAGAATTATGTTTATTACTGTTACATAAAAATGTAGCTTGTTCTCTAAAGACGTACATAATAACATTTCGTTTATTATTTTAAGAAGGAGCATTGAATATATTTACATATAAGAAAGAAAATTAGGTAATTATTGATGTAACCCAATAAAACAAAATTAAATAGTTCACAAGAAAATTTACTCAAAACAACAGGCAAACTGCCATTTTTAACCCCCGACGCAAAACGTGGGGTGTTATAAGTTTCAGGTGTGTATCTGTGTATCTGTGTATGTGTGTATCTGTGTGTCTGTTCGTGGCATCGTGGAGCCCTGGCGGATGCAATAGTCCGATTTGATTGCGGTTTTTTTAATTGAAAGCCCTGTTTTGCTAGATGGTTATTAGCTAAGATTCAATAGAATCTGTTCAGCTGTTTCAAGATAACTAGCTCTTTTCAAATTGATGAAAGGAATTAAAAAATTTGTAAATGCTTTATCAATACTAAATTTTGTGTTCTGTTACTTTATTGATATTGCAATTACATGGTAACGTTGAGCTAATACTTTGAAATTCTTATTCGAAGATCATCAGCGTCTATTTAACTGGCAATTTTGGTATTTAAATAACAGATTTTCTAAATTTTTTTTTTCCACTTTTTAACGACTTTCTGATATCCGTTAGAACAAAAACTTAACAGACTTATGAAGGAAATGCAAATACTATGGTACCATCCAACTGAGCTCGTGATGTAGCCTGGATGTAGGTACTGGAACTGTCTAATGCAGAGCTTTAACAAGGCAGTCTTGCTTAGACTAAGTATGGTTGCTATAAATACTAAGTTTGATTAGTGCTCATGATGACGAGGATTTGAAGATGGAGCTGATAAAGTGCTACCGAAACTCACGCGTAGAATATAGAAAGCAATAAGATAGTCAAGTTTGAACTCGGTGGATTTTTGATGATGTTTATTTTCCATTACGTATAATGTCGAAGAACTGAACATGGAGCCGTAAGAGTGTAATCGTAACTCACAGATAGAAATTGCTAATATAGTGGAGTTTGGAGTTATTTCATTTGTTACAGTAAGATCTTTCTCATGATGAAATGGCTCTGAAGATTGAGCCGAAAAAGTGATATTGGAACTTCAAGAATCCAGATTCAAAGTTCAACTACAATGAACTCCTAAACTAAACGAGGCAAAGTTTTTGAATTAGCACTTAATTGTCTTGTATTGGCAAATATCTTAGTGCTAGATGATTTTCAGGATCTGTTGATGGAACTGAAAGGTAACCATGAGAACTTCTAAACTAAATAATATAAACTAATCGAAATTGGACTCATTTGTTCTGTTTGGACAATTACTCTAGTGCTAGATGATTTCCAGAGTCTCATGATAGAGCTGGAAATACTTTATGGGAACCTTGGAAAAAAATTAGCAACACCGTCGAATTTGAGGTAGTTTGTATCGTTATTTCAAGGACTTTGGAGCAGAATGGCTTCCAGTGCCTGATGATAGAGCTGAAGAATGTAACCAAGAACTCCTACATTAAACCAGGTTAACCAATCAAGTGGGAAAAAAAACTGTTTGTTTTTGCAAACAATTTGGTACTAAACGATTTTTAGTATCTGATGATGGAATTGAAACGTAGTCATGGGAACTTCTAAACCAAACAAGATAAATCTATCGAATTTCGGATCTTTTGTTGTGTTTTAACAAACATCCTGGTATAAGACGATTTCTGGGGTCTTATAATAGAGCCGATAATGGAGGTTATGGGAACTTTGAAATAAAATGGAGTAAATTTTTACAAGGATTTTGAAGCACGTTATTTATCAGTGCCTGATAATAGAACTGGAAAAGATCTATAAGAACTTATAAGCAAATGCAAATAAACTCATTGAGTGTGAGCTGCTTGGGTTTGTTTTGACATATACTTTGGTACTGGTCAATTTTTAGGATCTGATGGTGAAACTAGAAGGTGACCATGATAGTTTTTGAACTAAACAAGTTAAAACCATTGAGCTCCGTATTGGTCCGAGCTCCTTTGAAGAATAGGCCAACTGCCGTTCTGCCAGGCAGGTCGTAAAAGGCGACCGATTGGCTATGCAAGTCACTATCATCGTGGCTACTATGTGGTAGAACTCTGCATTGTCTCGCCCGGGTCTGGTACCACCGCCTTACCTATTCCTGCCGCAATAGCGTCAGTGGTGGTCATTGTCTTATTCCGGTTTGGAGGGTAAGGTAGCCGGTAAACTTATACATGTGACATTAGACCTCGTCACAAGATAGCAGCGCACCATTAACATCCTTAAAGCGATCTTTAGGCGATGGCAGACTCTTTCCATCACGAGACCCATCAGCTTGTTTGCTATCTTACGATATAAAAAAAACAAGAGCTCAGATTCATTTGTACTGTTTTGACAAATACTCTAATGTTAGATGCTTTCCAGGGTCTTATAATGAAGCAGGAAGGAGAAAGTATTTGGTGCAGAATGGCTTCCGGTGTCAGACGATAGTCGGAAGAAGTCCATGAGAAATCCTAAGCTAACCCAGAAAAACCCATTGAGTTTGTTTTAGTATATTTTTGGTGCTAGATGATTTTTTGAATTTAATAATGGAAATTGAAGGTGGCTATGGGAACCCTTGAAATAAACAAGTTAAACTTATCGAGTTTGAACTCATTTCTTCTATTTTGAGAGTCACCCTGGTGTTAGATAATTTCTGTGGTTCTATGATAAAACAGGCGACTTGGGGTTCATTTGGTTCGTTCTAATAAGGAATTTGGAACAGAATGACTTCCAGTTTCTCAAGATAAAACTAAAAGAAGTTTGAACGCTCAACGCGTTTGAACTTTGTTGTTCTGTTTTGACAAATAATCTGATGTTAGATTATTTTCAAGCTCTTACGATAAAGTGAGAGAAGGTCATGGAAACGAAACGAATGAACGAATGAAAATTGAGAAGCACCATCAATTTTGATCCCGTTTAAATAGTTCTTTTATCTGTTTTCAAGTGTCTGATAATAAAGCTGGAAAAGGTCCATTATAACTTTTAAGCTAATCTAGATAAATCCATCGAATGTTGGCTAATTCGGTTTATTTTGGCAAATATTTAGGTGCCGGATGTTTTCTAAGATAAAATAATGATGGAACTGAAAGGTGGCCATCGAAGATCGGGCTGATATCGTTGGCTTTTATTACTAGGAGATTTGCAGGGTTTGATAATATAAATAGAAAGTGGCCGTGGAACTCCTAATATAAACAAAATAAGTCCATTGAGTGTGGCCTCATTGGTATATTTTACATACACTCTGTATCAAAATGATTTCCAGGACTACATAGTGGAGCTGGAGGCCATGGGAGCTTTGCAATAAAATAACTCAAGCTCATTGAGTAATAAACCATGGTAACCTTAACCTGAATCTGCAAGATACCCTTTCGTAGATCATCAGGTATTTTCACGTTTTACTCTTAAAATAATGCGTATGTAGCGGAATGGTGGTCTGAGGATGTGACGGGGGTTTTTGAAATTTTTAATTTTATCTTGTGTACTTTATCAATTAAATCGTTGATTTAAACGTTTCACGTAATATTGTTCACTAGCTGTTGCCAGCGACTTCGTCCGCGCGGACTTCGTTTACTCCGCACTGCTCCTCCCCCGTAGGTGATAGCGTGATAATATGCAGGTAATATGTTTACCCGACCTGTTAGTAATATTCATGCCAAATTTGAAGTAAATCCATGCAGTACTTTATGAGTTTACCCCGGACATACATACAGACAAACAGACAAAAATTCTAAAAACTATATTTTTGGCTTTGATATCGACTTTTCTACGATTGACTTTTCTACGATTTTATTATATGTATAGATGAAGGTTTGTAAAAAAAAATTAATATTATACAGTAAACGCAGGAAGAAATCTTGCTTATGACCAATTTGTTAAATTTTCTTTTTTTCTAAGTATGAATAACTCGCTAATATATACCTAATATTAAGAAAAATATTTTTAAAAGAATCAATAGAAAATTGCTGTAACCGTATGGCAATTTAAAATACAGACTAAAAGAATTGTGTACGACGTAATCTTGAGTTCAATTTGCACACCGTAAGAACGTTGTAAGTAATTTTGTATTTAATTTGCACCCCAAAAGAATGCTATAAGTAATCTTTCACATTTTATTTTCTTTTCCTAAAAATGCTGTAAATTGTATCAGATGTGTAGTAATAAACCGAACTCTTGTTGTAAGTTAAAAAGTGATAAAACACCCTTTTTTCGTGATCTACAGTAAATTGAACAAGGAAACTTTTCAAAAATATACCCTTTTTTCAAAATTTTTGTCGTCGTAGCGATATGAGACCCAGACCATTCGATGCAGAATTTTTTTCTGAATCTAACTGTATATTTAGTCTACTTACGCCATTTTTCTTCGATATACACCTTTCGTGGACTTAGAAAAGGCACTTGACAAGGGTGATTAGAAGAAAAGTATGATACTAAAGGACATAGATATTCCAGGCAGGATATACATGTGACCTATTCTATTCCTCCCGCAATAGCGTCAAAGCTTGTCATTAACATTTTTGGTGTCTTTAGACGATATAAAAAAATAATATTTTTAGTTTTATGTTATTTAAAGCCAATGAATTTATAGTTTTACTGTAATAACAAATATAGTAATATAATTTGTACCATTCACACCACTATAATTTTCCATTTATTTGTCATTAAGGTAAAATCGCTTGATTTCAGAAAATTCATTGTCATATATTATTTACGAAATTGTTGCATGCTAATTACTTCAATGTACGTGGATTAAGTGGTTATTTGATGTGTAATTTACTAATATATTAAATTAAATATTAATTTGAACTCTTTATTATGAATTGGTAGGATCAACAGGATGGACGTGTATAAGCCTCTTAACAATATTTTGAAGTTTTTTGCATTATCCTGGATAGATATTAATGGTATTCATTTGGAAGTAAATTGGTCGTGGTTTAAATTTACATTTTTAATTTTTGTTTCAATATCCGCTAGTATTGTTATCACATATGTTAAATATTTCATGTTCGGTATTTCGTTTACTTTTACGTTTGAAGATATGATTCAAACAGTATATTTTATAGCTTTTATTCCATATCTTTTCGATTTATACTTTGTTTACAAATATCGAAAAAATACTTTTCTGGCTTATCAAAAAAAATTTATTAAAATCGATACATTGTTAGGCATGCCGAAACATTCTATCGTCAGGAAGAGAATCAAAATATTTTTCTTAAGCTTTATTATCTTTAGTTCATTTAGTGCTATATTTGATGCAATTGCTTGGGTCTTGAACTATGGCTGGATACTAGCAGCTCCCGATTTGATTGTGTACTTTTATTACTTACTCGGTATATTAAGTATGATTGATATCGTATCAAATATAATTAGGGTTGAATACCGTCTACAAACAGTTGGAAATATATTAGAGAAGTCAGTTAGTTGTAACTTGACGGAAACTATAAATGTCAGGACTAAAGTGTGGACTTTTGATGATAAAAATCACTTTTTTGAACCTATAAAGACTTCTAAAAGAGACCAACAAAAATTAATACAGCAGATGACGAAGATTTATTTAGAGATAACAGATCAATGTGACTACATAAACACGATCTATGGAAAAAGAGTAAGAATTATTTTGTATTAATAAAAAGTAAATAATAATGTTTCAATAATTTTGTGATTTTAAAATACTTTTAGAATTAAAACTAATAAACGCATAATACTTTTTCTGATTTATTTTTAACCCCCGACGCAAAACGAGGGGTGTTATAAGTTTCAGGTGTGTATCTGTGTATCTGTGTATGTGTGTATCTGTGTGTCTGTCCGTGGCATCATGGAGCCCTGGTCCGATTTGGTTGCGGTTTTTTTTAATCGAAAGCCCTGTTTTGCGAGATGGTTCTTAGCTAAGATTCAGTAGAATCTGTTCAGCCGTTTCAAGATAACCAGCTCTTTTCAAATTGATGAAAGGAATTAAATAACTTGTAAATGCTTTATCAATACTAAACGTTGTATTCTGTTACTTTGTTGATATTGGAATTACATGATAACGTTGAGCTAATACTTTGAGATTCTCATTCGAAGATCATCAGCGCCTATTTAACTGGCAATTTTCGTATTTAAATAACAGATTTTCTAAATATTGCAAGCCACTTTTAACGACTTTCTGATATCCGTTAGTACAAAAACTTGACAGACTTGTGAAGGAAATGCAAATACTATGGTACCATCCAACTGAGCTCGTGATGTAGCCTGGATGTATGGACTGGAACTGTCTGATGCAGAGTTTTAACAAGACAATCTTGCTTAGACTAAGTCTGGTTGCTTTAAATACTAAGTTTGATTTGTGCTCATGATGACGAGGATTTGAAGATGGAGCTGATAAAGTGCTACCGAAACTCACGCGTAGAATGTAGAAAGAGATAAGATAGTCAAGTTCGGACTCGATGGATTTTTGATGATGTTTACTTTCCATAACATATAATGTCGAAGAATTGAACATGGAGCCGTAACAGTGTAATTGTAACTCACAGATAGAAATTGCTAATATAGTGGAGTTTGGAGTCATTTCATTTGTTACAGTAAGATCTTTCTCATAATCATGTGGCTCTGAAGATTGAGCCGAAAAAGTGACATTTGGAACTTCAAGAATTCTGATTCAAAGTTCAACTTCAATGAACTCCTAAACTAAACGAGGTAAAGTATTTGAATTAGCACTTAATTGTTTTGCATTGGCAAATTAGTTAGTGTTGGATGATTTTCAGGATCTGATGATGGAACTGATAGGTAATCATGAGAACTCCTGAACTAAATAAGATAAACTAATCGAAATTGGACTCATTTGTTCTGTTTGAACAAATACTCTAGTGCCAGACGATTTCCAGAGTCTCATGATAGAGTTGGAAATACTTTATGGGAACCTTGGAATAAAATTAGCAATACCATCGAATTTGAGGTAGTTTGTATCGCTATTTCAAGGACTTAGGAGTGGAATGGCTTCCAGTGCCTGATGATAGAGCTGAAGGATTTAACCAAGAACTCCTGAAGAAGAAGAAAAAACCAGGTTAACCCATCAAGTGGGGAAAAAATTCAGTTTGTTTTTGCAAACAATTTGGTGCTAGACGATTTTTAGTATCTGATGATGGAATTGGAACGTAGTCATGGGAACTTATAAACCAAAAAAGATAAATCTGGCTGGCACCAGGCTACTAGGTGGTAGAGTTCTGTATTGTCTCGCCCGGGTCTGGTACCACCACCTTACCTATTTCTGCTGCGATAAAGTCAGTGCTTGTCACTGTCGTGTTCCGGTTTGGAGGGTAAGGTAGCCGGTAAACTTATGCATGTGGCATTAGACCTCGCCACAAGATAGCAAAGCACCATTTACATCTTTGGTGTCTACAGGCGATGGTTGACTCTTTCCATCAGGAGATCTATTAGCTTGTTTGCTATTTTTCGATATAAAAACAAGAGCTTAGATTCATTTCCATAGGATGCCCTATCGAGTTTGGACTCATTTCTTCTATTTTGAGAGTTACCCTGGTGTTAGATAATTTCTGTGGTCCTATGATAAAGCAGGCGATTTGGGATTCATTTGGTTCATTCTAATAAGGAATTTGCAACAGAATGACTTCCAGTTTCTCAAGATAAAACTGAAAGAAGTCCATGAATTCTCGCTAAATCAGACAGGCCCATCGAGTATGGGTTAATTGGGTTTGTTTTGGTATACTGTTTGATGCTGATTTTAAGAATCTATTGATTTCACTTGAAGATGGCTATAGGATCTTTTGAACTAAACAAGACAAACTCAACGCGTTATTTGTTCCAAATAATCTGATGTTATATGATTTCCAAGCTCTTACGATAAAGTGATAGAAGGTCCTGGAAACGAAACGAACGAACGAATGAAAATTGAGAAGCACCATCAATTTTGATCCCGTTTGAATCGTTCGTTTTTTTGTTTTCCAGTGTCTGATAATAAAGTTGGAAGAGGTTCATTATAACTTTTAAGCTAATCTAGATAAACTCATCGAATATTGGCTAATTCGGTATATTTTGGCAAATATTTAAGTGCCGGATGTTTTTTAAGATAAAATAATGACGGAACTGAAAGGTGGCCATCGGAGATTGGGCTGATATCGTTGGCTTTTATTACTGGGAGATTCGCAGTGTTTGGTAATATAAATAGCAAAGTGGCCGTGGAACTCCTGGTATAAACAAAATAAGTCCATTGAGTGTGGTCTCATTTGTTATATTTTACATACACTCTGGATCAAAATGATTTCCAGGACTACATAGTGGAGCTGGAGCCCATGGGAGCTTTGCAATAAAAATAACTCAAACTCATTGAGTAAGAAACCATGGTAACCTTAACCTGATGCTTCTAGACCCCCTTTCGTAGATCATCAGGTCTTTTCACGTTTTACTCTTAAACTAATGCGTATGTAGCGGAATGGCGGTCTGAGAATGCGTCGGGGGTTTTTGAATTTTTTAATTTTATCTTGTTATCATTTTATTATGCTGATCGCTTTAATAAACAGTAGTCTGGTTAAAATTTGTTAAATAAAATTAAGTTAACAATTTGATATTACAGGCTTGGCAAAATTTATAATGGATTAAAATAAGAAATGAAAGTTATATTTTACATTTCATATTTATCAATGTGATTTGATTTTTTATTTTTATTTTTTATTTTTATTGCTTATTTGTTTTGAATAATGTTTTAGTTAATAAAATATTATTCAAAACAAAAAAAAATTAAAAAATGGTAGTGCCATGCTTAGCTGAATGGGTCGGCACGACCGGGGCCTACCTCACTTAACCAACGTAAAGTAACAGCTTTGCTGTTGCGTTTCGTTTGGTCTGTGAGGTTCCCGAAGGCCCTTTCCCCCCTCCCCCTAACACTGGAAGCACAATTAAAAGGTGGTATTTTACCCCAGGGGGTACCACTAGCGTAAGCGGTGGAGAATTCCCCTCTGGACATCCATGTTTGTAATCAGCCTAATCATGGATGCCCAGGCTGCCCTGCGTACTCGGGTGGGGGGGGGGGGGCACAATTGCGCTCTCAAACTTCGCTGCTCGGGGCAAACAGAACAGAAATCGAAAGACACCCCCAATCACACTCCACGTGGACTATACTAATATTAGGGGTCTTCACTCAAACCTAAATTCCGTCCACTACCACCTTGAGACGGCTAAGCCGGCTCTGTTCTTTTTAACTGAGACCTGCTGATACCTCATATCTCTCCTACCCGGGGTACAAATTCGAGCATTCATTTGTACCCCGGGCGGGAGTTTGTGCTTATGTCAGAGAGGATATCTGCTCTCGACGTCTCAGCAGCCTTGAAGGCTACTGAGCTCTATCCATCCACTAGCTGCGTGTAGACTGTGACGACCATCCCCGCATCTATGCGTGCCTCTATAGGTCCAGAAATGCTGAAGTCGACAGGCTCGTTGAGCACCTTCAAACGGCTGTAGATTCCGTGTTACAACAGACCCCCTCCGCTGAGCACGATCTCAGCGGAGGGGGTCTGTTGTAACATGGAATTTTAGGCGGTTTTAATGCCCACCACGCCGAATGGCTGTGTTCCCGCACTACCGATCATGCGGGGAGGTCGGTTCATGATTTTGCCTTGGCATATGGTCTAACACAATTGGTATTCTCGCCTACGCGAGTTCCCGGTGTGGACGATTATACGCCTTCACTGCTGGACCTTCTGCTGACCTCCCATCCGGACAATTATCAGGTATCTGTGGACGTCCCTCTTGGTGCGTCAGACCACTGCCTGATCCGGAGTAAAGTGCCGGTTACGCGCTTGTCGCGGCTTCTTTTTGGAGGCTGTGGTCGCGTTTGGCACTATAGGTCAGCAGATTGGAACGGGATGCGGTCTTTTTTGCGTTCTACCCAAGGAGGCGGATGTGCTTTTCGCTGGATGATCCGAGTGTCATCTCGCTGACTCTATCGCTGATGTGGTGCTGCAGGGCATGGAACTTTTCATTCCATTTTCTGCGGTACCAGTTGCTGGTAAGTCTCAGCCTCGGTTTGGTCGCTCCTGCAAAACGGCTTCACGCCGGAAGCAGGAATGCTACTGGGCTTGGACTGCAGCGTCGACATCTCGTGGTGAAAAAACCAGCGCGTTACAAGTAAGGAGTACAATGCCGCTTCGAGGTTCTTTAAAAGAGCTATCGCCAAGGCAAAATCTGAACACATTGGCAGAATTGGTGAGAAGTTAGTTCGCCTTCCTTCGGGAACTCGTGCGTTCTGGTCTCTCGCCAAGGCTGCCTTGGGGAATTTCTCACAGCCCTCTCTTCCACCCTTACACGGATATGATGACTCTCTGGTCCATACCGCAAGGGAGAAGGCCGATCTTCTGGGCTCTTTCCTTGCGGCCAACTCGACTCTGGAAATGCACCGCCTACCATCCCGCAGTGCTATAGTTCTATGACGGAATTAAAATTCTTCCAGTCTTTCGTACGTAAAGCACTTTTTTCCTTGGACGTCCATAAGTCGAGTAGACCGTATGGCATCGCTCCGATTGTACTTAAATGTGCTCCAGAACTGGCGACGGTACTAACACGCCTATTCCGGTTCTCCTACTCACTCGGCGTAGTACCGATTTCATGGAAGACAGCTTTAGTGCATTCCATCCCTAAAAAAGGAAATCGCTCTAATCCGTCTAACTATCGGCCAATAGCTATAACCTCCTTATTCTCCAAAATTATGGAGACAATCATCAACTCGCAGCTCCTCAAGTATTTAGAAGAGCACCAGCTGATTAGCGACCGCCAGTACGATTTCCGTCGCGGCCGCTCAGGTGGTGATCTTCTAGTATACTTAACACATCGGTGGGCGGAAGCAGTTGAGTGCAAGTGGGAGGCATTGGCAGTTAGTTTAGACAAAGCGAACGCCTTTGATAGGGTATGGCACAAAGCGCTTCTCGCGAAGCTGCCTTCCTATGGGCTTCCCGAGAAATTATGCAAGTGGATCACCAGTTTTTTGGCTGGTCGGAGCATCAAGGTCGTAGTTGACGGTGCGTGCTCTGACCTTAAATCTATCAATGCTGGTGTTCCACGAGGCTGCGTGCTATCACCGACACTATTCCTTCTGCATATCAATGACATGATGCGAATTAGCAACATACATTGCTATGCAGATGACAGTACTGGTGATGCTACATATTCCGGCCCAAGCGGTATTTCTCGGGAACACGTCAAAGAGAGCCAAAACAAGCTTGTATCCGAAGTTGAGAATCGACTAACCGATGTCTCGGAATGGGGTCGTCAAAACCTGGTCACTTTTAACCGCAAGAAGACACAGCTTTGCGTGTTTTCCGCTAAAAAGACACCCTTTGTCGTGTCACCTCGATTTGGGGATACTCTCCTGACAGCCTCAGCTAGTATCGGGATTCTGGGAGTCGACATATCGAATTACGTTCAGTTTCGCGGTCATTTGGAAGGTAAGGCTAAACTAGCCTCCAAAAAGCTCGGTGTGCTCAGCAGAGCAAGACAGTACTTCTTGCCGGCCTTTAACTTTATATGGCTCAAATTCGGCCCCACATGGAGTACTGTTCACATCTCTGGGCCGGAGCTCCTCAGTACCAGCTCCTTCCTCTGGATCGCATTCAGCGCAGAGCGGTTCAAATCGTTGACGACCTGGTTATTTCGAAGCGGCTTGACTCTTTGGCATTGCGCAGAGATGTTGGCTCACTCTGTGTCTTCTATCGTATCTTTCATCGGGAGTGTTCCGATGAGTTATTTGGATTAATTCCTGCCGCCGAATTATATCATCGGACATCGCGTCAAAATTTGAAATTCCATCCTCACCATCTCGATGTCTGGAAATCCACAACTGTGCGTTTCTCTCGACACTTTTTGCCTCGCACTACTTTCGCTGTGGAACCAATTACCGGCAGGGGTGTTTCCAAGCGGATCCGACTTGGGGGCCTTCAACAAAAGATTTATTCATTCAATTTCTTCTTCATTTCTTCATTCTTAAAAGGCCAGCAACGCAACTGCAAGACCTCTGGTATTGTGGATATCCATGGGCGGCGGCGATCACTTGCCATCAGGTGCACCTCCTGCTCATATTGCCCCCTCTTCTATAAAAAAAAATATATTTATGGCTTTTTTTCTCACACTGTAAGTCTATAATATTATGTTGAGATTCGTAGTACTACAGTTAATGCTGGCTGGTAGTAGTATTGTTTTTTTATTTAGTTTTTAGATTAGTCTTTTTTTATTTATTTTTTTCTTATTGTATAATTAATGCTATATAAATATATAATTATTTTTATTATTAACACTAGCACTTAGGTTAATCATATTTGTAGATAACTGTACTTTATCAAATTCTTCAGAAGAATTTGATAAAGATTATAGCTGTTTTAACGTAACTTTAGACGACCTTTTTAAAGATAGTCTAAAGAACTTTAATGTCATGTAAATGCACAGAATATACCTGCACATTATCCCGACATGCTTGCGACATTTGAATCAAGAAACATACATGCAATTCTGGTATCAGACTCCTGGCTAAAGCCTAGTCTTTCTTCTACGTGCTATTCTCTGCCGGGGTTTCGATTGATCCGTAATGACAGAATTGGTAAGGGTGGAGGTGGCATGGCAATCTTTTTATGGTCTAATATATCCTTCGAAATTATTAGCTTATCCACGCAACCTCCGACTCCATATACTAGTGAATATATTTTACTAGAAGTGCAATTGGGGTTTTCTAAAATACTTTTAGGAGTTTTTTATAATCCATCTATTCGCAATAATTATTTCGCAGATTTTGAACAAACTCAGACTAATTTTCACCTTCTTATAAACATATTATTATTATGGGTGACTTTAACACATGTCTGTTGAAAAATGATTATAGATCTAAGAAACTCATTTCCTTAGTAGAAGCATGTAATCTTCATATATTACCCCTAACTGCCACTCATTCAGTTGCTGGATGTACACCTTCACTCTTAGATCTTGCCCTAGTATCTAGTCTGGATCATGTTTCTAAATACGGACTTTGCCCAGTAGACGCGTTTTCTCACCATGATTTAATTTATATGTCTTACCTTTTACGTCCCCCTAAAACGAAACCACAAATACTGATGCGGCGAAATTTCGGAGATATGAATATCGATATGCTTCAGAACGATGCAGCTAAACTTGTTTGGTCCATAATAGCGAAATTATTTGTCATTCTCGCTCCAATTAAACCTATTAAAGTTAAACACCAACCTACGCCTTGGCTTACTGAAGAACTCAAACTTTTTATTAAAAAGAAAAATTGTGCAAAAGCCTAGTTGCGCATAGACAGAAGTGAGACGAATGTACAAAAATTTAAATCAAAAAGAAATCGCTGCAATACACTTATAAGAGATGCACAACGGCGCCACATCCACAAAATAGTTGAAAAGAGTGACGCTTCCATGACCTGGAGATTTTTAAAATCCTTAGGAATTGGTAAATCCCATGCTGACGTTTGTCATGACAAAATTGATCTTGATCAATTAAACTAGCATTTTTCTTATTCTTCATTATATGACAACACCACTAAAGCAAACACTTTAAATTGTATACTGCAAATTCAGACACCAAAAATTAAACCATTTCCCTTGAATCTTATTACAGATAGTGATGTCAGAAGTACTATAATGTCCATTTCTTCAAAATCGGTAGGTAGCGATAGTATAAGTAGTAAAATGATTGTTCCAATACCCGATTCTGTTACTCCTTTTCTTACAAATATTTTAAATCATTTATTATCGTCATCATTATTCCCCAATATTTGGAAAAATGCATTTATTATTCCATTACCTAAAAAGTCCTGTCCATCTTCTTTCTCCGATTATAGGCCAATATCACTTTTATCGTTCTTATCCAAAGTATTAGAAAAAATAGTTTACAAACAACTAGGCTCCCACTTATATAATAATAATTTACTAAGTCCTTTTTTCGTCCTGGGCATAGTACAGTTACTGCCCTACAAATATAACATATGACATAAGGATGGGCATGGACAATAGATTACTTACCATTCTCACGTTGCTTGATTTAAGCAATGCGTTCAGTACAGTCGACACTAATGTTCTACTTAGTGTTATGTGTTCTTTTGATGTTGCTGAATCAGTGATAGAATGGTTTCGCAGTTATCTCCAGGGTCGTCAGCAACGAGTCACAGTGAATGAGATTTTTTCTTCATGGTGTAATATTAGTTCTGGTGTGCCTCAAGGTGGTTTATTATCTCCTCTGCTTTTTCAATGTACATGCATACATACACAATTCCATCACTCGCGAAATTTCATCACAACACCATACGTATGTTGACGACTCCAAGCATTGTTTGAGGATATGCCGCTGGCTATATCTAAGATAAACGAGGATCTTGCAAGAATAGCTCAATGGTCAAATCGCTTTGGTTTGAGTCTTAATTTAATAAAATCGCAAGTCAAAATTGATGGCAGTAGCAGCCTATATAATTTTTAACGTAGTAACAGTGGGACTACATACAACTACTACTCTGTGAAACAAAAAAAAATAAAATCAGTTCATAAATGACTGAGTTTTGAGATAACAAACATTAAAAAAGACATACAGCTGAATTGATATCCTCTTTCGTTTAGAAAGACGGTTGAAAATTCAAAAATGCGACAAGAATTATTACTGCTTCAACACTAATTTGGGAATTTGGCAAAACTCAATTAACATGGGGTTTTACCAAATGCTGACGATATTTAGTGTTCTAAGCTTACTGAGTGAAGTGATTTTAGATTTTCTTGAAAATGCTTAGATTAAGAAGTGATGTTTGATTTGAATTTGAAAAAGGGTGTTCTAGTTTACGCAGACAACGTAGTCAAAAATTAGGCTAATGTCGGGGATAGTTATGCTCCTGGAGTTTTCTCCATTTTTAGGTTCTCCTTACTGGGGGTTCTGACGAGAGACTTACTCCAATTCCACTACTCAGGATCTACTAGGACTAGGATCGCAGAATTCTCATATTATAACAAGAGTTCACAGATAGTTGCAAAGTAAATTCCCTTTACCTTGTATTTATATTATATTATAAGCACTGGTACTTTTTTATTTAATTTTGACTTACTAACACAAACCGGTATCCTGTTTTAATGAATCACCAGGGCAACAAATCAATACTATTTATTACAACCGAATAAATAATATTGACTTTTGTACAACATCATTTATGTACAAGTTAACATGGACTTCTTCAAGTGCCAACGATATTAACTGATTCATTGCGGATGACACGGCAGTCGTGTCATGATTATTTTTAACGTATGGCGTATGACACAGGAGTCATGCCATTATTAAATCGCTTATATATCCCACAATTTGCATTTTAAAAGGTTCTACCCTGAAAAAACCTTTATAATTTTCCACGTGAATCAAGCCTGTAGGTTTTATTTCTGAAAATTCCATGAAATTGAATAATTTAGGGGTTGTCAAACTTTTTTAAGCTGCATTAATATTAAAAAAAAGTGGAAAGTGTGAATTTCCTTTATTTTTTCCTTTTTTTTAACCTGTTTTTAGCAGCTGATAATCCAAAAGGAGAAAAGCACTATTTCTTAAAAGTGAGAATTAAATTTTAAAAACTCAAGGTAAAATTTAATTCATGTAAAAGTAAAATGTATATGAAAACTATAACAATAAAAGTCACTGATATCGGTAATAGAAGGTGATTTAAGAATAAAAGTCTGCAATTAAATGTAAATAAGACTAAGGAATTGTTACTTAAAAAGGAAATTAACAGAACGTATGTAACTGTAATGTTATGTTATGAAAAAAAGACAAACCCGCTGAGTTTCTTCCGCCGGATCTTCTCAGTGTGTGGCCGCGTTTCCGATTCGGTAGTAATTTAAAAAAAATGTTTACGTTATTTATTGAATAAAGTACTTCTGATTTCTGATTTCTAACTGAGTTTGTATATCTTGGAGGTCCTTTTAACTGTTGACATAAAAGATAAGACTGTGTGCAAGGAATGAAGTTAAAAGAACGTCTGAAAAATGGTCGATTCACTGGTTCGTCGGTTGGCGATACGGACAGTTAGCGCATTTTACTGACCTGATAATGATTACATTAATGGTTAGGTTAGTTACAAAAAATAGGTTAGGATATGACCATCACGAAAATAAACCTGTTTATAAGATAATATCTCATTCACAGATTTTATTGGTAGCCATAATATTGCTGATGGATTTGATACTGGTGTTAAATGTAGCAATGAGGTTGATGTTGGGATTAATGGTAAGAAATTGTATTTTTTTCTTAAGTACTTTCTTCTATCGATTCTGGCTCCTTATAAAACACTGTTTACTTTCCAGTCATGAGCAAAAAGCTAATGAAAATTAAGTCTGAATAATTTTTTTTTGCAATATTCGTAATGAAAAAGTTTTATCTGTTCACTATTTCCTTTTGCAATACAATCAATACTTGTATTAACTATTATCGATTTGAAGAGGTTGCATGAAGTCTGTTGGCATTTCCCCGCCATATGTCATAAACATCTATTGATATATGTAGATGATTATTAATGTATAAAGTTTGGATCTCTAAAGATTTATTTTGGAGTTGATCCGCACACTGTCTAAAGAATATATAACCTTGAAGGTTTGCTCTGCTAGGGATTTCGTAAAACGTTATTTGTATGACGTACTTGTCACTACCATTGAGTCAACCAGTTTGCAGAGTTCTGCAACTACGCAAGTCCGGGTTTTCTGCCACTGCTTTATCTATTCTTGAAACAATAGCGTCAATGCTCTATGTCGTACTCCAGTTTGGAAAGTATGGAGTAACTAGTAAACTTATTCATGTGCCATTACTATTCAGTCACACAGATAAAAACCCACCATCAACATCTCTTGTGTCAATAGGCGACGGTTGTCTCTTTTCAAATTAAGTTTTTAAAATAATAATGGGTATGTGTTCGTACATTCTTTATTGTTTTGTTTTTTAAATTTACAAGTAATTATATGATTTTATATTTGAGTATAGTGATTATATGTTTTATAAATGTACTCGTATTTTTAAGTTATTGTAAATTTATTCTATTCCATTTTCTAATATTATTATCACTACTATGGTTGTCTTACCCTGCATGTAAAGTGTTTCTTTGTTTCAGTGATCAGGCCGCTTTTATAATAGTTGTTTATATAAAAAAATCATTTCATTTTTACACGAACAATGTATGGAACATTTACTATTTATTCGTTTATACTTTTTAGGAAACAATTTACAACTGGAAATATACACTCCTTTTGTCAACCACTACTCGAATATTGACACGATGTCTGTTGCTTTTATATGGAGTCCATTGCTGCGAACGAAATTATCGTCAGTCAGAGAGGATTATTTGTAATATTAGCAACACGCTTTTGCTTAACAATGATATTTGTAAGCTTTATTTTTAATTAATGACTAAACTGTGATACGGAATGGCACTAAATGAACTACTTTACTACCAAATAAAAAGACAAAGAACTCCATTGAACAACAAAATTAATATAACTGAAATCTAGTATACAGATAACTTACATGACGTACCTTTTTATTATATTATTAGATAGTAAACAACCAGATGGCTCTCCTGATAGAAAGAGGTACCCTTAGTCTATAGACATCAACGACGTTAATGATGCGCTACTCTTGTGGTGAGATGGTAAAAAGTTTACTGGCTATCTTACCATCCAAACCGGAAAAGTGACGAGTACCGACACTATTGTAGCAGGAATAAGAAAGGCGGTGGTACTGCATCTGGGCCAACCATTACGGAACTCTATCATCTATTAGCCACGATAGCAGCGGCACAAAAAGCTAATCATTCGAATTTTACGAACTACCTGGCAGAACGTCAGATAGCTTATGCTTTACAGAGGGCTCCCTTTGAAGAATAGGGACCAACACGGGGAAGAAAATGTTTTTAAGAACTAAAAGAAATATTTAAATCGAAATAACCGTAAGCCAAACTGCAAGATGTGTCTAAATAACTGGGAGACTGTGGTCTGCTAGTAAAAGTATAACGTAAATATAAGTATGTTCATAGCATCATTACTTTAAATAGGTAAGACATTCCTTAATACTTTTTTATAACATAAAACAGCGTACAAGCAGATCAACGCAATTACCACATACAACCGGTAAGTGATAGTCAATGTGTAGATTGTCGGAAGATGTTACATTCAACTTGTGTGCACTGTAAGGAAGCAGAGTGCTAAGTGTGAGTTTTTCTCACGTTTACCACTAGGTGGCGCTGTACAAATCACATACAAATTCCTAGTAAACTCCAAACGCGCTCACGATCAAATGCGAAAAGAAAAACTCACACTTAGCACTCTGATCTTTCTTACAGTGCACACAAGTCGAAGGGAATCTTCGAAATGACATTGATTTTTACGAAAGTTAAACACGTGGAGATAAAGAACACAACAAAGCTTTTCTTATTTCTAGAAACGTAAGGAGTTCCTAAGTAAACATTAGTATTATTAAAATACATTTTTGTACAGTCGTATCCGTGGTCTAGTGATCCGGTGTTGGTGTTGACCACATGAGGTCCCAGGTTCGATTGCCGGATCGGGCAATACATACATGTGTTTTTTCAGTTTTTCAATAAAACAACTTTGTCCTGAATCAAAAAGTGTTCAGTTCGAAATAAGGCTTAAACATTATGGAATGTACCTCTGCTTACTTCTTCGGGAATAGGGATGTGAAGATACTTTTTTGTTTGATAATTTCTTTGGAGAGTAAGGTAGCCCGTAAACTCATGCAAATGGCACTAAGACCCAGCCACAAGGACTGCAATGCGCTATTAAGATATCTGGTGCCTTTAGGCGATGGTTGTCTCTTTCCATCAAGAAAGCCATTAGATTATTTGCTGTCTTATAATTTATTCTACCAAATAAAATTTTAAGTTTTTTTTTATTTTCAGCAACAGACACGCGCGTGAACTTAAAAGAGTTTCTAGATACAATGACGTCAAGACCAATCAACTTTCATGCGTACAACTTCTTCAGACTTGACTACAAGTTCGCGGTCTCAGTCACATCTGCAACTTTTACGTATACTGTTATTTTTATGCAATATTTGAAATAAAGTTTACTACGCAATAGTGTTTTATTAAAACCCGACGCAGAAATGAGGAGTGTTACATAATTAAGGTATGTACACTTATATATGTTTGTCTGCCTGTGATTTCGTAGCTTCCAAGAGGATGTCACGATTTGGTTGCATTCTTTTTAATCGAAAGCCTTGTCATTAAGAAGGTTTTTAATAGTGATTCAATAATTTTCAGTCGTTTCAAGACATCAAGCGCTCTTTAACTTGATTAAAGAAATTAAGCAGTTTGTACCGACCTAATCGATACAATATTTGGTATTATTACTTCAATGGTATTGCAATGACATGGTTACCTGATGCTGAAGAGAAAGGGATCTTTCAGCATAAGGTCAAAGTTTCGTAGGTTGAATTAATTTAAATATATTTCTCCGCATTGATCTAGGATTCGAAATATTTGGTTTCGAAGAATAGATCAACTGTCTTACTGTTAATTATCTCGTAAAAGGTAAAAAAATGCTGTTATGTATCACTGACACCGTGAATGCTAATTACGAGTAGGTGATAGAGTTCTGCAACATCTCGCTTGGGTCTGATATCACGGCCTTACCTACTCCTGTCGCAATACGCAATAGCGTCGGTGCTCATTTATTCTGTGTTTTGGTTTGGAAGGTAAAGTAGCCAGCTAACTTATACATTTAGCCCTCCAATCCGTTATATGGTAGCATCATGAAAATCTTTTATTGGTGATGGTTACTTTTTCTCATCAGGAAAGTCATCTGCTTGTTTGCTATCTTGTTATATAAAAAAACTGTAAGCCGGTTGACAGGTCTGCAAGTCGTCTCTAAACTTCCCGCCTAATTGATGTATTTTAAGCTTAAAGGAACAAAAAACATAAATTTTTGAGCTCAAAAATTTCAATAACTTAAAGTTTGTAAAGATGGCAGTATTTTAATTTTTGAAAATATATATTTTTTTCAAAAAGATAACCGATTTTGTCTGATTTCAACGCAATTTTGAGTTCTAAATTATATTATTAACTATTATATATAATATTGTTTTATTATTAATAGATTAAAAAATGACGAAGAAATTTCAAAAACTTTAAAAATCTTCGTCATTCATTAATTACGATCGAATTAACCGGTTTTATTCCAATTTACGGTATTTAATTCAATTTTTTAAGTAGAAAAGCTAACTAGATTTTTAATAAATCAGCATCTTAGCCTGTAATTTATTTTAAAAATATAAAATAATTTTACTTTAAGTATTAACGTAATTTTAATATTTGAGAAGCTGTAACTTTTGAAAGTTTTATTCGTTTTTATTTTTTGAAACTGCATTTGTTGTAGTTTTTAAGTACTAAAACATTGTAGAAGATCAAATTCAGAGATTCAAGATCAGTAGGGCTACTCTTGAAAACCGGCGTGGTACCGAATTCATGGAAGACAGCTTTGGTGCATCCCATCCCTAAAAAAAGGAGATCGCTCTAACCCGTCTAACTATCGGCCCATAGCCATAACCTCCTTGTTCTCCAAAATTATGGAGACAATCATCAACTCTCAGCTCCTCAAGTATTTAGAAGAGCACCAGCTGATTAGCGACCGTCAGTACGGTTTCCGTCGCGGCCGCTCAGCTGGTGACCTTCTAGTATACCTAACTCATTGATGGGCGGAAGCAGTTGAGTCCAAGGGGGAGGCATTGGCAGTTAGTTTGGACATAGCGAAGGCCTTTGATCGGGTATGGCACAAAACGCTTCTCGCGAAGCTGCCTTCCTATGGGCTTCCTGAGAAATTATGCGAGTGGATCACCAGTTTTTTGGCTGACCGGAGCATCAAGGTCGTTGTCGACGGTGCGTGCTCCGACCTTAAATCTGTCAATGCTGGTGTTCCCCAAGGCTGCGTGCTATCACCGACACTGTTTCTTCTGCATATCAATGATATGATGCGAATTAGCAATATACATTGCTATGCGGATGACAGTACTGGTGATGCTACATACTCCGGCCGAAGCAGTATTTCTCGGGAACACGTCGAAGAGTGCCGAAACAAGCTTGTGTCTGAAGTCGAGACCCGACTTACCGATGTCTCGGAATGGGGTCGCCAAAACCTGGTTACTTTTAACCCCAAGAAGACACAGCTTTGCGTGTTTTCCGCTAAAAAGACACCCTTTATCGTGTCACCTCGATTTGGGGATACTCTCCTGACAGCCTCAGCTAGTATCGGGATTCTGGGAGTCGACATATCGAATTACGTTCAGTTTCGCGGTCATTTGGAAGGTAAGGCTAAACTAGCCTCCAAAAAGCTCGGTGTGCTCAGCAGAGCAAGGCAGTACTTCTTGCCGGTCCATCGCCTTCAACTTTATAAGGCACAGGTTCGGCCTCACATAGAGTACTGTTCGCATCTCTGGGCCGGAGCTCCTCAGTACCAGCTTCTTCCTCTTGATCGCATTCAGCGTAGAGCGGTTCGAATCGTTGACGACCAGGCCATTTCGAAACAGCTTGGCTCTTTGGCATTGCGCAGAGATGTAGGTTCTCTCTGTATCTTTTATCGTATATATCATGGAGAGTGTTCCGACGAGTTGTTTGGATTAATTCCTGCCGCCGAATTCCACCATAGGACATCGCGTCAAAACTTGAAGTTCCATCCTCACCATCTCGATGTCTGGAAATCCACAACTGTGCGTTTCTCCCGACACTTTTTACCTCGCACTACTCTGTTGTGGAACCAATTACCGGCAGGGGTATTTCCGAACGGATACGACATAGGGACCTTCAAGAAAAGAGCTTACTCATTCTTAAAAGGCCGGCAACGCAACTGCAAGACCTCTGGTATTGCAGATGTCCATGGGCGGCGGTGATCACTTACCATCAGGTGCACCTCTTGCTCGTTTGCCCCCTCTTCTATAAAAAAAAAAAAAACGTTTTCAATTTTAAATGAATATTTAATGAATTTTGAAGTATTTCGTACTCTGGACAACTATATTCAATTATTGGATTTGGCGACACAGATTTCGAATTTTTTGGAACTACTCATTATTGCTTTTATTCGTTATTTTGTTTAAAACGGTACTTAAAATTTCCACTTGTTACACTAGCTTGACGTGTAACGATGACATCTATTTCCAATAATTAGGTCGTTACTATACTGAATCAATGTGGGCAATATTGGTTTCAAGAGTACCGTTTTTGGATGATATTCAAAACTTATTGTTTTTATCAATATTGGTTAAAGATTTATATTGTTTTCAAGGGTAGGTCTGCAGATTATTGATTAAAAGATTTCGAAGTTATGACGAAAACACCCTTTTTTCAAAATTTTTCGTCACGATAACTCCTAAACTGATTTTTATACAATTTACAGCATCAAACGCAGTTTTTTAAGACAAAGAGCTAATTACATTTTGTACTCAACTGGTACATCAATCTGGAATTTATTGTAAAAAATATTGTTTCACAAAAATTTTTTTTGAGATTTTTTCAAAATTTTTGAAAATTTCCTGGACCTATCGGTTTAGATTTAAAGGAATTTTAATGTAAGCGAAATTTAATCGAATGCCAATCGCGTTTCGATCGGTTTAAAAGTTACACACGCATACAAATACACATACAACATATGTATGTACATACAGACATACTGACGTCATCGTGAAATAGTCGGAAAAGGTTCCCAGGACCTCAAAATATGGAGATTTGGTGAAAAACTCTATTTTCGAAAGTCGGAGCAAAATCAGTGACTTCTTTATATACATCACTACATAGTATAAAACAAAGTCGCTTTCTCTGTCTGTCCCTATGTCCCTATGTCCCTATGTAAGCTTAAATCTTTAAAACTACGCAACGAATTTTGATGCGGTTTTTTTATTAGATAAATTGATTCTTGAGGAAGGTTTTTGTATATAAACCTTTCCGATATTCCTACGGGAACAAAAGCTACGCGGGTGAAACTGCGGGCAGGTCGCTAGTATAAATATAACTGGGAACTTAATAAAAATCACATCGAGATCCGAGATGGTACATTAGCCGAATGTCAACATCCATTCTAACTTAAAGGCGAATCAAAGTAATTATTTCACAATTTTCCGCGAAATCTTATAACTAACTGACTTCTTTAGTGTAAAAAACTTTTACCGAAAATTTTTAGACGATAAAGAGTTTAAAATGGCCCAACGGTAAAGTAGTCCCACCACAGCAACTATACTTTGCCCTATATCAATATAACAAAACAAAACACATTTTATGTACTCTTTTTTGTCTCTTCCGATGGAAAAAGACGATCACCGCCTACACCAAATGTTTAATGGTGCGTTGCTATTCGAGTGGCGAGATGTTAATGCCACTTATATAAGTTTACCAGCTCATTTAACCTCCAAACCGGAACGCGTAAGTGACAAGGCCGACGCTATTGTGATAGGAATAGGCGGTAGTACCAGACCTGTAGGGCTATTCTTGAAACCCGATTTCAATTTTAAATGAATATTTAATGAATTTTGAACTATTTCGTACTCTGGACTACTATATTCAATTATTGGATTCGGCGACATTGCTACACGGATTTAGAATTTTTTTGGAACTACTCATTATTGCTTTTATTCGTTATTTTGTTTAAAACGGTACTTAAAATTTCCACTTGTAACACTAGCTTGATGTGTAACGATGACATCTATTTCCAATAATTAGGTCGTTACTATACTGAATCAATGTGGGCAATATTGGTTTCAAGAGTACCGTTTTTTGACGATATTCGAAACTTATTGTTTTTATCGATATGGTTTAAGATTTTCAAGAGTAGGCCTACTGGTCGAGACTATGCAAAACTCTACAATTTAGTCGCCATGATGCTAGCGAATTACATAGCGAATCGGTCGCCTTTTAAACCTGCCTGACAGAACAGCAGTTGACAGAAAAGAAAAAGGAACCCGGACCATCACGGGGAAAAATCTACTGGGACTTTTAAGATAAAATACCACATATATCGGACATACATGGACCATAAGCTGATATTAAGATTTTCCTTTTCAAGAATAACCACAAAGACTATCAATATTCTACTTTTCCAACCTAAGGATTAAACCGTGACTGATTATGATAATCCAAGTTAAATGGACTTAAGGTAATATTTTTTCACCTATATTGAAATAGTGAGGCGTTGTATGTTCATTTCTACGAATACATCAATTACATTACATTGTAATTCTGCTAGTGTAATTAAAAGTAGAGTAATAAAATTAGTTCTACTCACCCCTATAATTTGTCTTTATTTGGTCATTTAGATATTATCGTTTAATTTGAAGTACTTTAGAATACATTGTATATAAAAGCTTGCGTGCTAATTATCAGTATTTTATGTTAATAAAATGACCTTCAGAAAATATATTTACTTTATTTTTTATTAATTATTAATTTTAACTTTAGTATGTATTGGTAGCATTGGCAGGATGGACCTTTATAAACCTCTTAACAACATTTTAAAGTTTTTTGCATTATCGTGCATAGATATTGACGATGTTAATGTGGAAGTGAATTTTTCATGTTTTAAATTTGCATTTTTTATTTTTATTTCAGTTTCCGCTAATATAATTATCTCATATCTTAAATATTGTAAGCTCAGCGTCGCTTCTTTTAGTTTTACATTTGAAGATTCAATGCAAATGGTGTATTTTTTAGGTTTCATTCAATATTTCTTCGATTTATATTTTGTTTACAAACATCGAAAGTATACTTTCCTTGCTTATCAAAAAAATTATGTTAAAATCGACAATTTATTATGTGTACCAAAATATGATACTATAAGGAGAAGAATCAAAATAGTTTTTATTTTTTTTCTTGTTATTGGTATATTAAGTGCTGTATTTGATGCAATTGCTTGGTTGTTGAACTATGGCTGGATACTTACATCTCCCGATTTTATTGCATACTTTTATTATTACCTAGGTTTATTAAGTATGATTGATATCATATCGAATATAGTAAGATTGGAGTACCGTCTACGAGTAGTTGGAGACATATTAGAAAATTCAGCTTATAATAACTCTCTGGAAATTATAAATGTGAAATCTAAGGTGTTATCTTTCAATAATAAAAATTATGTTATAGAACCAATAGAAACTTTTGAACATGAACAGAAATTAATTAAATTGATTATGAAGGCCTATTTAGAAATAACTGATCAATGTGACTATATTAACAGGATTTATGGACAAAGAGTAAGAATTGTTTTGTATATACACAAAGTAAATAAATGCTCATAATTTTATAATTATTACAATTAGTTAAATCATGCACCATGCATGATTTAACTAATTGTAATAATTGTAATTGTAATATTTAATGTTATATATTTAATTGAAGATAGCTTGATTAATTTTTTATTTAAAATAGTTCTATTGAAATAAACAGATTCAAACCGTTTATTTCAATAAAACAGTGTCTTACAATTTTATGTATATGCAATTTTATTTAAATAAAATAGCATATACATAGAATACATAATTAAATACGCCATTTACACAATTAAATAAATATTTATATAATAAATTACACAATTTTTAGAGTTCCGTACCTAAAAAGTAAAAACGGAATTCTATTACTACACTTGGAATTATAACTCGATTCCACATTTGACATCAGCTACTGTCATTTTGTTAAATAATGATACCACATCAAGGAAGTTACATTCTACCCGAAATGCTTACACGTGCTTCAAAATCGTTCCGAAGAGTACCACGACATTAGTGGAGTGTGTCTCTTTCTACTAAATAAAGCGCCAATCGCCATATATAAGTGTGGCCATGCGTAGTTTGCAAATTACTACTAAGTAATTCTACTAATTTGAGATACAGTTTTTGCATTGCATAAGTAATTATGTAATAATTAAAATAAGCGAATTTTAGAACTCACTATGTTAACTACAATACATTTTATGCTAATGTATCTATCGACGTGTATGAATAAAAGGGATTTAACGATAACGAATATATAAAAATCTACCATCCGAAAGTTTTATTTACACTGGCAATTGCAAGAAAGGGACAACATCCACTCATGTCGTTGTCTTGCTCAGAACGGTTTTCCCCTCTGTTATGTAAGAAACAAATGTCAACTTTATTAGGAACGAAATACAGTACATTTTTATTTTTCAAATATTGCTTCGTAGTATCCAGTTATCGTATATAAGTTCCTTGTACCACATATAATAGTGTAGTGATAAACACAAAAATCGATAAACAATCGCGATTTATGTTTATGTAATTATAATATTGGTGTGCTAATTAAAGACTAAATTATTGATTTTTATTTAAGCTAGCAAAAAGCAGAGCTTTGTAGGGGCTCGCAAAGTTATACTATCTAGTAATATTGTTAGAAAAGTATTTTTATGAGAATTACATCTTTTAATGTATAGACTTTATTTATAATAATGAAGTCTATAAGTCTTTTAATGTATAGAAAAATAATAGTAGTTTGTTCACCAAGGCGAGAAAATGACCGATACCTTAGTATTTTGAGGCCCGAGGCCTCAATACACTCAAGTTAGGTATCGCATTTTCTCCCGAGTGATACATACTGCTTTATACTGCACCAATGAGGAAAATAAAAACATTTTAGTTAAAATTTATATTAAAATTATTACAATTATTGAAAGTCCATAAATTCTTTGTTCTTGTTTTGTTGTACTTATGCTTGGACTTTTCTGGCAAAAGGTTTAAAATGACTGTTTGAGCTGCTTCTTTTAATTCAGGCGGCGTTAATAAATCTTCATTCTCGCTACTAGACATAGACAGCAGAACAGAATGTAAGAAGAAGATACAATAAAAAAGAAGATTCGCGCGTACAATCGTTATTTTTTTAATATTGAGGAGGCAAATGAAATAAAGCACATTCTGCCAAGTTTCCTTAGTAAATGCTAGTGGCCAGTAACATTTTGATGTGCTTCAAGATACAAACTTATGAATTTAAAAAGGTTAAAGGAGGGGAGAAATCCCATACGGGATTTGGGTTAGCATATTGGTTCGCTTGGAATTAGGTACTATCTTCTCGTTTTTCAAGTAAGAACTAATGTGCTTTCCGAATAGGTGTAGTATAAATAATAAAGTATTTCATCTCTCGCATTGTATATCTGTTTTGTTAATCTTTCACCTTTACGAGCCCAGTCCGCGTGAGTTATGCGACATATTTTTCTCTGTTAACACATTGTTCCCCGCCAGCCCCCCCCCCTCCCCTCTCTCTACCTCTCCCTCTCTCTCTCTACCTCTCCCTCTCTCTCTCTACCTCTCCCTCTCTCTCTCTACCTCTCCCTCTCTGTGTCTACCTCTCCCTCTCTCTCTCTACCTCTCCCTCTCTCTCTCTACCTCTCCCTCTCTCTCTCTACCTCTCCCTCTCTCTCTCTCTACCTCTCCCTCTCTCTACCTCTCCCTCTCTCTACCTCTCCCTCTCCCTCTCCCTCTCCCCTCCCTCTCTCTCCCTCTCCCTCTCCCCTCCCTCCCTCTCCCTCTCCACTCCCCCTCCCTCTCCCCTCCCTCCCTCTCCACTCCCCCTCCCTCTCCCTCTCCCCTCCCTCCCTCTCCACTCCCCCTCCCTCTCCCTCTCCCCTCCCTCCCTCTCCACTCCCCCTCCCTATCCACTCCCCCTCCCTATCCTCTCCCCCTCCTTATCCACTCCCCCTCCCTATCCACTCCCCCTCCCTATCCTCTCCCCCTCCCTATCCCCTCCCCCTCCCTATCCCCTCCCCCCCTCCCCTCTCCCTACCCTCCCTCTCCACTCCCCCTCCCTGTCCACTCCCCCTCCCTATCCCCTCCCCCCTCCCCTCTCCCTACCCTCCCCCCCCCCTCTCACTCCCCTCCCCCTCTCCCTTTCCCTCTCCACCTCCCTCTCCCTCTTCCTCTCTCATCCCCCCTCCCACTCCCCTCCTCCTCTCCATCTTCCTCCCTCTCCCTCCCCCTCCCCCTCCCTCTCCCTCTCTCTCTCTCTATTTTTATGGTAGATAACATATCTAGACATGAATTTAAACTACTACGTCGAAGCACAAATCTAAAAGTCCGATAATTTTTGAGTAAAATGTACCACAAAAGTGCATAGAAAGTGGCCTAGTGTAGGGCTCGCTTCGCTCGCCCTAATAAATACATAATTATTCATAATAATCATTTATTAATTAGAAACCACTGCATTATTTTATAAAAAGTTAATAGTTTGGTTTTTTATATTAAAAACATAACTTACAATTAAAGACCCCTAGATAGATAGTTTTCTATATTGGCAACCCGTGCGTGCTCGTGCAGCCATCGCCATTTTGTTTATCTTGTCATTAGGCTTCATTCTCCCAGTCTGACTGCACGAATATCTTGTTTCATTGAGAATCGATATTTTTTTATTTTGTTGGGTTTTTGTTAAAGTTTTGTTACGTTGTGTTTATTGTTACGTTTTTTGTGAACTTTGAGTGAATCTATTTGTTTTGGCTTTCCATCAAAATGGATCCTCAGCCAAATAAATTACAAAAAGACGTGGATGATTTCTTGTCCCCATAAAAAAGCCCACGAAAAGCTTTCACTGTTACTGAAAAAGTAATGATTCGCAACGCCTACAAATACGTGAAAAATGAAACTTGTATGCAATTGGAAGCCTTTGAATTTGTGGAATAAATTAATGTATAAGCAAAGTTGCTGACATATTGGGAATAACCTCACGCTTTGTTTGTAACGTTTTGAAGGAAGTAAATAAAAGTGCGCCGCCAACTTCTCCTAAAAAAACTGGACCAAAGCGAAGTATCAAATATAAAATTGATGAATTTACATTTGCCGCAATACGAAGAATTGTTCATCAGTTCTTTTACCGAAATGAACCTCCAACCATTGTAAAGTTTAGTCAATCAGTCAGACAGTATTATTTTATACCTACATGTTTTATATAATATAAGTAATGATTCCAAACAATAGTTTATATAATAATATAATTTACTATTTTAAATTTTACAAGTGATGAACGATGATCCAAAAATACCCAAGGTTTCTAAAGATACCCTCAGAAAAATTTTGGAGCACCTTAATTTTAAATTTGTTACACGATCACGCAAGAGCACACTTATTGATCGAAATGATATAATAACATGGCGCCAGCGTTCCTTGCGATCTATATGTCAGTTTCGACGAGAAGGAAGACATATATATATATATATATATATATATATATATATATATATATATATATATATATATATATATATATATATATATATATATATATATATATATATATATATATATATATATATATATATATATATATATATATATATATATATATATATATATATATATATATATATATATATATATATTATCAAGATGAAACTTGGGTTAACGCAGGTAAGGCTAACATTTTGAATTTATCTACATTTTACATTAAATTTAATAGTAATATTGAATGTTCATGTACTATATTTATTTTTAGATCATACTGTAAGAAAAACTTGGGTGGACAAGAAAGTCACATCTTGGCAAGTGTTTTTGGAGGGATTGACCACTGGATTAAAAAATCCATCTGGAAAAGGCAAACGTCTCATAATTAGCCATATAGGTAGTGAAAAAGGCTTCCTGGAAGAGGGGCTCATGATTTTTGAAGCAAAGAAAAATTGTGAAGATTACCATGATGAGATGAATGCAGTTTGTTTTGAGGAGTGGTTCGCTGGAGTCTTACCAAAATTAAGACCAAACTCAATTGTGGTGATGGATAATGCACCTTACCACTCCCGAAAATTGGAAATGGCACCAAAAATGAGCTGGAAAAAAGCTGCCATTAAAGACTAGCTTTTAAATAAAAATATTTATTACGAACCAGATATGATTAAAGCTACGCTTTTAGAACTGATTCCACATAACAAGTCTTTTAATAAGTAGACTGTAGACAAAATGGCAGCACAACAAGGGATCACGGTTTTATGACTGCCCCTTTACCATTCCATACCACCTATCGAATTGATATGGGGGCAGGTAAAGGGGCATATAGCTCAAAATAATAAAACCTTCAAAATGACAGATGAGAGAAATTTATTTGAGGAAGGCATTCAAAAAAATTACGGCTACCGAATGGTCTAAATGCGTATCCCATGTTGTCAAAGAAGAGGAAAAAATGAGTAGGCTAGATATGTTAATTGACAACATCACAGACACATTTATAATAAATGTTACAGAAAATGACAGCGATAGCGATGATGACGACGATATATAAAATAAAATATTACCATAATACATCTATTGGTTTTATTTCTCATGTTCCTTCATTATCACATTTTTTTATTTATTTCACACACAATGATTAAAAAAAACTCTCAGGTCCCTAATAAAATTGTCATAACTAAATTATCCGTTCAGAAATATTTAATTTCATGATATACTTAGTTCCTATTAAAGTAGTAGTTGTTTAGATATACTACTATAAACGAGAGGAATCGATCCGGAAATATTCCATTTCCGTATCTAATAGTTTCGCAACGTCACTGTTTAGTACTTGTCATAACGTTGTAACACTGAAATTGTCAAATCTGGAATTGGATTAAAATTCCGAGTTTAAGCCTCCGCTGTCTGTCTTTCACCAGGCTGTATCTCATAAACCGTGATAGCTGGAAAGCTGAAATTTCCACAAATTATATATTTCTGTTGCCGCTATAACAAAAAACATTAAAAATAAAAAAATAAAAATTAATATTGTTTTTGTTGTATGGGGACCCGCTTAATAGGGGGTCCCCATACAACAAACGTAATGTTTTGCCTTTTTTTATATAAAATGGTACGGAACCCTTCGTGCGCGACTCCGACTCGCTCTTGGCCGGTTTTTTTATATTACTGGGCAATAAACAATTCTCGGACATTGTTTAATTGAGTAACGGATAAACTTTAAATACGAAAGTGGTAATCAATCAAGATTTTGATCAATCTGCCTGCGCCAAATAACATAATGCCTGCCTACGAACAAAACTGTTATTGAGGTTATCTCGAAAATTCAAAATGAGTTTCAGCTCTTGTCTGGAAGGAAATAAGCCATCCCAGCTACCATAGACCACGAGGCAGTCAGATCATTTATACTTATAATGATATCTTGTTTATAGATTTTGGTCATAGCTGTTATATTCCTGATGAACATGATATTGGTGCTAAATGTAACAATGAGGTTAATGCTGGGACTAATGGTGAGAATTTATATTTTTTTAAATATTTTAAAGCACATGAGTTGTGAATGAACTCGCACTTTCTAATATCTTCACTACTTAAAAAACATCATATCATACTCATATTTTATAGCAAACCGTATTTTTTGAATGATTGTCCCGTAGATTTTTTTTTTTTAAATGATGTGGTGTCGCGGGACACCAGGTAGGAACGAACTTCCTTCGGCTAAACGGCACTACTCGCTTGTATACGCGACTGTCGCGCCTGCGCACGTCTCATTTAACGCTTTTATTCCACGCATTTTTCTTACGGTTTTACTATCACATTTTTTTCAGTTCGGTCGCGCAGCAAAATCCCTATCCCCTCCAAGCCTGCCGTAAGGAACTTCGTTCCAATAATTTTATGTATTTCTAATAAATATTATTTAAAAATATTAAGTTTTTGCATCCCTCCACAATGTAAACTTTAACTTTGCCAAATTTTATTTTTCTCCGTTCTCGCAATTGTAATAAAAGGCGTGTAAAATATTTGCTTCACGTATATACGGGGTCTACCAAAAATCGAAATCATAGATTTAGACCATGATTCTGTGTCTGTCTGTGATTTTGGACATCAGACAAACAATAATCTTTCGAAGACCGAAAGATTATTGTTTGCGATCTATAATTTTTCAAATTTTTTGTTAAATTGATTTGTAACACTTCAGTTTCTTCTACCATTCGACACCATACTTTTGATCAATGGAACATAAAAATATCAGCTTGGCATTGTTATTATTGAAAAAACTGCTACTAGACCACTCGCAAAATAGTTATTGCAATTCTAAATTTTCTGTATAAAAAAAACTAAACTTCAAATTTGTGTTTTCGTTTTCTGATTTAAATGTAATTGGTCCGGCACAAACGTTTATACAAAAATCCCATTTGGACTTATAAAGCTTGGTAAATTAGCAAAATCGTTTACATATAGTATCGTAAAGTAGTATCTATTAAGTATCGTTGTAGTGTCAGTTACTCTTAATTTTAGACAAGGTCCTAGTTCACTAGGTGTGGGACCTAAAAACAACCTAACAAACCTATATATGTGTTTTAGCCCTTACCTCGTGCTATGGAAAACTTGAAAAACTTAAAAACGACAAAAAAAAAAGGTTTCGACATGGCTTTAACCTAACGGAATCGATTACACATTAAGGAAGAATTTTGCCACTTTTAATTAGTCAACACTGGCTCAGTTGTTTAATCCCAGCTAGAGAGGAGATTGCAGGTTCAATTCCTGGCGTGTCGTTTTTTTGTTGTTTTTAATATTTTTTTAAATATAAATTGCTTACAATATCTATAGGTATACGAGCAAGGGGCCACATGATAGGAAGCAGTCGCCATTGCCCATGGACACTTGCAATATGAAAAAGGTAATAACCAATGCGAATCTTCCTTCTAAGAATTTTTTTGAACCTCCTCCTGAAAATCTCAATATCAAAGTAACTTGAAAAACCATGTGAGGTAAGCTATTTTAGAATTTAACTCTCCGCATAAGGAAGGCATGAGCAAATCGAACAGACATAAATGACCGATGATCTGTATGGAGTGGGTGGAATCTCTACGGCGTGTAGTGCGATGGCGGGACTTAAGTACTGGCAGTAAAAATTAATAGTTCATCAGAATTAGACATATGTAAGTAATGCGAGTGATGCATCATTCGTAATATCACTCGGGCGCGTACTGTAACATCACGTATTACTCGACTAAAATAAGCATCACACCATCACACTAAATATCACGCGCGCGGTAGCAGCGCAGTAGCTCGCGACATGACTCACAGACTCGCTCGAACCGAGAGCTCCCGAACGCATCGCATCTGCAATGTTCGGTTTGTATCGAAAGTCCGGAAATTAGTCGCGTGCGATTTCGTATTTCGCCCGGTCAGGTGTCTTAGTATGTTATAATACCCATTAAAATTAATAAAAATAAACATTAAACATAAAGAAGTGCAATAAAATTAAAGTAAAGTAATACATAAAGTTACTTTAAATTTTTTTTTGCACAATTAATTATTGTTAATTACGACGATGGTTGAATTAAAAGTACAGGTTGATCTAGCCGATCTGTAGTTTAAATTTGACCATTTTTCTATGACTCTAGTAACCATACACAAAACAACAAAATGTCTTTTAAGTTTGACAAAATAATTTAACCCTAAAAATTGTATATGTGTGTATATTACCATGTATTTCATACGAATGTAGTGTTTATAATGTTAATTTTTATTAATTTATATAGTGTATTTATAATGCATATTTTTCATATTCGTTTTCTGCAAATTTTCCGCAATGTAAACTTTAGCTACTTATGCCAAATTTCATGCTCTTGCGTTCGCGTATTTATCTTAAAAGGGGTACAAAGGCTTTTTGCTTTACTTTATAATATTAACAACATATTTTTTTTCAAATTCATTAATTCTTTTTAGGAAACAATTTATAATTGGAAACACATACTCCTTTTGTCAACCGTTGTCCGAATATTTACAAATTGCCTGACACTTTTATATGCAGTCCATTGCTGCGAACGAAATTACCGTCAGTCGGAAAAGATTATTCGTGCGATTAATACTATTCTATTATCGAACAATGATCTTTGTAAGTTGAAACATTTTTTTAACAATTGAACTATAAATTATAAAAATTTTTAACATTTCTTTATATATCGAGATAGCAAATGAGCGAATGACCCTCCCGACGGAAATAGAATAATAGAAATTCAATAATAGAAAATGGAAATATTCAATAATGGAAATATAATAATAGAAAATAGAATAATAGAAATAGATATCAAAGATATCAAATCAAATATTCATGATGCGTTGCTACCCTTATGACAGAGTCAGGCGGTGGTACCAAAATCGGGTGAAACGATATAGTACTCTACTATCTAGTAGCCAGGTTAATGGAGACTTGTATAGCTAATTATTCACTTCTTACAAACTGCCTGGCAGAACGACAAATAGTCTATTCTTCAAAGGAGGCCCGCACCTACACGGGGAAATGTATAGGATATAGGATTCTTTGGCGAGGTCTAATGCCACATGCATAAGTTTACTGGCTACTTTATCCTCCAAATCGGAACACGAACGTGAAAAGCACTGGCGCAATTGCAGAAGAAATAGATAAGGCGGTTGTACCAGACCCGGGCGAAACAATACAGAATTCTACCACCTAATAGCTACAATATTAGTGGCACGCATAGGCAATCGGACACCTTTTACGACCTGCCTGGTAGAACGGCAGTTGGCCTATTCTTTTAAGAAGCTCGGACCAACAAAGAGAAAATTTATATTCATAAATATACCAGATACCTTAAACTCTAAACAGCAATGACGCTATTGCGGCTTAAGTAAATAAGAAGGATTCAGTAAAACTGTGATACCCCGTCCCGGGCTCCTGGTGTTGATCCCGGGCTCCTTTGAAAAACAGGGCAACTGCCGTTTTGCCGTTGAAAGATAGCAACGCACCATTAACTTCTTTGGTGACTCTTTTCATCAAGAGACTCATCTACTTGTTTGCTATTTATGATATAAAAAAAATAAACCTAAACGAGACGTTGCAGAACTCTACCACTTACTTCACCTTTCCGAACTGCCAGGAGAATAGCAAATATTTTCTTTTTTAAAAAGAGGCTTAGACCAACACGTAATAATGTTGAGGGGGGCGGCGTGCTAATGTTTTTTTTTTTCATATCATAAGAGAGCAAGCAAGTTTACAGTGCTCTGAATAGACAGAGATAATGCTTTTTGACACAGAAGATGTTAATTTTAAGTACCCATCCATGCGACTGGGATCTAATGACACGAGCTTAAGTAATAGTTATAGTTAAATCACCCTGTGTAACACGCAAGTAGACTAATGTAACATTAAAACAATTTCTAATACAAACTGTGATCTATGTGTGTTTTTGCACTCACCCCGTGCTCGGAAAACTTGAAAAACTTAAAAACAGCAAAGAAAAATTTTGACCCATTATCTTATTACATTAAGAATTTAATATTAAAATTCCATTTGAAATTTCTAGTTGGTAATATTATTGAAGTAAAATTAGAATTTTATTTCCTTTCAGCATTAGAAACTCACGCAAATTTAAAAGTGTTTCTGGGTGCAATGACGTCGAGGCCAATTAGCTTTCACGCGTACAACTTCTTCAGACTTGACTACAAGTTCGCGGTTTCAGTAGCATCTGCTACTTTTACGTATACTATAATTTTTATGCAATACTTGAAATAAATTGTATTCTGTGATAGTATTTTATTTTTAACTAGCTGACGTCAACAATTAATTCAAAACCAAAATGAGCCAAATCGGTTCAGCTGTTCTCGAGTTTTAGCGAGACTATATATATATATATATATATATATATATATATATATATATATATATATATATATATATATATATATATATATATATATATATATATATATATATATATATATATATATATATATATATATATATATATATATACACATATACATATATATATACATATGAAGGGCAATGGGCCCACCTGTCGTTCCCACCACTGATTTGCGAGCTCAGCCGTACCCTGGGGAAAAACTAAGCTGTCTTGGATCCCGCAACAAATTAATCAAAATTATTATTAAGTTTGCTTCCAGTAGTAAGTATGACAAAATCGCTTGAAAGCACGGAAGTTCCCACGTGTACCCACAAGGTCGGAGTAATAAATTACACCGCATATACATTGGATACTATCAAGCATTTGGCGACGTTCGTTTTGTCGAAGAATACACTCCCAAAGAATGTGATGTGCAGTTTGTTCATATTTACAATTTAATGTAGAGCACTCGCAAAACGGAGAAGGAACTAATTTAAACGAGTATAATTTAGCTTTAAACTTGGACAGGACCTCAAAACTCTACTTTTTGAGATCCTAAGCACCTTTACCGACTATTTTCACGATAACGTCAGTATGTTTGCATGTATGTATGTATGTATGTGTACATACACACACACATACTTAGACGTAGGGATGTGACGACCCCATCGCCCACTGGTGGAATAATTTTTGTGACAAAAATTATTTAACACCGGTGCAGTCAGTCAACCAAATTAGTGGTAGTGCCATACTGCATTTGGAACTGAAAAAATCTGCCCGGGCGTGCCGGTCCGGGGAAACCGGGGTCCTATCTGGGACAAACAGAGCAAGAAGGCCATGGCACCCCCTACCACGCTTACTACGGATTTCTGTAACATCAGGGGGCTTCATTCCAACCTGAACGCCGTCAACTACCATCTCGAGACGGCGAAGCCAGCTTTACTCTTCTTGACCGAGACACAGATACCTTCTCCGGCTGACACTTCTTACCTCTCCTACCCGGGGTACAATCTGGAGCATTCCTTTGTACCGCGGGCTGGTGTGTGTTGGTATACGTCAGAGAAGATATCTTTTAACGGCGCCTTGGCAGGCTTGAAGGTCGGGACCTATCCTCTTCTGGTTACGCGTAGCTTGGGACAACCATTCACGCAGCTACGCGTGCCTATATAGGTCCCATAGCGGGAATGCTGAAGTTGACCAGCTCGTTGAGCATTTACAAATGGCTGTAGATTCCGTGTTAGAGCAGACCTCCTTCGCAGAGATCGTGATCTTGAAAGATTTTAATGCCAACCATGCCGAATGGCTATGTTCTCGCACCACCGATCATGCGGGGAGATCTGTTTACGATTTTGCCTTGGCGTATGGTCTAACACAATTGGTAACCTCGCCTACGTGAATTCCCGATGTGGATAACCATACGCCTTCACTGTTGGACCTTCTGCTGACCTCTCATCCAGACCATTATCAGGTATCTGTGGACGTCCCACTTGGTTCGTCAGACCCCTGCCTGATCCGGAGCAAAGTGCCGGTCATGCGCCCATCACGGCCTCCTATTGCAGGCTGTCGTCGCGTTTGGCACTATAGGTCAGCAGATTGGGACGGGATGCGGTCTTTCTTTCCAATGGGGGCGGTTTTGCTTCTCGTTGAATATTCCGAATGCTGTTGCTGATGTGGTGCTGCAGGGCATGGAACTTTTCATTCCATCTTCTGCGGTGCCCATCGGTGGCAAGTGTCAGCCTTGGTTTGGTCGCCACTGCAAAGCGGCTTTACGCCGAAAGCAGTAATGCTACCAAGCTTAAGCTGCTGCGTCAGCATCTCGTGATGTAAAAACTAGCGCATAACGAAAGGAGTACAACTCTTCCTCGAGGTTCTTCAAAAGAGCTATCGTCAAGTCAAAAGCGGAACACATTGGCAGAATTGGTGAGAAATTAGTTCGCCTTCCTTTGGGCACTCGTGCGTTCTGGTGTCTCGCCAAGGCTCTCTTAAGGAATTTCTCCCAACCTTCATTTCCATCCTTGCACGAGACATCTCTGGCCCATACCGCAAAGGAGAAAGCCGATCTTCTGGGCTCGTTCTTTGCGGCCAACTCGACTCTGGATGACCAAGGGAACGCACCGCCTACCATCCTGCAGTGTGATAGTTCTATACCAGAACCACAGTTTTGACAGTCATCTGTTGACAGCTTATTCATTCTTAAAAGGCCGGCAACGCAGCTGCAAGAACCCCGGTATTGCAGTTGTCCATTGACGGCAATCACTTACTATCAGGTGCACCACCTACTCGTTTGCCCCCTCTGCTAAAAAAAAACATACAAATAGACTTTACACTTTCAATCGTCGGCACTTGGTGAAATTCCATTATTTTTAGTTGAAACTAGTTTATCACTCACTTGTACTTTTATTTTACTATTATTATACAATAAATTATTTAATTTTATCGACCGGTTTCGCTTTTTAAAGCATCTTCAGGACGTAATATTCTTTACTGACAGTTTAGTTTTAGATATAACATAAACAAAATATTTTTTAAAAAAGATGATAGTGGGTAAACTTAAAAATAAACACAATTTCTGTATTGCTAGCTTACACGGTTCTCCCTAAACATTTAGGTGTATATAATTTTATCCCACTTTAAATTAACTGTAATTACTTACAAAATAATGTCAGATTTATAAATGTCAAATAAAGTCAACTAACTTACAAATAAATTATTTTACGATGTCAACATTATATTTGTGTGGTCATTAATAATTAAATTTTAATAAATGTAATAATTAATTAATAATACAATTGCCTTATATTATTATTGATAATATAATGATCATTGTATTCAATTATCAAATTTAAAATAAAAAAATGTCAAAATTAATATACAATTATATACGATTACGGTTCAATTAGATGTCAATAAATGATTATAATAATAACATGATTATTCAGAAACTTAAAATAATAATTGTTATATAGTAAATTGGAAGAATAAATCTTCACTACATATGTATATGCGCACATATACATATGCATATATATATATATATATATATATATATATATATATATATATATATATATATATATATATATATATATATATATATATATATATATATATATATATATATATATATATATATATATATATATATACAGACGTGTGAAAAAATATAGACTCAAACATATTTTTTACTGTTTTCAGTGTTTTACTATACAAATATCACAAACATATAAATAAATATAAAACGTTAAATGGGCACGATTGATTTGTGTACATAGTTTTATTCCATGTGACCTTGACGTCGGAACGTCGTTCATTTGTCTCGAGCGCGACGAAATGAACTGTGAATATTTATAAACTCAGTCGCATGCAAGACCTTGTAAATGCAAGACATGTTTAGTGTATCGTAGTTTTCGGAAGCTAAAATCAAGACGTATAATTTAATATTATTGGTCTATCTGTCCCGTTTGTTTTTGTGATTCAATATGCCGCGTGGCACGACATTGAGTTCAATCGAAAAACAACGAATTATAGACTTGAGAAGCTGCGGCAAAACACAAAGAGAAATAGCGAACATTATTGGTAGATCTCAAAGTGTTGTAAAAAATTTTTTAAAGTTGGGAATCGAAAATTATGGCAAAAAGAAGCGTTCAGGACGTCCTCGTCGATTTTCCTCCACCGTAAAACGTGCTGTTTTAAGAGAATTATCGGCTACCGGGGCATCATCATCATCACTAGTGCGCAGATATAATTTGAATTGTGATCCAAGCTTAGTGAGGAAGTGGGCAGCTGAATCGAAACACTTAAAATATGAAAAATGTCTTAGTAAACCAGTCTTGAAAACGCGACATAAAATTAATCGACTTAAGTTCGCAGAAAACTATGTCACAAAAGGTGACATTTGGCAACATGTCATATTTAGTGATGAGAAAAAATTCAATCTTGATGGTCCCGATGGATGCAAGTATTATTGGCATGATTTGAGGTTTGATAAAAAAATTATGTCTCGACGAGTTAAAGGAGGAGGTTCAGTCATGGTCTGGGCCGGTATATGTGCGTACCTAAAAACAGAATTGGCATTTATTGATGGACGTATGACAGCTGTTGGTTATCAGGCTATGTTACATGATTACCTTCTACCCTTTATTACGCTGACTGAGGACGAAAACATAATTTTTCAACAGGACAATGCACCCACCCATGTAGCTGCAACTACAAAACAGTGGTTTCAGGATTTCGGTATACAAGTATTAGAATGGCCAGCGCTTAGTCCAGACTTAAATCCGATGGAGAACGTCTGGGGGATATTAGCTAGGAAATTGTATGATCAGGAAAAGCCAATAATAAAAAATGTTGCAGAACTCAAACAAAGATTGCAATCGACATGGGCTAAAATTTCAACTAATACACTTAAAGAGTTGATTGATAGCATGCCTAAAAGATTAATAGAAGTTATAAAAAATAAGGGTGCTTGGACGAAATATTGAATCAACAAGAAGTAAATATAGAGATTGAGTTTATAATTTTTCACAGTATAAATGTATAGATGGTACAATATTTGACATTTTATCTTTATAACATAAAAAATAATAAACAGTTATTACATATTGACACTTTTATTTACGTGCACTATTTACCTACAAAAACTACTTTCAGAAATATCCAACTGGTTATGAACGAAACCATAAAATGAGTATGAGTCTATATTTTTTCACAAGTCATATATATATATATATATATATATATATATATATATATATATATATATATATATATATATATATATATACATATTGTCCTTACTCATTCAAATTTGCCTTAAAAATATTTAACAGGGGGGAGTTTTTAAGTTCGGTTTGGTCATTTTAAAGTTTTGGTTCCCCTTTGTGTCGATTTATTTCTAATGCTTCTAGGTCGTTGAGTCTTCTACCTTTGCTGCAAAAATGTAATAATTTTAAATTTGTTGTTAAATCAAAAGTGTGACCTTCAGTAATAAGGTGTTGAGCAAAGGTAGAAGATTCACCTTTCCCCGAGCGCCAACTTCGAAGGTGTTCTTTTATTCGTGTTGAGAATGACCTTCCAGTTTGACCGATATATGTAGCTTGACAGTCTTCACACATTAATTGATACACACCACTTTTTGATTCATTTGCTATTTTCTGTTTGTTATTGAATATACAAGATTTTAGAGATTTTGTTGTGTAAAAAACGGGTGTGCAATCCTTGAGCAAACGTGAGACTGTATACGATATCCCTCCTATAATCGGTAGTCTAATATATCTTCGTTTAGTTGAATTGTCATTTTTATGTCCTGAATACAAGGTTTGGACCATTAGTTTCTTCTGCTTCTTCTTCAATAATGAGTCGATAACTTTTGGTTCATATCCATTATTTTATAGTTATATATATTGTTTTTATAGTATTAAGTTCACATTGGAAATTATCTTCATTCATAGGGACTGATACTAGTCGATGGATCATAGCGTGAAATGCTGAATGTTTATGATTTAATGGATGATGCGAGTCCTCAGGTATCATGTTATCACAAAATGTATCTTTCCTGTATATTTTAAATGTATGTTGGTTCTTTGTTATTGATATTGTGATATCCAGAAAATTTATTTCATCGTGTCCAATCTCCATAGTAAATTGAATCTGCGTATAATATATATAGTAAGTCTTAAAAGAAGTTAATTTGCAGAAGATGGTATTATATCTGTCAAAAATATTTATTGATTTCAAACTTCAAATTTAACTTTATTTTTCAATAACTTCTTGTAAATTAATAATTTAAAGTTGTCTATTCTCGAATTAGAGATGATAAAAATATCTTTTAAACACATAAGAATACCAAGATGAGCGAAATTTACCCAGCGAGTTTCTTCTTCAGTTCAGATGTTGTTTTTGATGACTGCAACAAAGATTTAACTTTTTGAATTTTTCAGTAGTCCAAGATACATCAGTTGTAATTACATTCAAAAATATTTAGTTCGTATAAATATACATTAATATATTTACGCCAGTTCGCTTGCAGATAGGCAGAATGAACCAACGTCAAAAAAGTTTCGGCTTACTATAATTCACTCGTTCGTCTATATAAGGATAGTGTTCACCATCACTGCATTTTGCCCATCTCACAACGATTACCTATTGCTCGTTACTATCATAATTATCAAATTACTAGTACTGACACCTTGACGTGCTCAACAAATGTACATGGAATTTAACCAATACTATAAATTACCACTGAGAGTACGATATGATACATAAAACAATTAGTTTCATTATTCATATTAATTATATTTAGGGCTTTAATAAAATTTAACACGTATATTAACTGTTCATGTATGATAACTATTTTTTTCGAAGAACAATAATTAAGTGAAATTAAAAACTTTAATTACATTGTCCCAGTTATATCTTATTTTCTGTGTCGTGACATTTCAAAAAAACAATACAATTTATATTGTATAAAATAGAGAAAATGCTTGCGTGCTAATTATTAAATTGGATATTGACCTGATGTGGCGTTCATTTAATTAAATTATTTATAGTACCACGTCAGTATGACTTGGTTGTATCAACAATATGGACATCTATAAACCTTTCAACGATATCCTTAAGTTCTTTGCTTACACTTGCATAGAATTCGATGGTGTTAATATATCATTGGATTGGTCATGGTTTAAATTTATTTTTTATATTTTAGTTTCAACCGTAGCTAATATAAGCGTATTATACCTTAATTACTACGAAAAGAATCCTAACTTTACGTTCGGTGATTCTATCCAAATCATGTATTTCATAAGTTTTTTTCAATATTTATTTGATCTTTATTGTACTTATAAATACGGACGCGATATTTATTTTACTTACCTTAATAACTATATTAAAATTGACAAAACTACAGAATTACCTAATTATGATAATATTAAGCAGAGGATTAAAATACTTTTTATTTTCTTTTGTATTATTAATTTCCTTAGCACTATATTCGATGCTACTGCTTGGGTGTTAAACTATGGTTTTACGATCGTCGGTCCCAACCTGGTTTGCTATTTTTACTACATCCTTGATACACTCAGTATAATGGACATTATATCTAACATAATGAGAATTGAATATCGTCTGAAGATTATTGCGGACATATTAGAAAACGCTTCTTATAATAATTCTTTGGAATTTATTGAAGTAAAAACAAAGTTATGGAATTTAAGTGGTGAAAATCTTATTTGGAGATTACAAACACCTGAAAAATACTACCAGAAAGTGACACGGATAACTAAGGGCTATTTTGGAATACTTGAACAATGTGACTATATAAATAAGATATATGGACGGAGGGTAAGACGTTTAATATTTATTTGTTACTTAAAGTAAACAGGCTACTAATTGAATGAGAAATCACTACCAAATACCAATGATGTACAAAATATCTCCACGTCGTGGCCGGAAAACGCTTATATATTCCCAAACGGTATTCCTTCTGGTAATTTTCTTGGCTAAACTTAAAAAGAAGAATATTACGTGGATATAAATTTCACACGAAATTACATATATGAAATTTTTATGTTACTTCTCCAACCTAGACGTTAATGATAACAAATATTAATTTTAATTGTATTTAAAATGTTGATTATGAATTTATTAATTAATAAATAATTTATGCTTATTTGTTGGCAGGTTTTAATTATAGCCATAATATTTTTGATGAATATGATAATTGTGGTGAATGTAGCAATACGGTTAATGCTGGGAATAATGGTAATTAAATATTTTTTAAACTTTCTGTGTACTACTACGAATATTATCCAACTGATTTCCCTTCATGAAACACTTGTATGTTTCCTTTTAAAAATATTGTCATAACACCAGTAGCATTTCTAAGTTGGTAGTATGAACTGTACTTACTTTTGTCAATAGACACTTTCAGTGGTTTGTTAGTCAGACGGAGAAAAACAATATTTCTGTATTTTATCGAAATATAACCGAATATCACCTATTTCGTACTATAACTGGAAGCGGCAGCTATTCGTACTAATCCAAAGGGCTTAAAATACCAACATCTTACTCCAATCTACCACTAAAAATTATTTTAAAGATTTGACCGCCCCGTTGGTCGAGTGGTTAGCGAACCTAACTATAAATCGATGGTGCTCGGGTTCAACTTCCGACAAGAACAAACATTTGTGTGATGAGCGTAGACGTATATATTTCTGGGTTTGGGTGCTAATTAAGTATGTAACAGTATTTATATGTGTATTTCTATGTATTTGTATCGTCAACTAACACCCATAACACAAGCATATAATTTGCTTACTTTGGGGTTAGATCGATTTGTGTAATTTATCCAGCAATATTATTATTAGAAAAATATATTCTATTTATGTATCAGTTTGAATTAGTATCTTGACTAACACCCATATAACACACACTACCGTATAATCGACAAGTGTAAGTTTTTTAGCTATATTTATTATTATTTTTATTTTTACAGGAAACTAGTTATGATTGGAAACATTTACTTCTTTTGTCAACCATCACACGTATATTGGCTAATGGTCTAATACTCATATATGGGGTTCATTCCTGCGAACGAAATTATCGTCAGTCAGAGAGAATCGTTCGTAGCATTAATATTATACTCGTCATCAACACTGTTATTTGTAAGTTTTTTTGAGTTAAACTAAAATATCATAATGTTCCTTGATCAGATCAATGACAAGAAATCGTCTATCAATATGGTTAAGTAAATGAGCGAATACTTCGTTAAATGGTTAAATTAAAGGCGCTGGAAGCGCTTTCTTTACATGTCAGCTCACGTTAATGTAGTGATTCCTTTCCTGTGGGTTATATGGTAATGACCTAAAAACTATGTTGAAAAGACTTCTAAAATTGCCCAGTGTTCCTAGTTTTAATAAATGTTTGTCGTAATTAAAAAAAAACAATAAAAGAGTTACTAACAATGTCAGGATTTTTGTGAAATAGCTTATGGTGCTTATAAGCTATTTCACAAAAATCCTGACATTATACTTTCATGTATTAGCCAAACGTGGATGATAAAAACAAATAAAACATTTTGATTAAATGATCTGGTCCATTTTAGTTGCCCGTGGTTCTAGATGAGCTAATAGTTTTTAATAAATATACCAAATTTCGAGTCGATAGGCTCGATATAAGTTGCCAACACGAAGGCATCCACCGGGTCATTCTAGTGAGAACATCGCAACCGTGAGCCATATTAGAAAATCCGTTTAGAAATGAGGTTGCGGTCAATGGGTAACGCTATCGAGAGATGATGACAACTAAATCTTGTATTATTATTGATGATATGGATATCACTAACATGCGGTTTCAACAAGATGATACCGCAAGCCACATAGCCACCGAACAATGAATTTATTTCATACCAAATTTCCCGATCGCATAATTTTACGAAATTCAGCTGTTAAATGCTCAGCACGATTATGTAATTCAACACCGCTGGAATAATTTTTGGGGTTATGTTAAAGACAATCTATACGAAGCCAATTAAACTACTGCAGCCTTAAAACTAAAAATTTTCTTAGCCAATTAAGGCTATTGCAGCCTTAAAACTAATTTTTTTTGTCAAAAAGTGATTATAAACTTAAATGAAAGAATTGAAACCTGTAACCATGTTCGTGGTAGACATTTATCAGATATAATTTTTTAATTATAATTTCCAAACTTTCCTACTTTTTTTCACACTATAAATACTTGAATCATTGTCATCTAAATTTATTGTTGTATTTTGATTTACATAACAAAGTTCTTGTTAAAAATGTCTTTATATACAATCCAACTTTTATAAAGATTTTGACCTAAAAATGATAATTTTGTTATTATGTTATGATATTTTTAATTTATTTCAGCGAAAGAAACAAAGATAGTGCTAAAAGAACTTCTCAATACAATGATATTAAGACCAATCAACTTCCACGCATATAATTTCTTCAGATTGGACTACAAATTCGCAGTTACCGTAGTATCTGCAACTTTTACGTATACTATTATTTTTTTGCAATACTTGAAATAAATTCTGCTTTAAAATACTATTTTTTTATTATTATTATATCCAATAACTTTTTTTGGCCCGTGTTTGGTTCAAACGTTTTTTAAAAAATATTATACCATGTGCCGTTCTGCAATACAGTTCGTAAGAAACAAACAATTGACTACGCTAGCATCGTGGCTTCTAGGTAATCTTATATGGCTTCAAATGCTATATGCATAAGTTTAAGGACTACTTTATTCCTTACCCTTTAAACCACTGATTCTCAAAGTGGGCCAGGTGGACCACGAGTCCACGGGAGACTTGATGGGGGTCTACGTTGGCGTAATCAAAATGGGGGTTACAATTCGTAAGCGAAGTAAAAATATCAATTAATTATCCATTCAATTTTCACTTTTTTCACCAGAACCAGTCCATCGAAACCAGCAAAATTTTGGAAGTGGTCTATGAGAAAAAAAATTGAGAACCTTTGCTCTAAAACAAAACAAGGCAGTGACAGGCAAAAGTTCTGCATTGTCTCGCCTGGGCCTGGTAAAACCGCCTTCCTTATTCCTGCTTCAATATCGTCAGTGTTTGTCACTAACATGTTTGCATTTCGAGGGTAAGGTAGCCAGTAAACTTATACATGTGGCATTAAGACCACGCTAGAAATAGCAACGCATCATTAACATCTTTAGTATGCCTATAGGCGACGATTGTCTCTTTTTATTAGGTTGCTTGCTGTGCCATCTGCTTGATTGCTATTTTGCAAGCAGATGGCTCTCTTCGCTTGATTGCGATGACATTGTTATCCTGCTACACGAATAACAATACAGCATATTGCCATCCGTGTGGCGGGATCGCAATGGCACATGCATAATGATTTTAATTATAAAACACTTGTACTGGTACTACATATATATTTTTTCTAATTATTTAAAGTCTACCGGTTTCGCGTATTAATGCATCTTTAGGACTTATAACCGCTCACACCACCAGCCACTTTCGCATTTTTTTCTAAAAACACACGGACCGTTACGCGTACGCGTTCCGAGTCCGTTCCGGTGGACCGTGGTCACAAAAATGCTTTATGAGTTGTTTGGATTGAATCCGATACTGTAAAGTGTATATTTTTTAAGAGGTCTTGAGCACTGCAATACACTGGTGTTAGAATTGTTTATTTTAAATGGCTTAAGCTACAAAATAATTCAGGTGTAACACGACACTTTGAGAAAAATATGACTACTTGTTAGTCGAGGATTTTTAATTAAAAAAGTAAATCGATGACCTATGCTTTTTATATTTTTTTATATAATTGGTAAACATATACACACGAAAAAAAATAAACAACATATATTATAGTACAAAAATATTTATTTACATAAATATTAATATATAGTTTTTCATAATTAATACATAGTTCTTTTTCGTAATTTTTAAATACTTTCTTTCTTTTTCAATTTTACAGCGATGTTAGTTCTTTTTTTAATATTGTTTAGGATATTTTACATTCACATCATATGATTTTTTTGAGATCATAGATATCAACACTAAAATTTACGAAAATAAATAAAAATTGGTACCGTCATACTAAAAGCGTATGGTATAGCATACTGGTATCATCAAGTTGGTCGTTAACGAAATATATGTTTTATTAATTGATATTTACGGCTTTTTGACAAAATTATTATCTAAACTGTTAGATCTTGAACTAATCTTGATTATAAATAAAGTTTACTTGTTGATTAATACGCAAAAACACTTTTAAATTAACCTGTATCATAAACTGCAACCAACACATAACACACAGCACGAATCAAAATGGCGGACTAAGTTCTTTTATTTTTCCCCAAGAGCGTATTTGAAAAAAGAATGCCAATTTGATGTTATACTGTACAATGTTTCGTTCGAAAACGATAAAATACAATAGAGTATTGTATTAAAACTGGTAAATAGTGAAAATATTGTTTTTTTTTTGGATGAAGTTAGCGTTGGTTCCTATAGAGACCATGCTGTATTCACGGATATTTATCCGAGGTCTCATTAGTTACCAAAGTGAAGTGAGCGGTTAAGAAAGATTTATTGGAAAAATAGAGAAGGTATATAACAACGTCGATAACAAAAATAACGAAGTAGATATGGTTACCATCAAATTTATTCATAATTTAGTTTACGAACTAGAACGTGTCATAACCGAGTTTTTGATACCTAAAATTATCTAAGTAATAACCATTAATAATTCTCCATACTCCTTAGTATATGTTATTATTTCTGTACAGAAATCACAAGGACTTAATCTTGACAGTTTTCTTGGTTAGCTGTAAGTTTGTTTAGTGACTCGTTCTTGTTTAGCTATAAGTTCTGAAGATGTGCCTATTAAGGCAAAACCGGTAGACTTTAAATAATTTGGAAAAACACAATATATGTAGTGTAACTAGTACAAGTGTTTTATAATTGAAATCAAAATGCAGTTTCACCAAGTTCCGACGATTAATAGTATTGACCATATGTATAAGTTTATCGGCTACATTACTCTCCGAACCCGGATGACTATGAAAAACATTGATGCTATTGCAGCAGGTATAAGTAAGACGGTGCTACTAAATATCTGAACGAGATGTTGCAGAACTCTACCACCTAATAGGCATAATAGTAGTGACATTTAAAGCCAATCGTTAGCTTTTGACGAACTGCCTGGCAGAATGGTAGATGGTAGGTATATTCTTCAAAGGAGGAAGACTATCATCATCTTTTTGATTCTTTAGTGCGTAGTCTTTTACCACTTAACCTAACTTAATATTACAAATACGAAAGTTTGAATGTTTGGATGGATGGATATTTGGATGGATATTTGTTACTCACTCGCGACTACTACTAAACGTGTTTGGATGAAATTTGGCAAAAAGGTAAATCATAACGTGGAATAGCATAAATAGTACTTTATGTCCCGGAAAAAATAGGTGATTCCGCGGGATTTGCCAAAACATTTTATCGCGTCGGGGCGACGTCACTATTATGAAATTGAATGGAAAAAAGATCTTACCAATGTGATATACGAATAGACAATTTGCTATTCTGCCAGGCATTTCGTAAAAGGTGAATGATTGGCTATACGTTTAACTGCTATAGTGACTAAGTGGTAGAATTCTGCAAGATCTAGCTCAAGTATTTGGTATCACCGCATTACTTATACCTGTAGCAATAGCCTCAATGCTTGTCATTATCATGTTTTGATCTGGAGGGTATGGTAGCCGGTAAACTTATACAAGTAGCATTAACCCCGCTTCAATGATAGCAACGCATCATTAAAATCCTTGGTATCTAGACAATGGATGTATCTTTCCATGTTTTTTTGCTATCTTATAATATAAAAATACCTTCTAGACTATTGTAGGTAGATTTTTTAAATTCTATTCTTGAGAATTACCTCCAAGATATCTATCTTGAATATAATTTTCCGAGCAAAGATACACCGTCAAGCACCTACATACCACCAAATAAATAATATATATATATATATATATATATATATATATATATATATATATATATATATATATATATATATATATATATATATATATATATATATATATATATATATATATACATACATATATATATATATATATATATATATATATATATATATATATATATATATATATACTGTGTATCAATTGATATATTTTCTGTCTATTAGGGATCAAAATATTTTTTATATTTACAAACAAATATAACAAAAAAAACTTGAAAAATAATGAATTTCTAAATGACTTTATTTTTGGGTATCAAGATATATTTCTTAATAATAATAATAATAATAATAAAAATTTGCAACATCATTCACCAGAGATTAACCATTAAATACAATTTTATTACCACTGAACCCCTGCTATATTATCAATATAATCCAAAACCAGTACTAGAGAACACAAATTGCAAGATATATTCTGATAGAGCTATCCTCACAGACAGTACACCACAATAGACCGGATATAACTCTTATTGACAAGAAAAACAGCATTGTTTACATAATAAACGTAACCATACCTAATGCACATAACATACTAAAAACTATCGCCGAAAAAATTCACAAATACACAGATTTAAAAGAAGAGATAATCAAAATATGGAAAATGGAGAAAGTTTATATCATGCCGTTGGTGCTGTCTAGTACTGGAGTTATTCCTAAGCATTTAATCAGTGCTCTGCATACTCTGAACTTGCCAGAAAACACTTATACATATTATGATGATGCAAAAAGCGGCCATCCTCAACACATGCCGAATTGTCCGAAAATTTCTACAGGATGACACCCCACTCATGAATACCACCGTAAATCCAAGTTCACTTGGCTGAACAATTAATTATGGACACAGAAATACACTACCAAGCCAAATAAAAACATAGAAATCTCTTTTTTGCTTATATAGACTATAAAAAAGGCTACGATAGTGTCCCGCATTCGTGGTTGTTACACATTTTAAACGCATATAAAATTGATAAAACTGTAATAGATTTTTTAGAACATACCATGAAAAAGTGGAGCACGGCAATGTTAAATGTGGCACGCAAAATCTAAGATCTAGTCCAATAAAAATAGCTAGAGGAATATTTCAGGGTGATTCATTGAGTCCCATGTGGTTTTGTATGGCTATTAACCCATTATCAAGAATTTTAAATAAAACAAGTTATGGATTTGTAGTGGAGAAACAAACGAAAACTAAAATAATACACCTATTACACATGGATGATATCAAATTATATGCAGCTAATAGACACCAATTAGAATCACTTTTGAAAGCCACAGATCAATTTAGCTCACAGATTAAAATGACTTTTGGAATAGATAAATGCAGGATAAACAGTATCATACACGATCAACACAATAAGACAGAACCATACACACTTACATACCAAAATGCAGACATAGAGCAAATGGACATTACCGATACCTACAAATATTTATGGATTTTTGTAACGGTATGTACCAATTTTTATGGAGACCTAATTCTTTTATTGATGTGTGTAATGACCTGGGGATTATTCCTGTTGATGAGATAATAATGGGTATTATTTTCACTTGATTTTGCTGCCACATATCATGTATCTCACTGCTAACGGCATATATTTTTGAATTTTGTTGAAATATTTTTCCTAATGTTCTCCGAGTTTGGTATTGATATATCTAACATATATATCTAAAATATCTTCTAACCAAAACACAAACCTAGATCATAATAAAGTAAAAGAAGAACTAACAAAAAATACACAAATAGACTCCATAAAATATTAAAATCTGAACTGACGGGGAGGAATACTGTGAAAGCTATCAATGCATATGCGGTGCCCGTATTGTCGTATTCATTTGGCATTATTAAATGGTCAGACACGGAATTGGATGGGCTTAATAGAATCACAAGGACCACATGTAACAAGTACCATATACATCATATTCATTCTGCAATTGAAAGGTTTTATATTAAAAGAAAAGAAGGAGGCAGAGGTTTTATAGATTTAAAAAATTTACACAATAAACAGCTAATTGATTTGAGAGGTTACATGTTAAGTAAAGCTGAAAATAGTGCACTCCACAAAGCACTTACAAATATGACAACCTCTGGTACCCCTTTAAGGCTTAATAGTACAACATTTGACAGTAATGATCCCCCAACACGCCAGCAAATCTTTGAAAATTGGATCAAAAAAGCATTGCATGGAAAATATCCAAACATATTGCAGCAATATATATTGATCAGGAAGCATCGCAAGCATGGTTGTGCAAAGGTAATGTTTATAAGGAAACAGAGGGTTTTATGTTTGCGATCCAGGATCAGATTATTAATACGAAAAATTACCAGAAATATATTATCAAGGACACAAAAATAACATCAGACAAATGCAGATTATGTAACGTAAGTCAGGAAACCATTGAACGCCACAAATTATCTTGAATGCCATAATAATGTTGCTAAGCAGGTTCACCAACAACTTGCCAAAAAATACAATCTGATTGATAATATAGAACCATATTATAAATATAGGCCAAAAAGTGTCTTGGAAAATAGCGTCGCTAAGTTGTATTGGCACAGAGATATAAATACAGATAAATCAGCGCCCAGTAATAGGCCAGATATAACATTCACTATTAAAGATAGAAAATTAACATTCTTAATAGATATATCAATACCAAACTCGGAGAACATTAGGAAAAATATTTCAACAAAATTCAAAAATATATGCTGTTAGCAAATGAGATACATGATATGTGGCAGCAAAATCAAGTGAAAATAATACCCATTATTATCTCATCAACAGGAATAATCCCCAGGTCATTACACACATCAATAAAAGAATTAGGTCTCCATAAAAATTGGTACATACCGTTACAAAAATCCATAATTATAGACACCTGTTCAATAGTTCGACGATTTTTAACTTCAACCACCCAAACACCACCCTTACTTAACAATGAACCGAATTGCTAGGCGTAAGCCCGTACTCGTTTCATAAAATACCCAGTGTTTACTGAGAACGTGTGGATAATAATAATAATAATTCTTTGTTTGCACGAAATAGGAGTACAAAAAGATTTTATTAAAGTGAATTACAGTTCTTCCTACTTCACCATATAATGCATGTAAAAAAATATTTACTTAAAACTACCGTGTTAACAACTGTGGTGTTTTAGGACCCTTGCTATTTTTAATTTATATCAATGATCTTCCTGATAGTACACAACATGATTGCTTTTTATTTGCTGATGACACTACCTTACTTATTAAATGTAAAAATAAAAAAGACTTGGTAAACGAAACAACTCAAACCTTACTTCAAGTTTCAGACTGGTTAATTAATAATAATTTAAAAGTTAATGTAACTAAAATAAAATTAGTTGAATTTCAGAACTACCACAGTAATATTACTAAAAACACAGGTATATTTTTAAATAAAGTAAATATAGATGATGTAGATTATACAAACTTTTTAGGAATAATTATTGACAAATATTGTAATTGGAAAGCACACATTGAATCTCTATGTAATAAGATTGATAGATTTGTCTATGTCTTAAGAAGACTAAGAGAAGTAGGAAACGTAAAAGCCTCCTTATTAGCATATCATGGATATATATCTTCTAATTTACAATATGGAATTCCTATTTGGGGAAATTCTGTTGAATTGGCTTAAGGTACTTCCCTTACCATGTTTGTATATTTTAGAGGTATGCGTATTTGTAAAAAAGCACCAAAAATTATTTAAAACAAATGCTGAAGTCACTGGTAACTCATGTTTTAGGAATAGTAAAATATTATATGTGCCTAATCAAAAATTAAATATTTTTACAAAAAATGTGTATTGTATGTCTATTATTATATACAATCATATTCCTGATAGTCTTAAATCATTACCTATAAATAAATTTCGCAAAAAGTTGTTTGATTTGCTGTTAGATAAAACTTATTATGATATTAAAGAATTTTTAGCCGATAAAATTAAATATTAATGGATAGAAATATAAGTTTGTTGAATTGTCCTTAAAAAATTTCAATATACCTAGTAAAATTTTGTATATAGTGAACATTTTGTAAATTATAAAAAATTTAATTGCACCAAATATGAAACTTGTAATTATAAAAATAACTTTTGTAATATGAAATCATAATTTTACATTTATAACAAGTTCATAAAATAGAGAAAAAAGACCAGCCCGCTGAGTTTCTTCCGCCGGATCTTCTCAGTGTGTGGCCGCGTTTCTTTCTTTCTTTCATACATATTATATAACTGAAAATTTTTCAGTTATATATTTATTTAAATATGCAAGACCTGTATACATTTATAAGCAAAAAAAAAACAAATTCTGAAATAACTAGTAGTCAGTGCTAAATTAAAATCTTACAAATACCTCATATAATGCAATACTTTGTCAAACAATATAAATTTACAATTACATGTCATTTATGCATTTAAATATTGGTAAATTTTACATTTCATAATACTTATACAATATAAAAATTAATTAAAAAAAGAGTCACTATAATATAAAATACAGCGGTAATTACTTTTATCTTTGCACTTACTACTTTAGTATGTCTAACAATTAAATTGAATTTTAATTAAACAAAATGTATTATCTATTTTACATTATAATATTAACATTATATTATTAATATAATATTATTAATATATTAATATATTAATAATACTTAGATTTTAAATTATAAAGTTAATTTACAGATTTTTATAGATATTATACATTTTTTAGAGGAAAAGCTCCCTTTCATCATAAAAACATTTACTTAACAACCATTTCGTTAATTCCTTCTTAAATGTATTAATTGGGAGATCCTTAATATTATTTGGTATTTTATTAAAAATTTTAATGGCCATAAAATAGACATTTCTTTGGAATAATTTAGTGTTGCACTTTGGTATTAACAACTTATTGGCATGTCTAACAGATCTAGGATTATGTTCTATATTTAGTTTAAAAAGATGTGGGTATCTTTTGACAAACATCGCAATCTCCTTACATACACGGTAAAGTTAATATAAGTTATTTTTAAACAATGGTTTACAGCTCTCCATTGGTTTGATGTTATATATTGCTCTTATACATCTCTTTTGGACTTTAAATGCTCTATTCACATCTACTGAGTTACCCCATAAAATTAGACCATAGGAAAGGACTGACGATACATGATATGCACTAAGTGCTGCTTCCTTAGATACAACTTGACGTAATCGTCTTATTCCATACATAAATTTATCTAATTTAGAACAGATCGTATCTATATGTGACTTCCAATTACAATGGCGATCATATGTAATTCCCAGAAATTTCATAGTATCTATTTCCTCTATTAATTGATTATTATATTTAATTTCTTTAGGTATTTTCTTCATATTTGTATTATTAAATTGTATTAATTTAGTTTGATTTATATTAACATTCAAATTATTAATGTGTAACCATTTAAATATATTATTTACTGTACATTTAATTTCATTTTCATATTTATTTATATTTTCATATATTATAAGTACAGTTGTGTCATCTGCATATAATACACATGGATTATGGGTAGTTTTCGGAAGATCATTTATATATATGAGAAACAGCAAGGGTCCTAGAATACTGCCTTATGGCACACCTGTACTATTTATCCGATATTTAGAGCGTTGAGATTTTTTAATTCCGTTTACAATGTTTGTAATTTCTGTGCACTGTTTTCTGTTCAGCAGGTAACTTTTGATCCATTGTAAATCTTTACCTCTTACACCGTACTGTTCTAATTTATTGAGTAAGTTTGAGTGATTAACAAAATCAAAAGCCTTACTCATATTAAGAAACACAGCTGTAATTGGTTTTTTATCATTGAGAGAGTCTGTAATAATTTTAGTTAGATGATAACATGCTAATGTTGTTGAACTATTGTTACGAAATCCAAATTGCTCATTTGCCAAGATGTTGGTTTTTACAAAAAAGTTATTTAGCCTACACAACATGGCCTTTTCAAAATTTTTTGCTATAGTCGGTATAAGAGTTATAGGACGGTAATTATTAATATCTGTTGGATCTTTCTTTTTATATACAGGTTTAATTATTGATAATTTTAGTCTCTCGGGAAATGTGCCTTGATTGAAGGACAAGTTTATGATATGTGACAACGGAGTACATATAAATTTATTACATTTTTTTATAATATCAGTACGAATACCATCATATCCAACAGATTGAGTATTATTTAACGATTTTATTATTTTGTATATTCCATCAGGAGTAGTTGTATACAGAAAAAATATACTACGGTTCTTTGGTATTTCACTATAGTTATTATTATTATTATGATTATCATTATTATGATTTATATTACTTGTGTTTGAATTTCTAGTTATATCTATAAAATGATTATTAAACAATTCCGATATAATTTTAGCATCACAAATGTTAATATCCTTATTTTTTAAGTTTTTATTTCATTACATTTATATCATTAATGTCATCTTTTATTACTTTCCAAGTAGCTTTACACTTATTTTTATTGTTTATTATAGCATTCTTGTTTTGTATTTGTTTCGACTTGTGAATGCATTGTTTTAAAATTTTAATGTATTTTACAACAAATTATACAAATAGAACAAATAAACAGCCTTTCATTAGAAATTTTATATATATTTTATTAAAAATTTTATTAAATTTATTTTATTTTATTTATTTAAACACTTTATTGCACATAATGGTACAAAGGCGTAACTTAATGCTATTAAGCATTTTCTCACAGTTTGCCTTCCGTAATGCTGAGAGAAAAAACTTGGGTAGTGCATAATAAATTAATTATGAGCTATTAACAAAACTTAATACTAGATACTAATTTATCATAACTAACCTATTATTAAGAATATTCTACAAGAGTCATATTATAAACATTTTAAGAACCTCAGTATAAATAATACAAACAATTAATACTATAAATAAATATAGGTTGACTACTTACATAGAGAAATATACATACATCAATACTCAATAGTAAATTATAGATACATTTTCATAATATTTAATTACATAAATATAATATAAAATACACACATATACAATAATTAAGAATTCTGACGTTTTAATAAGTGATCATATACCGCAGTTTTAAAAATTGATAGTGTTGATGATTCACGCATCTTAGAGGGAAGATCATTCCATAATCTTATCGCAGTAACAGTGAAGGAATTAAAATATGTTGCCGTATTGTGGTCCGGATACATCAGCGTACTTGAGTGAAATGACCGCTGAAGCCTACCCTGATTTGAAATGTATGCAAAACGTTCTTTTAGATATACTGGAAATGATGGATTCTTCAGAATGTTAAATAAACATGATAAAACGTGAATGTCACGCCGAAAACGAATATTCAACCACTTCAATTCCGACCGAAAATGAGTGACATGGTCATATTTACGCAGTCCGAAAATATATCGTATGCATAAATTAAGCAGCCGATCAAGTTTATTTAACAATTCATCGGTTATATCAGTGTAACAAATATCCGCGTAATCAAGGATAGGCAACAACAGTGCATTAACTAGTGTAATTTTAGTTTTTAAAGGTAGAAAGTTTTGTAGACGTTTTAGTGCATGCATAGACGCAAAAAGTTTACGACTAAGTTCACTTACTTGGAGCGACCACGATAAGCTGTTGGTCATATAAATACCTAAGTTTTTTACGGACGTACGGTAGGAGAGACTTTTACCGTTGAGAGTCACAGGGGAGAGTGTCTCCAAATCAAATTGTGCCAGATATCTATCACGCCCAATTAACATTACCTGCGTCTTATCGGGATTCAACATAAGTCCATAGTTTTTTGCCCAAGTGCAAACTGCATCTAAATCAGCGTTCATATTTGCGATGCCTTTATCTAGGTCATTCGGCTTAAACGACAGATAAAGCTGCAAATCGTCTGCATACAAATGGTAGGAACAATGCTGTATATGAGAAGTGACTGCATTTATAAAAACCGAAAAAAGTAAGGGGGATAACACACCGCCTTGCGGAACACCGCTAACAACATCACACCAGTCCGACTGCATTTCATGAGTCCGCGTTTGTTGTTGACGCCCACTAAGATACGACGTGAACCAGGCCGTTGCCGATTGACATAAATTTAAGGAACGAAGAGTAGCAATTAAAATATCATGGTCCACACAATTGAACGCATTGCTGAAATCAAGAAGAGTAAGAAGCGTGATCTGTCTTTCATCCATGGCCCACCGTATATCATCAGTGATTTTTATGAGAGCCGTTGTCGTACTATGACATGGGCGAAAGCCTGACTGAAAATTATTTAGCAGGCCATGTGTTGAAAGAAAATCAGAAAATTGAATGTAAACAATGCGTTCTAAAATTTTTGAGAGGTAAGGTAAAATAGATATAGGTCTAAAATGGGAAGGATCTGTGGGATTATTTTTCTTGGGTATTGGGGTTATAAAAGCCTTACTCCATGAGATCGGAAATTCACCAGAGGATAATGACAAGTTAATGATATCAGTGATGTGGGGTAAAATCACTTCAAGTATTGGTAGAATCATGATTCTGCCTAATCCGTCGTAACCAACAGATTTGGTGGATGTGTTGAGTATAATCTTGCTAACAAGGCTTTCAGGAACTGGTTCAAATGTGAAAGGCGTACTATGTTTAACACCAGACAGCTTTATATCATGGAGCGTATTTTGTTTAAGGTATGGATCAATTTTGTGAGATGGAATAGAAAACTGTGTATTTAGAATATTAATATTTAAATGGCAAGGCAATTCAGTCTGCAACTTCCCAATACCCAGAGAACGAAGAAATTTCCACATATTTGTGGGAGAGGAATATTCAATATTCGAAAGAATGTGGCGGCGTTTAGCATTTCTTACCATTTGATTACAGCGATTTCTTGCTAATTTGAAGGCATCCCAAAGCTCTGGAGAGCGATGCTTATTGAATTTACGCTTCAAACGGTCCCGACGAGCCATCAAATTGCGAATATGGTCATTCATCCAAGGTGCAGGGGGATGTTTCATTCGAACAGGTCGCAGAGGAGCATGTTTGTCGTATAGCTCCATTATGAGATTAGTAAAACACGCAACTTTATCGTCTACACTATTCCGTAAATCAAGTTGGGACCAATCTATTTTTGCGGCATCTGAAAGTAGTTTTGATTTATCTATTTTATTAAAGTTACGCTGCATAAATATTTTACATTTACTTTTTTGAGTTCTTAATTTATAAGATGAAAATATCAGGTCATGGTGTGAAAAACCAGGTGCTGCAAGCTGTCCACTGTGGCAAATACGATCACTTTTAGATGTAATTATGACATCTAATAAAGAGTGGCAGTCATTAGTATGATAAGTCGCATTGAGTGGCAGTATCTGTAAGTTACACGATGTTGTTAACTGCATAAGAGTACGAGCTCGCTTATTGTCTTTTAAAAGGCAAGTATTAAAGTCACCCATCACAACACAATGGTCATATTGGGGTGTATATGATTCTAAAAGCTTTTCGAAGTGTTCGAAGTAGTCAGTCAGTGGAGGAGCATACACAACTCCAAGTAAAAATAGTGATTGTCCCACAATTATTTCCAAAAGAATGTATTCGTAGGATCCACTATACAATGCAGGTGATTGAGCTATAACTTTATATTGTAGATCACTACGTAGGTAAATGGCTACACCACCACCACCCTTGCCGATTCTGTCATTACGGATTAGTGTGAAATTAGGCATAGAATAAAGAGATGAAGGCAAGGATGGTTTTAAAAAGGTTTCAGATACAAGGACGGCACTTATGAAGGGGCTATTAAAAGTCGCTAGAAGTTCCGAATAATGAGCCGGGATGCTTTGCGCATTTATATGACAAATATTAAAATCCCTCCGATACTGGAAAAACATGTTATGTAATGCGTCACCCAGTGATGTATCATCAAAAGAATCATACGATGAGAGTGATGTTGATTCTAAAGAGTAGTACGGTTCAGAATCACTCATATTGCAAACAGGTACTAATAACTGATAATTATACTGTATTATAAAATATATGTATATATAAATGTATAACTTGTATAAATATGGTATTTCAATATAGAAAATAAAAATTAAAATAATATTAATAATAAAAAAAATAATAATAATAATTTACATGATAAAGCTACTGCACAAATTAACTAGTAATTTACTGACAACACAAAAAAAAAAAAACTTAAGTAATTAACAAAAACAGCAGGTTGCATAACTACAAGATTATTTTAAATATAAAAAAAGAAATGGAAAAAAAAAATGTTAGTATTAAGCTTTAACTTTATAAGCATGGTAACACATATTATATAGAAAGCGAGAATAAGTTAGGCTGAATGAAATAACAACGTTAGCAGTTACCGTGTCAAGCTAAACCCTGACAGCTGTCATATTGAAACTTGACTTTGACTTCTGAGTTTCGATCAACATGTGACATAGTTAAATTAGTTAATATTAAATAATTACATACCGTAAAACCAAATTATTATATTACGAACTGATATTAAAAACAAAGGTAGATAGTGAAATATACCATACCACGTGAGTGCAGAAGTGTAAAGCGATAAGTATTCATATTATGTCAGCTATCAACTAAATCAAGCATATACTACATTTTATATTATAAAGCTTGCTCATCTATGACTTTATTATATGAATATTGCAGGAAAAAATTTAAATTAGTGACATTTAAATGAACAGCATTAATAGATGAGAGAGAATGAGTTTTTATAGCTAGGCATTATTTGCAAAGTTGAAGCAGCAAATGTGACTACTGAATATTACAAAAGATTATTATATTTATGGCGAAAATACATGGAAGCCAGATTTAAGAAAAGTGCCTAATAATATAATTATTTGGAAGGCATACCACGTCGTTGAGACTTTGATTTGGGCTTCAGTTTAATTCCAGAGATGTCCTCCCCAGGTGTACTCTGAACCTTTGCTGGAAGTTCATGCAGTTGATGAAGTGAAGATAATTTAATTTTATCGCCTTGTGGTAGTTTCACAAAAATATTTCCATCATGGCTCCAGCAAGATTTAATGCCATATATACTACGAGCTTCTTTGAAAATTTCTCTTCGTCGAGGTGTCAAAAATTCCGACAATGAGATAGCAGACCCCTTCAGAAATTTTTTAGCCTGCCAGATATCAGATCGCAGGCTATAACTATCAAATTTTACAAGTAGAGGCCGTGTCTTCTCATCACCTGCTTTTCCAAGACGGAAGCATGACTTTATGTTATTATTTTGAACATTGCTGATTCGTAAAGTTGAATTTATGATTCCAAGGACCACTTCTGTGGAGTTATCAGATGGCTGTTCTTCAACTCCACGAAACAGCAGAAATTTCCTGCGACTTCTGTGATCCAGCTCATCGGTTATCTGTATAAGTGAATCAATTTGACTCTTAATTACCTCCAACTCTGAATTAAAGGATTCCTTAAATATCTGGAAATCTGCAGCTAATTGTTTAAGATCAGGCACAGGACCACTTCTGTTGAGTCGTTCTTCAAAATCCTTCATGCGTTGCTGAAATGAGTCCTCAAGACCCTTGATGACATCATTAACCTCTGCTACAGGAATATTCTTTCTGCTTGTCATATTGTATTATTGTGAAAAGTGATTAAGAGAAAGACAGTAGCTAAAGTGGAATTTTCACATTAAGTAATTAAATCCAGGTACTGTAAATAACTATTATATTGTTTGCTAATTGATTTTAGGTTAAATGAAGAAAATATTCACACTAAATTCAGCATTAATAATATTTTAATTAAATAAATAATTCAAGAGCTATTTAAAAACGTGTTGTTAGTTAGACAACTACCCGAAAAAAAAGATGACAACTACCCGAAAAAAAAAATTTAATATATATTTTATTAAAAAACAGTACTTACATGAGAGAAATGCACCATAAAATAACACAAAATTCAATTCTATTACTTTAAATTTATATAACATTCATGCTCCTATGAAAAGAATCAAAATTAAGCATAAGTCATCTCCCTGGATAACAGATGATATTAAAAAGACTATGGCTGCAAGACAGGTTATTCAATGATAATAATATATAGAAATACATATTATAGAAATACATATAAACACCCAAACCCAGAAATTAAAACATCTACGCTCATCGCATAAATTCCTGCCCTATCGGAAATCGAACCCGAGTCACATCGATTGCGTAGTAAGGGTCGATAACCACTCAACCAAGGGAGCGGTCCATCTATCGAGGCGGAGGAGTTATCCTATGAAAACTATGTGTATTAAAACAAGCAGATGGCTCTTCTGGTAGAAAGAGATATCCATCACATATGGATACCAAAGATTTTTGTAATGTAATATTAACCGAGTGGCAGGATATTAATGACACGCACGAGTTTACTTGCTGCCTAATCCTTTAAACTGGAACACGACAGTGACAACTAGTGATACAATTATAGCAAGTATAGATAGTTGGAAGTTGAAACCAAACCTGGGCGTATCTTTACGACACTCTACAAAATCATGGCGATAGGTTTGGACAATCATTCGCCTTTAAAAACTTCCTAGTAGAGTATAATAGGTCTTATCTGCAAAGTGGGTCTGAAATAACGTGAGGAAAGCACTATGTATATAGCGATACTATTCACTTTATATCAGAAAAGTCATCTGCTGGATTACTTAAAAACGTACCGATGGAGCTCTAATGATGTCAAGCAAATAGTGATTTTAATCCAACAAGCATCTGGCATTAATTGCTTTAAAAGATAGTTAAATACACAGGATTATTGAGACAGGTGGATTATTGAAACAGATCCACAGAATCAATGATATGCAACGTGACATGCTCAAAGGTATGGATACAATTTGATCTAAACTTATCAGAGGGATTTGCGGAGAGTTCATTAGGAATATACGATGGCTTTTCAATGATATCTTATGGATCTTTCTAAAGTGTACCTATATATTTATGCTCAAGGAATCTTGTAACAACTTTATGAGGTTAAATTTTGTAAACAATTACACACGTTCCATTCGTAATTTTAACGTGGTAACGTCTTATAAATCGATGAACGCTGGCTGCAAAGAAGCATAACTCATTATCACGTTCCATCTGAACCGAGCATGCAAGCCAAAGTGCAGAACAAGCAATAGAGAATATAATCGATAAAGAATGAAATCAGCTTACGTAATTTTACGTGGTAACGTCATAATAAAACTGATCTTCGTAAACCGACTTTAAAGAGAACCAATTTTAAAAGAATATTTTTATTCCACACGCTTATTAGCCGCTTTTTAATGAAACATAAAAGCCGAGTAGCCTAGATTGAGAGAATCCTTGAGAGTATATGTTTCTTCCCAACTGATTTAGTGCATTCTGTCACACGATATCATTGTCTACATTATCATCATCATCCTGACGGTTATTCCACGAGAAACTAGAAACCCCTTTATGGGTTATTGTAAAGATATATTTAACGCTTATTTGGCTCTTGTTTTGGGAAAACATATTCGTTGGCGACATTAAACTGTATAACCACGTCTCATACGTACATAAGTACATGTAAACTTAACATTCATATGTGTGACAGTCTAGTGCACATATATTAGAAAAAATGCATAATGCACCTGGTTAAATAAGTTTAGTCTAAAAAGAAGGCTTTTTCATTTAAAGCCGCCATTATTTCTTATTTTCATACAACTTTAATGACACAATTTTATGAGGTACGCGAGCAAAAGTCGTCTCCACTTTACCTGTTCAGGAGACACTTCTCATTTTTTTGTCAATATTTCATTTTACCACTTTATCGGTGTGACTATTTTGTATATTCATGCCAAAGTATAGCTTTTTAGTGCAAAGAGTCTCTGAAAAAACACGGATGATAATAAAGAAACTCCTACAAAATTACTACAAAATTATTACAAAATTACTACGGTTCATTTTCTTACACACCCTCCTCCGTTTTCGCAACTCGGCTTAATACCTTAATTGCGTTAGACAAGGCCCCACACTTACCATCCCAACTTCTCCAGGAATCCCAACAACCCTTTGATATGTGAGAAAACTTCAGGAAGTGACCTTGAAGATACGACGTACTTGACCCAGTAGTTTGCCACACTCTTGCATTCGCCAATTACGTGAGCAAACGTTTTCTTGGTCTTCATGCAGGCTCTGCACATAAGACTGTAACACCCATATTGAACATACTATAAAGTAATATACGGTACGTCTGACTAAAGTTATTTATAAGCACTTAGCAACCTCACTGCGCCCGAGTGCTGAATTCACGCCATGCGATAATAGATTTTGAATCACACGTGACATTATGTAATATTCCGATATATTATAATACTAACTGCACCCTGCAGCCCGCTGCATTATATAAAAGATTTTTATATAATAAAAAGAAACCTAAGTATGTTATGATAAAAAGAGCTATTCCAGGATATCATCTACCTGTGTGCCAAATTTCCAAATCCGTTCAGTAGTTTTAGCGTGATTGAGTAACAAAATCTATCCATCCAAACATCCAAACTTTCGCATTTATAATATTAATATAGATTAGTACTTAAATATTTGTTTTTACGGATATTTGTAATGAATTATTTTGTTGTTTTACCACTTTAATTAAAAATATTGCTATAAATTTTATACCTCTGTTTTGTCATTTAGATACAATCGCTTAATTTCAAACAATTCATTGATATAAATTATATAGGAAATGGTTGCGTGCTAATTACATGATTTTTTTACGTAGATTAAGATGACCTTTAGATAAGAAACTCACTCTATTTTTAATTAAATATTTACTTCAATCCGTTAGTATGAAGTAATTAGATCAACAAGATGGACATTTATAAGCCCCTTAACAACATTTTGAAATTTTTTGCATTCTCCTGCATAGATGTTAATGGTGTGCATTTGGAAGTGAATTGGTCTTGGTTTAAATTTACATTTTTTATTTTCCTTACGACATCCGCTAATATTATTGTCACTTATATGAAATATTGTAAACTCAGTCTTGTATCTTTTAATTTTACATTTGGAGATTCAATTCAAATTGTGTACTTTCTCGCATTTATTCAATATTTGTTCGATTTGTATTATGTTTATAAACATCGAAAGTATTCATTTCTTGCTTATCAAAAAAAATATCTTGAGATCGATTTATTGATAGGCATGTCGAAATATAATATCATCAAAAGAAAAATCAGATTCTTTTGCATTTTCTTTTTTATCATTGTTACATTTAGCGCAATATTTGATGCAACGGCTTGGATATTAAACTATGGTTGGAGACATGCGTCTCTTGATTTGCTTGCATACTTTTACTATTGCGTTGGTATTTTAAGTATGGTTGATATCATATCAAATGTAATAAGATTTGAGTACCGTCTGAAAGCAGTTGGAGACATAATAGAAAAGTTAAATCATAATAACCCTCTGGAAATCGTAAATATGAAGACTAAAGTGTGGATTTTCGGTATAGAAAATCCCATAATAGAGCCCATAGAAACTATTGAGAAGCAGAAACAGAAATCAATGAAACGAATTACGAAAGCATATTTAGATATAACAGATCAATGTGACTGTATGAACATGATTTATGGACAAAGAGTAAGAATCGTTTCGTATTTATTCAAAATCAGTAAATGTAAGGTAGTGTAGTAATTTTATATATTTACTAGCTGCAGCCCGCAGCCCACTGCATTATAAAAGGTTTTTGATAAATCACACGAGAACAATTCACTTTTCCGGGATAAAAAGTATCCTATGTACTATTCCAGGTCATCTGTGTGCCAAATTTCATCTAAATCGATTCAGCCGTTTTTGTTTGATTCAGTAACAAACATCCATCTGTCCATCCAAACATCCAAACTTTCTCATTTATATATTAATATCTTATTACAGTACCCGGCGATAAATATTGCACATCGACCTTTGGGAAGAGACAATCGGCTAATTTCGGCTTCGTAGAGCGTTATCTCTGTCGCACAAAATACAAACAGTCCGGTACCTATTAGGAGCTGTTAAAACAAGTGATTTGCTTCTTTTGATATTTTTATTCTTTGTATAAAATACACTAATTTTTCTATAAGTGATGGCTTTAGGTTGGGGTAAAATAAAATAAAAAAACATTTTTACATTATGTTTACGTATTTAATTATTTTGGAACATTACAGCTTTAGTGTACATAATAAACACCATTATACCTATTGCTAAAATGAGACATTGCAATAAAAATAATAATAATTCTAATTCTCAATTACTTCCATTTCACTATCTGTGCTCTCAAAGAGGTCAATATCACTGTCACTATCAGCCGTATTTATTACTAATCTATCAGTGTAATTGTCTAAACTGTGTTGAATGCTTCTATATTCATTCTCACATTTGATTGCACGATCGCAAACCTTTTTCCACTCTTCAGCGCCGATCATGTTTACTTTTTCAGTCAATAATGTTTTTACTGTAGTTATGTTCATACCCACATTTCTAGAGGCTACATAGCCTTTCAGTTGAGACCATATATTTTCAATTGGATTAAAATCCGGATGATATGGTGGCAATCGCAACACAGTGTGCCCATGTTCGGCAAGTATTTTGTCCACAGAAAACTCTGTATACCTCTCCTTGTGCTGACATATAATAGCGTAAATCTGGGTTTTTGTTAATTTTGGATCAACTGGAATTTCATGTCTGTTTAACCAGTTGATCATTTCCCGTTTAATGGTGTTTGAGTTGGGGGGTCTCTCAACATACTTGTTGTGATAGGGTGCGTTGTCGATAACTAGAACAGAATCACTGGGTATATTTGGGATTAATTGGTTAACCAGCCATTTCTCATAGTTATCGTTATTCATTTCATTGTGATAGTCACCTGTAGTGTCCGTGGATTTATACGTTAAAAAAGCACCGGGTACAAAGCCTTTTTCATTTCCCGCATGAACTATTATCAAACGTTGACCTTTTGAAATTGGCTTTTTTACTCCTTTTTTCTTATCGTCACTCCAAGATTTCCCTTTAGTGTGGGATGCATGTATATATGACTCATCCATGTAGACGATATTTTTTCCTGCTTCGCGAAATTTGCGTATTTTATCAAGGTATTCCATTCGTTTGAGACTAACGTCGTGCTTTTCCATTAGAATTTTTCGATTATCTTCCATTTTAGTGAACTGAAATTCCATGTCATGAAGTATTTTTCTCAATGTTTTTTCAGACCCATTGTAATTAATAGCTTCAGATAACTTAGCTTTTAATGATTTTATTGTTGGCAGTTCATTAAATCGTAAGTGAAAATCATACACCATTCTTCGAACAACATCGTAATCAAAATCGTCCATATCCAAACGAAATTGCTTTTTTGGTCTCCCTTTTTTTGAGTGCTGAACTTAATTTCAGTCGAATGTGTTTCAGTACTGACTTCGTTTAATATATTGTTCAAAGTTCTTCTTGAAATTCCAGTGGCATTTGCAACTCGCTCTTGAATCTTCTTAAAATAACAACTTACATTTTCATCTACTTTTTTTTTAAATCTATCAGCTTCGCTTACAAAGTATTTATAAACATTGTAGATAATTTCACGTGACTGACCTCGTAAAGGTTTCCCTCTTTTTCCGAAAGATGCCATATTACAACTTTAAATTATTTAAATTTGTGGGTGTTATCAACTCTAAATATATATTTTTATCGGGACGCGACTGCACTCTATCGTACTTGAACAACGACTGACTAAACGTCACATAGGTAGTGTGGGACAGAGATAACGCTTTACGAAGCCGAAATTATCCGATTGTCTCTTTCCAAAGTTCGATGTGCAATATTTATCGCCGGGTACTGTAATATAGATTTAATTTTGCAACAAATAAAATTGCACAGGCAGACTTAACACCCAAAAGCGCTTAATGTTACAATTTAATTTTTGCTAATATTTTTGTTACCCGATTTATCTTCATAAAATACGTCAAATTAAGTAAGGATTGTTAGTATGGCGCCAGTAAGTTCGTAATCATACAGGCAAAATTATATAAAAAGTATCACCCAAAATGCTTGTTTTTAGAAAAAAGTCGCCTCTGTGGTCTAGCGGTCCAGCGTTGGCGTTGACCACATGAGGTTCGATTCCCGGGTCGGGCACAAAAGTATTTTTTCAGTTTTCTGAGAAACATATAGTTGCCCGGGATTGGAAAGTGCCCGGTTGGCGATAGGCTTGCCACCTATCACATTTGTGGGACCAAGTATCTTCGGCTAATCGTGGGTGCACTTGTTGTACCTCTGCCTACCCCTTCCGGGATATGGGCGTCAAGATGCTTGTTTTTTAACACATAATAATTTCTGTTTAGGTATCTGCAAAATGTTAAAAGTGGTATAACAATACGCGTTGTTCTTTAAAACGTTTTAATGCAGCAAAATTGCAGCCCCTGTGTCAGATCTTCACCAAATTAAAACGAGACTACACGAGAAGTATACTCTCCCAAAGAAAAAATATGTTTTAATTTCTGTTCATAAATGAACGAATTCTAAGGTAACAAACATTAGAAATTGGTCCCAGGCTCTTTTGAAGAATAGGCCAACTGCCGTTTTGGCAAGCAGGTCGTAAATGGCGACTAATTGTCTATGCGAGTCATTACCATCGTGGCTACTAGGTGGTGGAGTTCTGCATTGTCCCGCCTGGATCTGGTACCACGGCCTTACCTATTCCTGTCGCAATAGCGTCAGTGCTTGTCATTGTCGTGTTCCGGTTTGGAGGGTGTAACAGACTTCATCTATCCCTTAAGAGGTTTAGTGTAATAAAAGAAAATAATAAGAATCTATACTATTTTTTTTTTTTTGTTAAAAATATGTCTGAATTATGTTTAGTAAATAATATCAATGGAATTAAAGATGAAAATAAATAAAAAACTAATTCTCATTAATATATAGGACCTAACATATAAACATATAAAACCTTAGAAAAGGGGAACGAATATGAGAAAAGAATGACAGGATTTGAGAAATAAGAGAAGAAATAAATTTGAAAAAAAGATAGAAGATGGAAAGAAAAACGGAGGTTATAAATAGACCTGAAGATGAGGAAAAAGGGATTTTTGCTTCTCGGATGAGGAAAGGATTTTTCGTTCCAGAAGGCATAAAATGAATGTTGAAATTTTCATTTAAGAGATTAAGAAGAAGAAAGTTCTAGTGAAAGTTTGAAAGTTCTTGATTTGACGAAGATATTCTTCGTTTGATACAATAATTATTAAAATCTGTGGGAAATTTGAAAGTTTTGACGTTAGAAGAAATATTCTTTGCTTGATACAAAAATTATTAAAACAAGGATAAAAATTTTTGAAATAAAAAAGGAATGACGGGATTTTGAAAGAGAGGAGGAAAAGGGATTGGTAAAAATTTTATTGATCAAAAAACCGTGAGTATGTAGAATAGAGATTTATTCAGGGATTACGTATGTACTTATGCAACTTCGTATTTGATATGGTAGTCGTTGGGTTTATTTAAATCTAGCAGTATTGGTAGAATGTAGTTTTACTAGAAGGTAAATCTTTTGAATGTTGACTATACAATTTTAATAAACATATTACCGATAAATATGTGATTAGGTTTACAAGAATGAAATTGTGCAAAATGTTGTGTAAAGGTGGATCGATCCTAGACTGAGTGAAGAATGTTTGTTGTATGAAGAAAGGAAATTATTTATTTTAAGGAATAGCTGTTGAAAAGATGTTTAATAACATAGGAGAAACGTGGACTTGTTTGCTTTATAGAAATTGTGTGATATTATTATTAGGGAAGTCTATTTTGATTTTAGGAAAATAAAACCGTAATTTATTCTGTTATTCTTCTCTTTCCATAAAAATGTGAGCAATGGTTGTGGAGCAATTGCTGTCTTACAGTTTTGCAGCAGGGCTGCTAATCAAGACGCAGTATAAATCGGAATTCTAAACAACACAGGTGATGTAGTTTTCCAATTTAAATTAAATTAAGTTTGTATAACAATACAAGACTACAATTTAAGTTTGTATAACTATACAAGACTAAGTAATGGCTTTACTTTATCAAATTTCAGTGCTTGACGGATAACAGTTTATTAATTAGGAAATGGATTTATGGACTTAATTATATGTATATAGATTTTCATCATCGGTATTTAAAGGAAACCCATTGCCTTTAGACACTATTATTATTATACCTATACCTTGCAAGTGACTAAGATTGCTATGTTTGTTAATTTTCATATAATATAAAGAAAAGGCTTTATATTATCAAATTTCAGGACATGTTGGCAAGACAGTTTATTATTTAACTAGGAAATAGAAATAAATGACTTAATTACTTTATATTATACCTTTATCGTCGGCATTTGGAGGAATCCCGTTGTCGCTAGACACTTATTATTGCATCTATACCTTACAATTGGCTAATATTGCTATGTTTGTTTATTTTTCACAGGAATAAGTAATGGCTTTGCATTATCCAATGCCAAAAGCATGTTGGCTAAATAGCTTATTAACTAACAAGGAATAGATTTATGTGCTTTAATTGTTTATACTATACTTTTACCATATGCATTTGAACTATCATTATTGCATCTTTACCTGACAAATGGCCGATATTGCTATGTTTGTTTATTTTTCATAGGAGTAAGAAATGGCTTTGCATTACCAAATTCAAAAGCATGTTGGCTAAATAGCTTATTAATTAGGAATAGATTTAAGTGCTTTAACTACTTTAAATTATACTTTTCATCTTCGTCATTTTGAAGAAATTCCATTGTTAGATACTAATGCTACTGCACCTGAATTAATATTATCAACTAGTTTCAACGTACAACCCGCAACATTATAGAAGCGAATCCCGCTGGATCACTAGATTTTCCCGGGATAATAAATAGCCTATGTGCTAATCCAAGTCATCAACTATCTGTGTGTAAAATTTCATTCAAATCCGTTTCGAAGTTTTGCGTGCGGTTTTATCTTTTAAAATCTACTAACTGGTGATAACTACCACATATCTTTATAGATGAGAACCGGCTAGGAAGTTCCTATAATAATTTCCATAGTACAGTTGATCCTGCTTGTTATTTAAACTTTAGGGATCGAGAGCTGATTCCTTTGGAGCCTTCGAGGCCGCGTGGGGGTGACTTCATAGCTGTCGTCGGAGCTGAAGGCAGAGCTACTGTAGGTTTGTTGCAGAGTTGGAGGTATGGCAAATACGATTTTAATTTCTGCATTGTTATAATTTTGGGCAGTTATAATTTTTTTTTTATGAAGGAACAATTAGGTGATAGGGTAGGGCGTGTAGATATTAGGTGGAAGAATTGATGCTTTAATATATTGAGGAATTTAAGGAATACTTTGTTTATTATTGACTTTCAATTAAAACTAGGTGATTCAAGCTTAGGAAATATTTATTATAGAAACTTTCTCTAGTTAAAATGATTACTTGAATTAATGCTTCAAATTGAATTAGGAGGAAATAGGAACTTTTAGGAATTGAAGGCAGAAGGTCTGTTACTGTAGGAATAATATATTACAACCAATAAGTGGGGGCATAAACCTACACAAAATTCACACGAAAACCTACCTTAATATGAATTATTAAAATTATGAAATGTTAATACGAATTATTATATCCTATTATAAAACTAAATATTAACTAATACGTAAATTAATTGCATAGGCCAGTCTCTTAAAATCAAATCTTCATAAAACATTATTTTATTTACAATCAAATTTAAAACCGAATACAAATATTAAACGAGATAATCACAAACTAATACAAATTACTCTCTTCGTATTTAACAAAGGAATAATTAATATAAACTGAATTGTTGAATTAAATTTGGAGCGAAAATCTTAAATGACTTTAATAAAGCTTCAGGGAGTTAGAGTGCAAGAGAGGAATGAATGAACTTTAGTCCAAACGTATTATGTTTATTTAACCATATTTTGTATAAATTATTTACTTAATTTAAGTATTTATTTATTTATTTTATCCTTATTTTATATTATTTATATAGGGATTTAGGAGGATAGGAATTATAATATTAAACTTCTTCATCAAATTAATTCTTTTGGATAATTGAAATATTATTGTTTATAGTGACAGTGCATAACAGATCTTTTAGTAAGATAGGAAGTTTACTAAATAAATCTGAAATTAAGGTTAATTACTAATTTTGGATTAGATATTTTTACCTTTTACCTTGGTAAATAGATCATGTCATCTTCATCTCACGGGAATATCGACTTTACGAAGGCAACAAGTTGTGCTGGGTGTATCTATATAAAGACATACATGTAATGTTGTCATTATGGTCATCTTCTCTTCACCAGTGCAGACACACGGTTCATATGCCCCTCTGTCGTGAGCAAGGTGTTTGGGGCGATAACCCAGATAAACACCCAACTATACCGCCAAGCAAAGTTGATCCATTTTCATATCTAATCATCTCAGACATGAACTATTTTACAGAACTAGAGTTATTTGTCTAAATTGTTTATCTGTATATATTCATGTATTAACCTGGATTCCATGATTGAATCTCTACATCATAAGGATTGTACAAATGAACTTTACTTATGATTATTCGGGTGGCTAGACGTTTCATAATACTGTTCACTTAAAGCAACAATAGATCTAATAAGCGTTGATTTCTAAAAGTCCAGACCTTATTAAATTCTGAAATTTGATTAAATAGAAATTGAAATAAGTGTAATAGAACTCTAATAGTCAGGAGAAGATATAAATAACTTAGTTTCATTGGAAAACGAGTATAAGACGAATTGTTTGGATTCTAAGATGTATTGAGTATTCAATCACAATATTAAAGAGTTCAAAGATCTTACTAAATTTCATCTATAACTTCAAATTCGATTAATAAGTAATATTTCATTGCTTGTGGTGACTATAAATTATTAGGGTTATAGGAGGAAATTTTACTATAATATCTTTAGAACAAAGGTTAATTTCTCGTTCAGTAATAATTTATTTTAATTATTTGGCTTTTTGATTGGACCATACCTTCGTCACAAGGTAGTGTCGGCTTTGCGAAGGCATCAGGGTTGTATGCATGTCGCATGCATTGTGTATATCTATATAAAGACACACATGTAATGTTGTCGTTATGGTTATCTCCTCGTTACCAGTGCGTGGTATTCGGATAAGTCCTACCGCAAACAGTGTATTCAGAGGGTTAACCCAGATAAACACCAACTATCTGACGCCTAGCAAAGTTGAACTATTTACATAACCAATCAAATCATCAACCAGGTATGAGCTACATCACAGAGCTGGATATATTAAATTGCTTGTTTTAATGTATTTTTATACATTAACCTGAGTTCATTTGACTTTCGTCATAAGGATTATCTTAATTGATTTTACTTATGAAATTTTTATGATTTGGACTATTTGAAGTTCATTGCGAGCAATGATTACTTTTAAATATGTTTATTTATCGCGTACCGGCTATTAATGTTTCGGTATTGTGATTGAAGACAACATATTATCTTGTCTTAGTTTTGTCAAGTAATTGTTAAAACAAACTTGCACAAACTTTAATTGTAAACTTGAGAATTATATTTATTATTTGGCTTTTTGACTGTGCTCAATACAAATGATGCACCTTTGTCATGCCAATATTTATTATTACTGGCTGTTACTAAAATAACAACAGTATATAATTTTATCAACATTTACTTACTTCAAGTCAATGCTTAATTGTATACTTGAGAAATATATTTATTATTTGGCCTTTTGACTGTGCTCAATACAAATGATGCACCTTTGTCATGCCAATATTTATTTATTATTTTGTTACTGTTTGTTACTAGAATAACAACAGTATATATTTTTATCAACATTTACTTACTTTGATCAAGTCAATGCTTAATCGTATACTTGAGAATTATATTCATTGTTTGGCCTTTTGACTGTGCTCAATACAAATGATGCACCTTTGTCATGCCAATATTTATTTATTAATTTGTTACTGTTTGTTACTAAAATAACAACAGTATATACTTTATCAACATTTATGTACTCCAAGTCAATGCTATCTCAAACTTGAGTATTTTATATATTATTTTAATTATTTTACTTTGATCAAGTCAATGCTTAATCGTATACTTGAGAATTATATTCATTGTTTGGCCTTTTGACTGTGCTCAATACAAATGATGCACCTTTGTCATGCCAATATTTATTTATTATTTTGTTACTGTTTGTTACTAGAATAACAACAGTATATATTTTTATCAACATTTACTTACTTCAAGTCAATGCTTGATTGTATACTTGAGAAACATATTTATTATTTGGCCTTTTGGCTGTGCTCAATACAAATGATGCACCTTTGTCATGCCAATATTTATTTATTATTTTATTAAACTGTTTGTTACAAAAATAGCAACAGTATATATTTTTATCAACATTTGCTTACTTCAAGTCAATGCTTAATTGTATACTTGAGGAATATATTTATTATTTGGCCTTTTGGCTGTGCTCAATATTAATGATGCACCTTGGTCATGCCTATACTCATCAACTTCCAAACAATGTATTCACAAGTTTGGACATTAAACTATATGGCTATCACTTTGTGACCCCACAATAGTAATGCCTACCTGCCATTAACTTGGCTCTTCATAATATATTGATTTTCTCTTTGAGATTAAGGACTTTAGTTCCTTTTAGTTTCAATATATTTCTGGGGAATACGTTAGGATGGCCTTCAGCCGGCATGGTATTCACACATGTGAGGCGAGGCGGCGCCTCTTACATATCCCACAATAATAAAATTGCGGCACTAAAGTGATCTACAACTCCCAACCTAAATATTACAATAATTTTGTCCATATATTCCATACTACCGTACTACTTTCCTTTAGATGAAGTCAATGTAATTATTAATATCATCATATCGCTCTCTTAAGCTATATATTTTATTATGTATTTTTGTATATATTTAATATATTATTCCCTTCCTTAAGGTCAAATATCTTTATTATGTATTTATGTATTTATATAATATATTACTCCCTCTCTTAAGCCAAATATCTTCAATATATTAAACTTTAGTCCTTTAAATCAATTTATAGTATACATTTCCTGATAAAGTATGGTTGTTTATAAGAGATGAAGTGTACCTTTGAAAAGAATGAATGGGTAAACTATATAACACAAAATGAGTCCTCAATTTAACACTAGATGAATCATTTGGCCAGATAATATGATTATAACTCTGTTGACTCCTTTATAAATGAAATATAACAGACAATTTTGTTATATTTAAAATGTGAGTTTAGAGGGTCTTCGGGAGAGTTTGTTACAGAGGGTAAGACTATAAACTTATGCATGTGGTATTGGACCTCGCCACAAGATAGCAACACACCATTAACATCTTTGGTGTCTATAGGCGATGTTTGACTCTTGACTTATCAGGAAACCCATCTACTTGTTAGCTATCTAATCTATATATATAATAAAAACGTAGGAAAGTCAAAACTGTACATTAAATATATTTTTAAAAGAATACTTGGGGCGTGACCTACAATCGATATAGAAGCCAAAAATATAGTTTTTAGAATTTTTGTCTGTTTGTCTGTATGTCTGTTTGTCTGTATGTATGTCCGGGGTAAACTCAAAAAGTACTACATGGATTTACTTCAAATTTTGCATAAATATTACTAACAGGTCGGGTCAACATATAGGCTACATATTATCACGCTATCACCTAAGGGGGAGGAGCTGTGCGGAGTAAACGAAGTCCTCGCGGACGAAGTCGTGGGCAACAGCTAGTGTTATATAAAAAATACAGCCGAATTAATAACCTCCTCCTCATGGGAAGTCAATTAATTAACACCTAACAATCTCTAAACCTCTGAATCTCTAAAAATACGCGTTTTTTTTCCTTTTTGTCTTTGAAAATCTTTACTTGCTGAAAATCTATGCTTGCTCTTGCTGCATACTCTAAACAGTTAGAATGCTAAAATCGATTGAAAATCACAAAAAATAGGTAAAAAAAATTAAGTAATTTTAGAGCACTGCTATTATTTGGAGATAATAACTAAGCACGTTTCCAATGCTGACATTGAAACTACCATCCTTTCCCTTTAAAATACTTCCTCAACAAGATAAAAGAGTAGCGGCCTATTTATCTCTCGGAATTATATATATATACTATTTATCTCTCGGAATTTGCTTACTTTGGGGTTAGATCAGTCAGTGTAATTTGTCCCGTGAATATTTATATATTTGTTATGAATATTTACAACAATAATTATTAAATACAAAGCTTAGCATTATTAAACAGTAATAATTTTATTAGTTAAAAAAATATAGTCGACATATCGAATTACGTTCAGTTTCGCGGTCATTTGGAAGGCAAGGCTAAACTAGCCTTTAAAAAGCTCGGTGTGCTCAGCAGAGCGAAACAGTACTTTTTGCCGGCCCATCGCCTTCAACTTTATAAGGCTCAGTTTTGGCCTCACATGGAGTACTGTTCTCTTCTCTGGGCCGGAGCTCCCCAGTACCAGCTTCTTCCTTTTGATCGCATTCAGCGTAGAGCGGTTCGAATCGTTGACGACCAGGCTATTTCGAAACAGCTTGACTCCTTGGCATTGGCTTTGAATTAAAAAAAAATACATTAATATTGAAAATAAATATATTTTTTATAGATTCTGGTCATGGCCATCGTATTCCTGATGAACATGATATTGGTGCTTAATGTAGCAATGAGGTTGATGCTTGGAATAATGGTAAGAAATGGCACATTTTTAAAACACTTTCCCTCGTATTGTTCCATGCCAGGATTTATCTTTCAGTCAGGTCATAATGGGTAAGCGAAAATTAAGTCTACCATTGTAATTGTATCTGCTAATTAGGTGGAAGATTCATACGCCAACTTGGTACATGCATCTTCAACCTAAAAAACTAACTTCAAGCTATTAACTTCGTGTACGTAAAAAACTAACTTCAACCTGTTAATTTCGTGTTCGAAATTAACAGCTTAAAGTTAGTTTTTTTTATATTATAAGATAGCAAACAAACAGGTGGCTCTCCTAATGGACAGAGACAACCACCTCCTATAGATAATAAAGATGTTAAAGATGCGTTTCTATAAGTGTAACAGGATAGTAATGCCACATGCATGTGTTTAATGGCTACCTTAACCTTCCAATTGGATCACGACAGTGACAAGCATTGTCGCTATTAAGGTCGGAATAGGTGAGACAATGATACCTTAATCCGGCCGAGACGTTAAGGTGCTTCTTCACCGGGAGCATTCGCGTGTAATGTAACGTTACAGATTTGAGCATTACATCAGTGAAGGAGGAGAACCGAGCATTATAATGCGCACCTTGTAATCATACAAAACCGGCTTACATTAGTGAATGAGGAGAACCGAGCATTACAATGCGCACCTTGTAATGATACAATGTGTAATATCTTGATACAACTTGTAACATCAATGCGCTCTACTTTCCCCGCCCGTTCAGTTTTGAAATAATTCATGACACTAATATCGTTTCTTCTGCGTTTTTTACGTAAATAACAAAGTCGAATTAATATTGCCGCACTCAGCACAACAACTACTTATGGAATCAACTGATGCATATATTATACGCGAATCCTCGTTATTACATTACACGCGAATGCTCGTCAGTCAGGGAGTTATTATTGTAATGTAATGTTCAAAAGACGAATCTATAATGTTACATTACAAGCGAATGCTCGTCAGTCAGGAAGGTATTATTGTAATGTAATGCTCAAAGACGAATCTATGTTACATTACACGCGAATGCTCCCGGTGAGGGGGCACCTTTTGAGAACTCTTGTAGTGGCACGTATAGGTAATTGTCCACCAAACCCGTTCTTTTTTCTTTATACTAAAGGAGTATAATGTCTTACACGTATATACATGTAAGTAGCTACAGATATATATTTTTTCCAAAAAATATATTTTATACTTTTACGTTACAGGTTATTTTGTTTGCTGTAAATATTATTTTTAGTTTGTTTCAAGCATACATTTTTATTCTAAGGTCTAGGTTTCTACATTGTATAGAACAGTTACTAACTCATTCATATTTTCAGCAAACAATTTACAATTGGAAATACACACTACTTTTGTCAACCATTTTCCGTTTATTGACAAGCTGTCTAATACTTTCATATGGTGTTCATTGCTGCGAACGAAATTATCGCCAGTCAGAGAGGATTATTCGTAGTATTAATAAAATACTACTGTTGAATAGTGATACTGGTAAGTTATAATAATGATCTACAAAAAAATTAAACTTCAGGCATGAAATATATTTAAATATGTATCCAAAAGACAAAAAAATGTATTATATTGAACTAAGAAGATAACTATTATGACGTTATTGATTTTTTAATATAAACGCTTGTACTGTTTCACAAATGTTGTGAAACAGTACTAGTGTTTATATTAAAAAAATCAACATGATGCAGTTTCACCAAGTGCCGACTATGGAAAGTATAAATTATATTATGACGTTAGTATTGCTATTAGCAATACTAACGTAATAATATAATTTGCTAAATAGCAATTTGCTAAATAAATTTGTGAGGTTAATTCGCCCATCATTGCCGACCTCATCGATTAATAAGAGGGCATTTGTTGTTTCATACCATAACAATTTAACCTATTCAAGGTCAATAACAAATACCGCACCACAGGTACAATTACATTTTAGGATTTGGTCGAGTATTACTCAAAAACTTTAAATCCTTATAATTTTCTACTACCGTGATTTTTTCCCATTTTCAAAACCAACCGTTTAGCTGGCCGAAGGGGAAGGAGTATTTGACACTTGACTGTAATAAAAATTAGAACTTTAAAGCTTAATATTTCACAAACGATTATCTTAATCGAAAAATTGTTTCCACAAACCAGAAGTACTTTATTCAATAAAACTTTTTACAAGTTATTTTGACTCGTCAACATTTTTTTAAACTACTACCGGATCGGAAACGCGGCTACTATCTAACGAAAACCCACACTATGGGATACAACAGAAAAAAAATTAACATCTTCACTTTACATAAAGATGAGCTACCCTGACAAAAATATTTTTCAAGATTTTACACTTTTTGCTGTAACTAATATGTTATTCATGCCAAATTACAGTTTTCTAGTTGTAAAGAGCTCTGAGCTAGACTGCGGACGTGCGGATAGACAGACGGACAGCATATAGCGTATGTCGCTCAGGAGCATTGTGGCTTTCTACTGGTAGAAAAAAAATCAATTTTTTTTCCACCATGTTGATCCGGGCTCTTTTGAACAATAAACCAACTGCCGTTTTTGCTAAGCAGGTCGTAAAAGGAAACAGCTCTTTGGCTATATGCACTACCATCGTGACTACTGAGTGGTAGAGTTCCGCAATGTGTCCGGGTATTTGTTACCATCGCCTTACCTATTCCTGCTACAATAGCGTCAATGCTTGTCATTGTCTCATCCTTGTTTAGAGGGTAAGGTACCCGTTAGACATGTGCATGTGGCAATGCCATCCCGCCACAAGTATAGCAATGTACCATTAACATAATTTGGTATCTATATGCGATGGTTTCTCTTTCCATCAGGAGAGCCATTAGCTGGTTTGCTAACTTATGATATAAAAAAAATATTGCATTAAATATTGTGCATTAAATTGTTATAAATTTCACTTGTTCACATATTGGACCACAGGCATGCAATAGGTATAAAATTAATAATAAAATCCATATAAAGTGAAAGTATTTTCACGCCCGTATCTTGGAAGAGGTAGGCAGAGGTACAACTATTGCACCCACGATTAGTCAAAGTCCCATAATGTGATAGGTGGCAAGCCTATCATCAACCTGGCACTTTCCAATCCCGGGTAATATTATTTTATCAGAAAACTGAACAAACACTTTTTTTAATTGGCCCTTCCGGTAATAAAACCCTTGACCTCATGTGGTTAACATCGACATCGGACCACTAGACCACAGAGGCGACAAATTAAGTATATAAAGTATAAACTATTATATAAAATAGAGATACCTAGTATGTTTTATTGTTCTAGATTTTAATTGTTTTTTTTTTTTATATACCTATTATAAGATAGCAAAACAAGCAGATGGGTCTCCCGCTGGAAAGAGTCAAACATCGCCTATAGACACCAAAGGTGTTAATGGTGCGTTGCTATCTTGTGGTAAGGTCTAATGCCACATGCGTAAGTTCACCGGCTACCTTACCCTCCAAATCGGAACACGACAGCGACAAACACTGACGCTGTTGCGGCAGGAATAGGCAAGGCGGTGGTACCAGACCCAGGCGAGATAATGCAGAACTCTACTACCTAGTAGCCTCGATGGTCGTGACTCGCATAGCCAATCAGTCGCCTTTTACGACCTGCCTGGTAGAACGGCAATTGATCTATTCTTTAAAGGAGCCCGGAACCAACACGGGGTAAATTGCTACGAGAGTGGCGAAATGTCTGTATGTTATGCACGAAAAACGGGGTAACCTGAATCATTTTTCGTGCTTTAGAAATGAAGGAACTCGGAATTAGCTGAATTATTAAAATATGGTAAATAAAGCTCCCGTATTTTTACTAATTCCGTCTAGAATGACTAACTCAGCTAAACATAAATACTTTGTCTGACCTGCCGCAGCTGTGTGACTATCTGACTGAATTCGTTCGTTCGTATGTGTCAAGAAGAAACGCATATTTTATAAATTTGCTTCACAAAATAAAGATCTTTTAAAAGCTGTTTCATGTGACGAGTAATATGTATTGAATTTATAATTAAAAATTTTGATATAAACCAATGTCTTTTTCAAAACAGCTTTCGTGAAAAAATTCTAAAACCCGTGATTTTAATATCCTTAAATAGCCCCTAAAATGAAATAACCCTTAAATCGAAAAGTGGCAGATAACTACCCTAATTTCTAGAAACTTATATTTATAATATTAGTAAAGAAGTATAAATATTTATCACAAAAATTAAATTAATATTTATTTTCAGCATCAGAAGCACGCACGAATTTAAAACAGCTGTTAGATGCAATGACGTCGAGACCAATCAACTTTCACGCGTACAACTTCTTCAGACTTGACTACAAGTTCGCGGTTTCAGTAGCATCTGCTACTTTTACGTATACTATAATTTTTATGCAATACTTGAAATAAATTTTACTTTAATATCTACTCTCTCTTGTATTTAAATATGTAATTCACGTTTAATTTATTGTCTGCCATAGATGTTACAGAACATCTCTCCTATCCTAGATACGTCAGATTGTTTCCTACTGCCTTAACGTTATTGCTTGTTACTGTCATATTTCGGTTTATAAGGTAAGATAAGCATTGTATCATGCTTGTATCATTCCATATGTGCCATGAAAATGTTTTTAATATGATGAGCTAGCAGCAAACAAACGAGCCGCCTGATGGACGGCGGTCACCGATGCCCATGGATATCCACAACATAAGAAGAGATTTACGCTGCCAACTCTTGACAATTTCATTAATCCGCCTCTTAAAAGATCAAAATATGTCATACTGTTCAGGAAATATAGGCTTAGGGAGTTCATTCCATAATTTATCGGCACGAACTAAAAAGTTTCGGTTAAACCGTGCCGTTGATGAACACTATGAGTCAAGGTAGTGTCGATGGAGATTATGGCCTCAACAAGTGCTGTAGCAGTAGAAAGAAGTAGCTGGTATCAAACTAAATAGTTCTTTAGAACACTCTCCATTATAAAGTCGGTAGAGCACACTATTTTTTTCTTTATCACTGACGCCACAAATGATTTCTTCAAAAACGTCAGTTTATGTCACTGTCGTGTTTCGCTTTAAAACTTAAGGTAAGGTAGTCAATAAACTTATGTATGTGGCATTCCATGTTTGCCACTCGATAGGAGCAAGCTATTAACACATTCGATGCCTATGAGCTATTATCTTTTTAACCAGAAGAAACATTTGCTAGATTGCTATGCCATAATTTCAAAAAATACGCTGATGGAGATTTAGCAATGATAATCAAAAAGCAATAATGTAACGGACATATGATATTATTTGCTACAGGAAACAAACACATAGGATTATTAAAACAGGTGGATTATTGAAACAGATCCACTGAAACAATGATAGGGGACGAAACGTGACATAAGACATCGTACTCAAAGGTATGGACACAATAGGGTCTAACCGTTTCAGAGGGATTTGCAGAAAAGTTAATTACGAAGAGGCTGTGGGTTTTGAACGATATCCTTTGAGAGTCCCAAAATATGTATTATACCTATTATGTTTTAGAAAACCTATAATAGTAGCCGTCTGGCGTTAAATCATATACAGTGTGTAAAAACATCCTGTTCGATCGTCAAAGGCATTATTTGGTAGCATAATACAATCATATCTGTTTAATTATTCTACGGATATTGATTAATAAATTTTAAAAATATTTGCTTACTTTAAGGGGAAGTTCCTCAAATTTAGTACTAAAATAAAAAAAACTTTATAATAAATATGATACTTTTTATCTTCCCGCTACGTATGTAAATAAGGAAGTTACTGATTTTGCCCCGATTTTCAAAAATTGAGTTTTCACCAGATCTCCACGTTTTGAGGTCCTAGAAACCTTTTCCGACTTTTTTTTACGATGACCTCAGTATATCTGTGTGTGTGTATGTGTGTATGTAAACACCTCATAACTTTTGAATGGCTGGACCGATCCAGCAGAATCGAAACATCGAGTAGAATCCAATCGAATGCCATCAACCGCATTTCGATCGAATGCGGTTGATGGCATTCGATTGGATTCTACTCAACTTAGACTTTCTGAAAATTTGAACCAAATCGGCCTCAAACTTTGAGAAATTTTGAAAAAGCTCCAAAAAAATTTTTGGTAAAACAGTATTTTCTATATAACTTCCAGATTTATGCATAAGTACAAAAATCGATAAGTACAAAAACTAATCAACTCTATTCCTCAAAAAAAACTATGTACAATAAAGTGTGAAATAAATAAATAAATAAAAATCTGTAATCTGTAATCTGTCATCCCTTTAACTTCCGCTAAATTGAGGTATTTTAAGCACAAAACAATCATACACTTGAAATATAAATAGGAACGCACCATTAACATCCATCAAAAGAGCCATCTGCTTATTTATTTTATATTATAAGACAGCAAACAAGCAGATAGCTCTCCTGATGGAAAAAGAAACCATCGCTTTTTTTAAAGGCAATGGGCCCACCTCTCGTCCCACCACTGTAAATTCTGTAAACCAGAATCAACAGCGGCAACCTTCCTGATAACCACTGAGTTGCGAACTCAGGGTGCCCTGGGGAAAAGCTAAGCTGTCTTGGAACCCGCATCGAATTTAATCAGAAGTGTATAGAAGGAGTAGGAAAATACATCCAGTTTCCCTCCCTTTACAGCAGGAGACAGCGCAAAGATAAAGCAAAAAACTGTTAGCAAATGAGACGTTTACAATTAGGTTAAGCCTTATTGCTATTGTATCGCGGTAATTTAGGTATTTGAGGACCTACGAAAACGAGAAACCATCGCCTATAGACATCAAAGATGTTAATGGTGCGTTGCTATCCATGTGACAGGATGGCAATGCCACGTGCATAAGTCTTCAGGCTACCTTACCCTCCAAACCGAAACACAACAATGACAAACATTGGCGCTATTGCGGCAGGAATATATGTATAAGGCTGTGGTACCAAATACCCGTGCGAGTCATTACGAAACTACCACCTAGTAGTCACGATGATAGTGATACGTATAGCCAATCGGTTGCCTTTTACGACATCCCTGCCAGAATGGCAGTTTAGTGTTTAATATTATTTATAATTTAAATTATAGTCACTGTCTCCTCCTCCTTTACAGTCACTGCTATAAACTCTGGAACTCGTTCCTTCATCATATCCGTAACAGTACTTCACTTTGCTCTTTTGAAAAACAATTGAGACTTCATTATTTGTCGTCTTTATCAGCAAGTTGAAACTAAACTATTTGGTTTCTTCTTATTATATAATTAATTATAGTTCGTTTTTTTGTGTTTCAATTAAATTGTACACTGTCTACCTGTTCCGTTTTAATATTGTATTTCACTGTCTTGGGTTAGCTGTAACATATCTCTTATTAGGGATAAGCTCGTCTTTTGTACTGTTTTCGTTTGTTATTCTCTGCCATTTCTTTTTGTATACAATATAGTGTTAAATAAGTTATAGTTATTGGTGTAATGTCAACATTTTTCTGTGCATTGGCGCTTGTGAGTCTAAGCTAAACCGATTGCATTAGTGTAAATAAAAAACGACATTTACTACGAATGTAGTCTATAAATACAATTTGTTATAAAAGACAGTTAAATACACTGAGCTCAGGTGGATTATCGAGACAAGGCCACTCAAACAATGAAAAGGGACGCACAGCGCCATGACGAAGGGTGTACTCAAAGATATAGACACAATAAGATCTTAGTGTTTCAGGGAGATTTGCGGAGAGTTAATTGCGAATGGATTAAAGGACATTTTAGATGATATACTGTGCGTACCTCCGTAATATACATTAATTATAAAGTCTAGTAATTATCTGAACCCCTGACTTCGTCCGCGTAAAAAAATGTATAAACTCAAAATACCCTAAGTTACTCCTTATTACATCAGCTGCCAGTGAAAGTTCCATCAAAATCAATCCAACTATTTCAAAGATAAGCGAGAACAAACAGACAGACGAAAATGGTAAAAAATGTAATTTGGTATAAGTACCATGTATATTTTTATTTGGTATATGTACTAAATGCATATGGATGCATTTAGTAAAAAGCGGCTATTTAAATATTACAAACAGACACCCCAATAATTTTATTTATTTGTATAGATTAATATTATGTCTTTGACTATCTACATACATATGATATAGTACGGTATTGAGTTATGTGATACTCGACAGTTTTATCTATATACATATAATAAAATCGTAGCAAAGTCAATGTATGTCCTCCATGTATACTCAAAAAGCACTGCATGGATTTACTTCAAATTTTGCATGAATATTACTAACAGGTCGGGTCAACATATAGGCTACATATTATCACGCTATCACCTACGGGGGAGGAGCTGTGCGGAGTAAACGAAGTCCGCGTGAACGAAGTCGCGGGCCACAGCTAGTTAATAAATATAAACATTACACACACTACATCCATGTAACATACATGATATTAAACACACATGTATGCAATGCTATTTTCGTTACGGCTAAAGTCAGCTATCATAATTAAAATAGATATTATTGTTTAATCTATGATGGAATTTCGGCCACAGGTGATCGCTAGTAATATAAAAAAGTTATGAATATACATAAGATTATGTTCGTAGTGTAAAACATAAAGGTCGACATATCTCACGCTTAACCCAACCAGTTGCAAAGTCTCGAGAACATAATAATCTGGCATCACGTGCTACATACTACAGTGTATTCTGATATTCACATTGTGGTATGAATTTTTATGTGGTTTTGTCAGTTGTCTTACAAAACAAACGAACGCATGTGTAGGCTTTTTAAGAAGTCATAATCTATATATATATATATATATATATATATATATATATATATATATATATATATATATATATATATATATATATATATATATATATATATATATATAAATCAATTGCTGTTCGTTAGTCTCGCTAAAAGTCGAGAACGCCTGAACCGATTTGACTAATTTTGGTTTTGAATTCATTGTTGAAGTCCAAGGAAGGTTTAAAAGGTGAGAAAATATAGAAAAAATAAGAGTAGTTAAATAGGCAGAACAACGTTTGCCAGGTCAGCTAGTATATATTACGCATATGTTGTAATATTTAATCTGTGCTATCATGTAAATATAATTGAAGGTATGGGTCGAGCTAGCATTCGTATTAATTACTTGAAATAAATACCTACGTTATATCCCATTCTAAGAGGACTCGCCATCTTTTTTTATACAGCTGTGATAGGAAGAGAGGGTAATCCCTCAGAAGATGACAGAATTATTTAAAGTTATCTTTCAAGTAGGTATTACAAGTGCTGCCTCCATATATAATTAGGCATGGAAATTATTGTTAAATTAGATTAAGTGTTATGTTGATAAAGTTAATTAATATTTAACAGTTATTTTTTATGTTAAATTATATCAGTGGCCTATATATAATAGGTATTAGAAGCAGTAAAAACACGAAGCTACCAAAAAAGGTCCTCTAGAATAGTTTTAATAACTTTTAACAGTTATTATTATCACGGTCTCTCGAAATATTTGTAATAACATTATTATCATGTATCAAGTTATTGGTAATTTTAGTGATGCATAAAAATTACTTTTAACAGTATTTGCTAATATTAATAACAGTTGTTAATTGTCAAAAAAAATTAGTACGAAATTTAATATGTTAACTGTTAAATGATCCATGCTTATATATAATACAACTTCATGATGGTAACTAGTGCCAATTAAATAAGTAAGCGTAGGTACGGTTGCCTCACACCAACATGACAGTGACAAGCATTGCGTTTGGAATATGTAAAGTGGTGATATCAGTCTGGCGAGACTAGCAGAGTGGCATGTGTTTATGTTCATATAAGTAATAATATTTCCCCTCGTGTTTATCCTGGTTCCTTTTGGAAAATAGACCACCTACTATGCAGCTAGGCCGTTCGTAAAAGGCGAACGATTGGCTATTCGTGTCACTATCATCGTGACTACTGGCTACTAGGTAGTAGAGTTCCGAACCATCTCACCCGGGTTTATGGTAGCACTGGCTTACCGAATCCTGCCGCAATAGCGTCAATGCTTGTCATTGTCGTGTTCCGGTTTGGAGGTAGCTGGTAGTCAGGGCCGCGCCGCCGCTATGTGCGAGCTGTACACAGGCGCACCGCCAATAGGGGCGCCGCCATCAAAATTATTTTTTTTACACTTACACACCAACATATTTCGTCTTGCAGATTTCATAGGTTCATAGGTTTCGCATACAGGCACTGTAGGGGGTCGGTGCGGCCCCGCCGGTAGTCTAATGCACGTGGCAATGTCATCCTTTCAGACAGATAGCAACACACCATTAAAATCTTTGGTGTCTATTGAAGATGATTTCTCTTTCTCTTTCTATAAAAAATATAAAAGTACAAATGTTTGCCCTTTTGCCCGCCCCGTTCGCCGTTAATAGAGTGGTAAACGAACCTAATTACGATCCGAGGGGAATTCTTGACAGAGACAAACATTTGAGTGATGAGCATAGATATTTGTATTTCTGGGTTTGGTTGTTTATTATGTGTGTCTATTTATATATGTATTTATATGTATTAGTATCATTGACTAACATTCATAAGACAAGCAAATAATTAAGCACTTTGGAGTTAGATCAGTTCGTGTACGTTGTCCAGTAATATTTGTGTGATTAAGCAACAACATTCTATAATATCAATAGCAGAATAATTCCCCATTCACAAGGAAACAGTTGAGAGCTAAATACAAATGTTTCTCGGATATTACCATTCTAACAGTCGTCCCGTAGTAAGAGATTAGCCATTATTAATGATTGTTGCACTGTTCAAGTGTCTTCGTATACTGCTTTGTTACTACCTATCATTAAAATTGCATTAGGGGAAGGTTTTGCATGAAACGAGATAGTGACAGCGTCGTCAGGTATGAAGACAAATCATCTTTAATCGTATTTATGTATCTGTGTAATATCTGTGGTCTATAAGTATATATAGATAGAACATAATATACTTAGATAAAAATATATAGACATATAGATAAAAATGAAGCGTCTATCTGTGATTTCAAAATTGTAATTTTAATCACAGATGAAATTTGACTGAAGCCCTTTTACATATATATGTATATCACAGAGCTCCGAATGATTTACAGCAATCACTGTTCACCGTTCATCTATACAGAGATTTTTTTTAAATTGATACATTTTCTTACCGACAGCTCGGTTCGCCGAAATAATGTTAAAAATAAAAAAATGCTTCACCGATACTACTACTCGTATCTACATATAAAGCGATTCGAACAACCGCAAAAATATACTAACTAAGCAACATAAAAAATAGGAGCAGTTCTTTTTTGTTTATGTTTGATTCATAATGATACTTAGGGAATGTTGAAATCATTTTGAAAAAAAAAACTGCTTAATTTTATTTGACTATTATTTAAATACTAGCTACAGCATGCAATCCGCTGCATTATAAAAATTTGGTAATTTTTGCGGGAACAACTCATTTTTCCAGGATTAAAGTAATCTATATGCTTTTTCAGGTTATCGTCTACCTTGTTGCTAAATTTCATTTAAATCCGTTCAGTAGTTATTGCGTGCTTAAATAACAAAAATCTATCCATCCAAACATCTAAACTTTCGCATTTTACAGAATAGAATAGAATAAGCTTTTATTCAAAATAAGTATTCCTATGATATATTTTTTGAACGTCAATCTTAAAAGGAAGATGTAATACAAGTAAACATAAAAGCTTAGTTAACTATCAGTCATAGTACAATTATCAATAAATATAAATGTACGTACATAATACATTCTAATCAAAATAACAATTTAAAAACGTACAAATAAAGAAATATAAATTAAAATAATTACTGCAAATAATGTCAATCATTATGTCAATTAAGGAAAATATGTCAAATTACTAAAACAAAATATACGTCAATAATTATCATTTAAAATATGAATGCACAAATTTTTCGTAGAAGTAAAATAACTCACAAATTTTTAACATCAAAATAAAGTAAAATTAAGCAAACATTAATTTGTGTTAACCAAACATTGGTATCGTTGAAATATTCATTTATGTCATAATATGCTTTTTTGCAAAGAACGTTTTTTATGTGCACTTTAAACTTTTTTCAGACAACTCCAAAATCTCGTCAGGAATCTTATTATATGTGTTTATACTACAACCGATGGAAGATTTAGTCGATTTAGCTAATCTAAATTTTTGTACGGATATTTTATTCTTATTTCTAGTGTTATTGGTTCTCTCTGCCTACCCCGTAAGGGATCTGGCGTAAAGATATGTATGTATGTATTTCTAGTGTTAATGTTATGTCGATCTTTATTTTTTTTTAAATAAGTGAATATTTTTGCGAACGTTCATTATATTTTCATAAATGTACAAGCTAGGTACTGTCATAATATTTTTTTAAAAATGTTCTCTGAGAGATTCTCTACTATTCATATTATAAATAGCCCGTATAGCTCGCTTTTGTAAAATAAATACATCAGCTCCGTACCCCCATAATAAAATGCCATATGAAAGAATACTGTGGAAGTTACTAAAATAAGTGAGTCTTGCCGTTTGAATATCAGTCAATTGCCTTATTTATCTCATTGCATAGACAGCTGAACTAAGTCTTTTGGCTAAATTTGTGATATGAAGACCCCATTGTAATTAAGAGTCAATTGTAAGACCTAAAGACACTGTATTCTAAAGTTGCATTTTTAAATTTAATAACATTTTGAATGGGTCTTACGTTCGGTAAAACAAATTGGATACATTTAGTTTTTTGTATTTATAGCTAAATTGTTTGCATTGAACCAGTCTAAAATTAGTGAAAGAGCATTATTTATTGTGTGTAGGTCTGGATTACGTCTGCTAATATTAAAAATTAAGGATATGTCATCTGCAAATAAGATAATATCACATAGGTCTTTTTACTATTAGTGGTAAATCGTTAATATAAACTAAAAACAGAAATGGTCCCAAAATAGAGCCTAGCGGTACACCCATTGTTATATTTGCACCTTTAAATTGGGTCTCATTTATTTGCACCTTTTGTGTTCTTGAACTTAAATAAGATTTTATTAATTGTAAGGCTTTATGATTAACGCAGTCAAAAGCTTTTCACAAGTCACAAAAAATACCAATAGCATTACGCGATTCTTCCCACGTTTATGTTATTTGAGTTATTTGGTCTACTGCTCCATCAGTCGTCAATCGCCCTTTAGTAAAGCCATATTGCTGAGTATGAAACAATTTATATAAGTATAATAAAATAGCATTTTATTACAAATACAACACTAAAAATAATAAATAACAATTTTTATTTTTAACATTATTTCGGCGAACCGAGCTGTCGGTAAGAAAAGGTATCGATTTAAAAAAAAATGTATTGATGAACGGTGAACAGTGATTTCTATTTAGAGTTATCTTTTTATCATTTTAGAGTAATTATGTAAATCATTCGGAGCTCGTTATATGGGTTCCGAATAATTTACAGAATTACTCTTGAACGATATAACTGTGCATAGAAGTCACTGTTTCGCATTTATAATATGACTAGCTGACCCACGCAGCTTCGCCCGCGAGTATATTAATAAGTCATCCAGATAGCTTTTAATAAAAATTTCATCCCCTATTTCAGCCCTCCAGGGACTGATTTTTGAAAAAAAGTTAGCCTATGTTTGACCTCAGATCTTCAACTATATCCATGCCAAATTTCATGATAATCAGTGGAGTGGTTTAGCCGTGAAAGAGTAACAGAGAGACAGACAGACAGACTGATAGACTTTCGCATTTGTAATATTAGTATGGAGTAATATAGATTAATCATATTAATATTATAAATGCGAAACAGTTAACATTATTTTGGAGAATCGAGCTGTTAGTAAGAAAAGGTATTTATTTAAAAATTTCTCTTTGCATCGATGAATGGTGAATAGTGATTTCTATGTACAGTTATATTATAGAAACTTAATATTATAGAAACCCCTGTAAAAAGTATTCAGCATTGACAAACATTTGAATAACGACAATAATTAAGTTAGGAACTACCTATTTATAAAAATTGAATGTTACTACTAACGGATAATTATTATTATTAAAAGCTTTTTTCTTCTTTTCAGAGCGTTTAAATAAAAGCTTTTTTTTAAAAAATCTTTTAATTTATTTATTAATTACTAGCTGTGCCCGCGACTTCGTTCGCGTGGAAAAAATTCTAAAATAAAAACCCGCATAGTTCACGTTCCCGTGGGATTTCCGGGATAAAAACTATCCTATATCCTTTCTTGGGTCTCAAACTATATTTGTACCAAATTTTATCCAAATCGGATCTATGGTTTGGCCGACAGACAGACAGAGTTACTTTCGCATTTATAATATTAGTATGGATAGACTGGGGACGATCCCTCTGCAATTGATCAAAAACAAAAGAAACAAAAGAAACTCATTGCAAATAAAAGAAAATAAGGTCAAAAGAAGAGGAAAAATAAATTACGGGTGATTTGAGTTCGGGAAGAATGAGGGGGAGGGGGATTTTAAAGGGGTAAAACAGTTTATCATGAGTTTCGGCAAAACTACCAGTCCTAACGAGAAAAGTTTAAAGGTAAATTTGTCGACAATAAGAAGATTTACAACTTTTATTTTTGCAATTTTTTCATACAACCTCAAAATCATGCGAAAAACTTTAAAAACTGTCTTTTTGGTATTTTATTTTTATCTCCTACAAAATTGGTATTTTATTTTTATCTCCTACAAAATTAGATTTTTTTCACGAAACTTAGTAAAAAGTTGCTTTATTGTATCTCAAAAACAATGTATTTTTTTAGGTTATGCACTTGTCAGTTTGGGGTAAACTTTCTTCTGTAAAAACAAACTACAATATTAAATCAAGTGTAGCTTAAGGCATCAAGTTCGCCTTTGGTACGAAAATGTATGTTTATGGTGTACAATAAAGTGAAAATAAATAAATTTTAAAAAAAGTATCTTCACGCCCGTATCCCTGAAGGGGTAGGCAGAGGTACAACAAGTGCACCCACGATTAGCCAAAGATACTTAGTCACACAAATGTGATAGGTGGCAATCCTATCGCCAACCAAGCGAACCAAAAAGTCAATATTTCAAATTTTTCGCATAATTTTCAGGTTATATGAAAAAAAGTGCAAATACAAAAGTTGTAGATCTTCTTATTGCCGGCAACATAGCCATTAAACTTTTTTCGATAGATCTCGTAGTTTTGCCGGAATTCGTGATTCAAAGTGAAAAATTCAAAGTGAATTCGAATCGCCCCTCACACTTCCCGAACTTAAAATCGAACGATCGACGATCGTAATAAGACGAAAAATGAACTAAAATTAATTTATTTTTCCTCTTATTTTGGCTTTATTTTCTTCCATTTGCAATAGGTTTCATCCTACTATGATTTTATTTTGTTTAAAAAATTATCTACCCTAGCCTATAAGGCCAAACAAATGTTTTTGAAGTGAAAACTTTTGAAGTGAAAACTTCTTTAGGCGCGTTGAGCGTTTTGGTAGAGGGTAAAATCCTCGGTACGCGTCACCGACATGCTAATGATAATAGTATATCTATAGCTATGTTTTGCATATAGTTTTAATTACTCTCAATTTTATTATAAATATTAAGTGCTAAGTGTTAAGTGTTTTTGTTTAGTGTTAAGTGTTAAGTGTTATTGTTTAGTGATTAGTGTTAAGTGTTAAGTGTTTAGTGTTGAGTGTTTAGTGCTAAGTGTTAGTGTTTAGTGCTAAGTGTTAAGTGTTTGTGTTTATTGTTTAGTGTTAAGTGTTTAGTTTTTAGTGATTAGTGTTAAGTGTTTAGTGTTAATGTTAAGTGTTTAGTGATTAGTGTTTAGTTAAGTTAAGTGTTAAGTGTTGTTAAGTGATAGTGATTAGTGTTTAGTGTTTAGTGTTGAATGTTAAGTGTTAAGTGTTTATTGTTTAGTGTTAAGTGTTTAGTGTTTAGTGATTAGTGTTAAGTGTTTAGTGTTAATGTTAAGTGTTAAGTGTGTAAAGTGTTTAGTGTTAAGTGTTTAGTGTTTTGTGTTTATGTTTTGTGTTTAGCGTGCTTAGTGTTGAGTGTTTAGTGCTTAGTGTTAATGTTAAGTGTTTAGTGTTTAGTGTTTAGTGCTAAGTGTTAGTGTTTAGTGCTAAGTGTTAAGTGTTTGTGTTTATTGTTTAGTGTTAAGTGTTTAGTTTTTAGTGATTAGTGTTAAGTGTTTAGTGTTAATGTTAAGTGTTAAGTGTGTTAAGTGTTTAGTGTTAAGTGTTTAGTGTTTATGTTTTGTGTTTAGCGTGCTTAGTGTTGAGTGTTTAGTGCTTAGTGTTAATGTTAAGTGTTTAGTGTTTAGTGTTTAGTGCTAAGTGTTAGTGTTTAGTGCTAAGTGTTAAGTGTTTGTGTTTATTGTTTAGTGTTAAGTGTTTAGTTTTTAGTGATTAGCGTTAAGTGTTTAGTGATTAGTGTTTAGTTTAGTTAAGTGTTAAGTGTTTATGGTAAGTGATTAGGGTTAAGTAATTAGTGTTAAGTGTTTAGTGTTTAGTGTTTATGTTTTGTGTTTAGCGTGCTTAGTGTTGAGTGTTTAGTGCTTAGTGTTAATGTTAAGTGTTTAGTGTTTAGTGTTGAGTGTTTAGTGTTAAGTGTTTAGTGCTAAGTGTTAAGTGTTTGTGTTTAGTGTTAAGTGTTAAGTGTTATTGTGTAGTGATTAGTGTTAAGTGTTATGTGTTAAGTGTTAAGTGTTTAGTGTTAAGTGTTTAGTGTTGAGTGTTTAGTGCTTACTGTTAAGTGTTTAGTGTTTAGTGTTTAGGGTTTAGTGTTGAATGTTAAGTGTTAAGTGTTTAGTTTTTAGTGATTAGTGTTAAGTGTTTAGTGTTAATGTTAAGTGTTAAGTGTTGATTGTGTTGTTAGTGTTTAGTGTTGATTGTTTAGTGCTTAGTGTTAAGTGTTTAGTGTTTATTTATTGAATTTAAATTCATTGACTTCAGTATAAAAGTGAGTATGAAACATATTAATATTTTTATACAGATAAATGAATAATGAAAACAACGAATATATTTTTAAACATTTTTAATATTTGTACGAATATTTGTATTTAAAATTTAGCATTATTCATTTTAATTATGTTTTTAATATTTAACCTCTTCATCATGAAATGAGTATTATTACGGTATAAGATTTATCTTACTAGCGTGGTAAAATAGATTTCTAGTTATTTGATAATAGTTTTTCGTGGATTTTAAAATTGGAAAATTAAAAAAATGTTATAATAATTTTAGATTTTATGAAATATGTTCATTTATTGTAAAATTCAATTTTACGAAGTTAATGTTTGTTTGTGTAATTTGTTAGATATAAAATACGTGCTTTGTTATTTTTTTGCCAAATAATTATTTATGAACTTATATAATTTAATTTCACAATTAGAAAAAATATTGTAACATAATTAAAATCTCTAAATTTCTATTTTTGAAGTGAAAACTTCTTTAGGCGCGTTGAGCGTTTTGGTAGAGGGTAAAATCCTCGGTACGCGTCACCGACATGCTAATGATAATAGTATATCTATAGCTATGTTTTGCATATAGTTTTAATTACTCTCAATTTTATTATAAATATTAACTTCGCATGTAAAAATCTAACCATACAACACTCGCTTCTTAAATATATCTACCTATAAAGGCCTTGAAGCCGTTTAACAGTATTAACAATTTATTTTTAAATGTATGTAATAAGTATTCTTTACATAAGGTTACAAAAGATTAGCGAGCGTTTTGATTTCTTAAAAACAAATTCTGATAACTGAACAGGTTCCGCACTATTAAATTTAGACCTATCATATTGTTATATTGCATCTATGACGTGTAAGTATTTTTTTTTTACCCAGCAGTATTCTTTAAGGTTGTCCCCATTTTGGCCATTTTTTCTAACACAGAAACACACTTAATGTTACCCTGACCATGAATTTTATTTTTTCGAAGCAAACCCGCTTATCTTTGTACTACGTGATAGATCTCAGGGAAAACCGCTTCGGAACAGGAAGATTTTATATATCTGGTTCATAGCTACGGTTAAACATTTTTAACAGACTACCGATGGTAATTTCTGGCTGCTTATTTATTTGTAACATCACTTAAAATAATTTCCTTAATAAAATCGCCTTCTTACCAGCATTTATATTGTTAAATTCTTAACTCTTAAAATCCGCAGCCATCGATTTTTTTTTGCAATGCCGGAGTTGAGGGACAAGAAGATTTTTGAAGTGAAAACTTCTTTAGGCGCGTTGAGCGTTTTGGTAGAGGGTAAAATCCTCGGTTCGCGTCACCGACATGCTAATGATAATAGTATATCTATAGCTATGGAGAGCCAGACTAGCGCACGCGCAGTAGCCTGTGTACACGTATACACTAATACATCGACTATTTCTGACTGTATTTTATTATTTAACCCATCATATGTAACTAATAAATAAAACATAAAAAATTTCATATAATTTTTGCATATAGTTTTAATTACTCTCAACTTAATAGTTCCGTTTTCACTTCTATCGGCAGTCCCACGACTGCTACTGTTTTTTTTTTTTAACCGAACAGTTAAGAGACGATTTCAAAGTATTAAAAAATATAATATAGTTGTTGCTACACTTGAGAGACAATATTTTAAAATAAAATAAAAAAACTAGAAAAGTACAAGTTTTTTTTGATTGCACTCTTAAGAACAGTTAGGTACCCCATAGATCTACAATAATATTGCGTAATATTACGTATTGTGCAATATTATTGACCGTTTAGGGTTAATACTGAAGATTACCCAATGATTGAACGAAAGTTTGAGCGGGTTTAATTGAATTGATTATTTGAGAAACCCCGTAATTCTTAAACTTTACCGAAAAAAACTTTATGGTGAAAAAAAAAATGTATGGCCATGGATGTATTTTATGTTTAATTTGAATGATTTAAATGCCACCTATATAAATTTATCCTTTTTTCTTATAATATTGTCACTATTATAAAATAACAATTGGTTTTCTCAAATAAACAAAAAAGCATATTTCACAGTTTTCACACCACAAAAATGGATATGGACAATGTATTAATTCGGAAAAAAAATGTTATAATTCAATAATCAGAGAGTATACATATTTGTATTATATGTTTAGCTCATAGTTTCGTCTGTTACTGGCCATTGGTAAATTTGATTATAAAATTCCTTTACTTTTTTATTTTGTGGCAAGTAATTTTTAATCTTCCATTTTTTTTTTGTTTATGAGAATTTGACCCTCTGGACAAAGCTTTTGTTAGTAGACAATACCAACCTTTCTTTATTAGCATTCTTAAGAAGAAACGAATGTTTAAGCAGACCGTCAAAAAATTATCAACTCGCAAGCTCAAACAAAAATACGTCACCTCTTTAATACTGTAATCGACATTACTAATGAATTAATTGATGAATGGCAGTTGCATTGATGTTGTTCAACTAAAGGATGGCATTTATATAACTTTTACCCATGCGTCCGGGATCGTTTAAGTAAAACGTGGATAAAAATAGACCGTTGTGTTGCGCAGTTTCTCACTAGTGTAGACTTCTAGTCCAGAAAAACGCATTAGTGTTGAATCATCATTTATTACATTGATTCTTATATATAATATCCTCCATTTACATGCGATTATTCTCAATTCTCGTTTTAAGTAGTTTTCGATATTTTCAACATAGTCAAATATTCTTATCCATTGCATTACATTACATTCAACATAACGACTCACATCTTCAACAAGTATCAAATATAGAACCGTTCTCGTGGACTGTTCGATATAGAGTGGCACTGGCAGAAATGAATGTCTTACCTCCGCCAACCGTTAGGTTAAGGCGGGGTTCTAATCACGCCACAAACAGGTGACAATTGGCGCGGTTTAGTTTAAATTTTAACGGCCTTACCGTTAAAATTTAAACATCCGTTATTATTAAAATATTAGTTAATGTATTTAGGTAATAAATCATATGCATTTATACACAGTTATCAAAAATATCCAAACACTAGCCACGGCAATTTTAAAGATATTCTCGTTAAAATTAGTTCCTTCTTATCGCGAATGCTCTTTATTAAATTGTAAATATAAACAAACTGCACAATCACATTCTTACAAGCTTACGGGGTCTTCTCTGTTTTATTTTAACAACTGAAATTTGACACTGAAGGTAACCATCCTGTACATTTTTTGTATTATGTTTTTTTTTTATAGTAGAGGGGGCAAACGAGCAGATGGTGCACCTGATGGTAAGTGATCACCGCCGCCCATGGACATCCGCAATACCGGGGGTATTGCAGCTGCGTTGCCGGCCTTTTAAGAATGAATAAGCTCGTTTCTTGAAGGTCCCTAAGTCGTATCCATTCGGAAACACCCCCGAGGGTAATAGATTCCACAAAGGAGTAATGCGAGGCAAAAGGTGTCGACAAAAGCGCACGGTTGTGGATTTCCAGACATCGAGGTGGTGAGGATGGAACTTTAAATTTTGACGCGATGTCCGATGGTGGAATTTAGCGGCAGGCATTAGTCCGAACAACTCGTCGGAACACTCCCCATGATAAATACGGTAAAAGATGCAGAGCGAGCCTACATCTCTGCGTAACGGCAAAGAGTCAAGCCGATTAGAAATAGCCTGGTCGTCGACGATTCGAACCGCTCTACGTTGAATGCGATCAAGAGGAAGAAGCTGGTACTGAGGAGCTCCGGCCCAGAGGTGAGAACAGTACTCCATGTGAGGTCGAATTTGGGCCTTGTAAAGTTGGAGGCGATGGGCTGGCATGAAGTACTGCTTTGCTCTACTGAGTACACCAAGCTTTTTGGAGGCTAGTTTAGCCTTCCCTTCCAAATGACCGCGGAACTGAACGTTGTTCGATATGTCGACTCCCAGAATTCCAATACTGGCTGAGGCTGTCAGGAGAGTATCTTCGAACCGAGGTGATACGACAAAGGGTGTTTTTTTTTTGCGGTGAACGCACAGAGCTGCGTCTTTTTGGGGTTAAATGTAATAAGGTTTTGACGACCCCATTCTGAGACATCAGTTAGTTGATTCTCGAGTTCAGACACGAGCTTGATCCGGCCGTCTTCGACGTGTTCCCGAGAAATACCGCTACGGCCGGAGTATGTAGCATCAATAGTACTGTCGTCCGCATAGCAATGTATGTTACTAATTCGCAACATATCATTGATATGCAGAAGAAACAGAGTCGGTGATAGCACGCAGCCTTGGGGAACACCAGCATTGACAGGTTTAAGATCGGAGCATGCACCGTCGACTACGACCTTAATGCTCCGATCAGCCAAAAAACTGGTGATCCACTTGCATAGTTTCTCGGAAAGCCCATAGGAAGGCAGCTTTGAGAGAAGCGCTTTATGCCATACCCGATCGAAGCCTTCGCTATGTCTAAACTAACTGCCAATGCCTCCCCCTTGAACTCAACTGCCTCCGCCCAACGATGTGTCAAGAGTACTAGAAGATCACCAGCTGAGCGGCCACGACGGAAACCGTACTGACGGTCAATAATCAGCTGGTGCTCTTCTAAATACTTCAGGAGCTGACAGTTTATAAGTGTCTCCATGACTTTAGAGAACAAGGAGGTTATGGCTATTGGCCGATAGTTTGACGGATTAGAGCGATCTCCTTTTTTAGGAATGGGATGCACTAAACCTGTTTTTTATGAATTCGGTACCACGCCGAGTAAATAGGAGAGCCGGAATAGGTGCGTCAATACTGGCGCCAACTCTGGAGCACATACTTTAAGCACAACAGGAGGGATGCCATCAGGCCCACTCGACTTGTGGATGTCCAAAGAAAGAAGTGCTTTACGCACAGCTGACTGCCGAAACTGCGGTTCTGGCATGGAACTATCACACTGCGGGATGGTAGGCGGTGTGTTCCCTCGGTCATCCAGAGTCGAGTTGGCCGCAAAGAACGAGCCTAGAAGATCGGCTTTCTCCTTTGCGGTATGGGCCAGAGAATCATCGTCTCTGTGCAAGGATGGAAATGAAGGCTGGGAGAAATTCCCTAAGACAGCCTTGGCGAGAGACCAGAACGCACGAGTGCCAGAAGTAAGGCGAACTAATTCCTCACCAATTCTGCCAATGTGTTCCGCTTTTGCCTTGGCGATAGCTCTTTTGAAGAATCTCGAGGATGAGTTGTACTCCTTTCGTAATGTGCTAGTTTTTACATCACGAGATGCCGACGCAGCAGCCCAAGCTCGGTAGCAATCCTGCTTTCGGCGTAAAGCCGCTTTGCAGTGGCGACCAAACCAAGGCTGAGACTTGCCACCGATGGGCACCGCAGAAAACGGAATGAAAAGTTCCATGCCCTGCAGCACCACATCAGCGACAGAGTCAGCGACAGCATTCGGATCATCCAGCAAGAAGCACAACCGCCCCCATGGGTAGGATGCAAAGAAAGACCGCATCCCGTCCCAATCTGCTGACTTATAGTGCCAAACGCGACGACAGCCTGCAAAGGGAGACCGTGATGGGCGCGTGACCGGCACTTTGCTCCGGATCAGGCAGTGGTCCGACGCGCCAAGTGGAGCGTCCACCGATACCTGATAACGATCCGGGTCAGAGGTCAGCAGGAGATCCAACAGTGAAGGCGTATAGCCATCCACATCGGGAACACGCGTAGGCGAGGTTACCAATTGTGTTAGACCATACGCCAAGGCAAAATCGTAAACAGACCTCCTCGCATGATCGGTGGTGCGAGAACAAAGCCATTCGGCGTGGTGAGCATTAAAATCGCCCAAGATCACGATCTTTGCGGAGGGGGTCTGCTCTAACACGGAATCCACAGCCGTTTGAAGCGCTCAATGAGCCGGTCAGTTTCAGTATTCCCGCTATGGGACCTGTATAGGCACGCATAGCTGCGTGGATGGTCGTCGCAAGCTACGCGTAACCAGAGGATGGATAGGTCCTGACCTTCAAGTCTGCCGAGGCGCCGGTAACAAATATCTTCTCTGACGTATGCGCACACACCCGCCCGCGGTACAAAGGAATGTTCCAGTTTGTACCCCGGGTAGGAGAGGTAGGAAGTATCAGCCGGAGAAGATATCTGTGTCTCGGTCAAGAAGAGCAAAGCTGGCTTCGCCGTCTCGAGATGGTAGTGGACGGCGTTCAGGTTAGAATGAAGGCCCCTGATATTGCAGAAATCCACAGTAAGCGTGGTAGGGGGTGCCATGGTCTTCTTGCTCTGTTTGCCCCGGACAGAATTGTCTATGAGCGCAATTTTGCCCCCCCCCCCCCCGCAGAATACGCAGGGCAGCCTGAGCATCCATGATCTGGCTGGAATCCAGAGCACGGACGCTCAGGGGGGGATTCTCCACTGCTGGTGCAAGTGGTACCCAGCTGGGGTAGTTTTTTTTTAAATAGCGCATTCATAGTGTGCGGGGGGGGGTAGGCCTCCGGGACTCTCACAAACCAGACGAAACGCAGCAGTGGAGCTGCTACTTTACGTCGGTGTTAAGTGAGAGAGTGGTATCTCCCCGGGCGTGCCGGCCTATTCAGTTGCAAATGCAGTATGGCACTACCACTAATTTGGTTGACTGACTGCACCGGTGCTAGATAATTTTTGAACAAAAATTATCCCACCAGTGGGCGATGGGGTCGTCACATCCCTACGCCGGAAAATTTAGGAAAAATAAATAGCCGTTCTTCTTCACTTATTTTATCGTAGTGTATTATTTTACAACAGAAATAAAGTTAGAAAAATCTTGTACTCAATAGAATTGAATTTAAAATTTGCTTATATGTTAGGATTTGTATAAACCTTACCGACAACCTTCTTTGGATTTTAATGGGTTAACAATCCGCCACCTCGAATTTGTGTACTGAAGTCATTTTACTTGTGCATGTTTTATTATTTCCGATTTATATGTAGATTTAGTAATTACATTTTTTTCTCTTCCTCGGGCTATCACAGTTATTACTTAAATCACTATTTTCAGCCATTTTCGTAACTTTTTTTAACAAGAACTAGGAAATAAAAATCTATAAAATACCGTTACAACTAATATCAAAACACTAACTGTAAGTTCACAACAACTGCTTCGGTGTTACCTCTCATTTATTTGAGAAACCCCATTAGTCACTGACTTATGGGGTTACTCAACTAAACCAAATATTCAGCCTGTTATAATTTCCTTTCTATAGCACTGACTTGTGGGATTTCTTTCTGTGATGTGTATTTACTACTATGGAACACATTTCTTCAGAAAAGTCATTTTGCCAAAAATACTGACTTATGGGATTTCTCAAATAATTGATTAAATTTTTATTAGGCAATATTTTTTTTCTTGCACTGTGTAGACTTAATATTGCACAATATTGTTTACTTTAGAGTTTAGGGCGGACGCGTTCGGTCAGTCACGGTGTGTAATTTATGGTCGTCTCGTAAATTTAAGCAAAATGGCGAGAATGCTATAAAAGATAAAGAACGGGAGTTTTTACTTGTGTATATAGAATTGTACAGAGATTTAATTTAAAAAATCACCAGCATGGTTCCCGCCAAAACTTCGTCGTCAGACATGTTGCTCGCTCGAAAATATTGATCAGACTGGTTTTTCAATTTTACTGAGTTAATTTATTGAACGTTTGGAGTCAAAGGGGTATTCAATATTAATGCACAATAAAAGTATTGCGCAATGTTATTGTAGGTCTATGGGGCGACTTAAGGCGAGGCACCGGAGACAAACGGAAAAAATTGTTAAATAACGGTTTTACAAAAATTACACGATTTTCCTGAAGATATTATCTAAGGAATGTACTAACTCATTATGTGATAGAATGTACTTTACTTGATCATATAAAATTCCGAAAACAGGCTAAAATATCTCTAAAATAAGTAATTTGTTCATAATGTTTCTAATTTTCCACATAATTTTTATATGGTGATTTTTAGTTTTATATACAAAGAAGAAATGTACTAAATTTTGGGTTTCAGCAGCTAAAGTCCTATAATTATTTATCCGAAAACTAAACCGTTTTCCAGCGGTTTAAGAATATACCGCGCCGCCCACTTTCTGTAGTATCGGTGCGCGTCAAAACACCTCGCCTTAACTATATAATTAACTTAATTCAAATAGCAAAAAATAGTCAATTTCCGTTGCCAACTTAAGACAGCCGCTAAATTTTAAATACTGCTGTCATCCCTGAAGTCTTACCCTCTCTTTCTAACACAGCTGTACAAAAAACGATGTCGAGACCTCATAGCGATATAACGTACCCAAATATTTGTTTCAACTGATTATTGATTAATACGGGTGCTAACTCCACCTATACCTACCTAATACTTCATGGTAGTTAGATAAAGTATAGATTATACAAATATCTATAAATGTTGCCAAGAGAAACAAGGAGGAGTTGCTTACAGAAGAATGACAACGCAAATTTTACATTGTCAATATTTTTGACAGTTGACAGCCGCAATCTGTTATCGATCAAACAATTTTGCAGGTAATATTTTTTAAAAATGGATAAAGCCTTTGAAATACAAAGACAAGCTCGTGATAATGTGCAAAATCTTCAAACCTACCTTACCGACTTACAGAATTGGGAGACAGAAATGAAACGTAAGGAGGCAGCGCTCAGTGGGGGATTTGAGCAGGTTTAGTCTCAGCGTTTATTATTTATTTACAGTTTTACTGTATGTATTTACTGTAATAATAGGTGTGACACGGTAGAATAGTTTTGTAAAAATATTTGAGTACATTTATATAACATAAATAATTAAAGAAAGTTCACTCCACTTTATGGTACTCTAACCCTTTTTTTAATTATTTACAAGAATCACTATCATTAGTTTTTTTTAAAGTATATTTAGTAGGATTATATTAAAGCTATAATTAAGCAGTAAATTAATATCAACCAACTTAGCATTATTAATTATAAAAAATGATGTTTTTAATATCTAATTATGCCTTTTATGTATTTTATATCTATTTAATGTAACAAGACTGTTTTCATCTCTTGTTTTTGTTTACATTATAACAGATTTCATTATGAACTCTGTTATAATGTAAAAATTATTGCATTTTCACTTTTCTGGGTGGGACGCAAGTAGGTACTCTCAATATATTTTTTCTTTTCACCTCGAAGGGACAAAATAAGATCAGAAGCGAGGCTGCCTTCATTTTTTGCAGATAATAAGCTTGCATAATATTGTGTTTTTAAATTAGTTTTTTTTAATGTATTTCTAGTTGTATACAGTTCGGCATTAAATAAGTAAATAAAATTACAATGTAGAGGCATTGAACTTTTTGCAAGGTAATTATTGGGCTTACTTATAACTATGTTAGAGTACATAACATGTACTTTTTATAATAATTTTGATATAGGGTAACATGCCCTAAAGTCGGCCACTACTGATTGCTAGCCACCTAACATGTTTATGCTGATAATTAAGCTTTAATTCTATATGGGTTGAAATTTGTGTTGCCACCCCATTGGTCGAGTGGTTAACGACCCTGACTATGCAATTAACAGGGCTCGGGTTCGATCCCCGACGGGGACAAGCATTTGTGTGATGAGCATAAATGTTTGTATTTCTGGGTTTGGGTGTTTATTATGTATGTAAAAGTATTTATATATGTATTTCTATGTATTAATATTGTTGACTAGCACCCATAACACAAGCAAATAATTTGCTTACTTGAATATTTATTTATTATTTATCACAACTACTCATATTAGTGTGTATTAATACACAATTTAACCAATTTGCATCATAAACTCCAATGTTATAGCACGCAGAAGCCGACGAGGCGTCACACAGGGCTGAATTGTCTCTGACTTAGCTAAAAACATTAGAGGAGACCACTCACAGGGATTGTGTATTTGACCATAAATAATCTCCCAATAGCTTTTATTTCTCTTCTGCAGAAAAATAAAAGGGTATAAAATATTAATTACCCCTTGCAATTTTGATAAATATTTTTATTTGTTATTAAGAAATAACAGTGACCGAGAATAGGGCACACATTTTGATACAAGAGCTTAGTCGGCCCCTGGCCGACGTTAGGCTAAAAGACACAAATTTATAACTATAGAGTTTCAAGGTACAGTTATATTTTCATTCAATAATTTATTTTTTAAGAGCATTTGAAGCCATTATTTTGATGATCAAAGTCCAGCCACCTTTATCTATTATGCTTGTTGAAATAATAAACATTTTAAATCACGGCTAACATTAGAGAAATCAAAAACCTAATATCGGCCCGTACCCTATACCCTAATGTCGGTAATTCCATATTTGCAAAGGATGTTTAAAAATTGATTATAAAATAATGTCTTCATTAATATTGTTGTTTAATATATTAATTCAGTGCATCAAATTGACCACCCCGTGGTTTGAGTGGTTAGCAAACCTAACCACAAATTGATGGTGCTGGATTTGATTCCCAGCAAGGACAAATATTTATGTGATGAGCATTTTGTATTTTTATTGTTGTAATTTTTAATTTTATTTAAAACTATTTGTTACTGGCGACTTTGTTTGTATGACCCTAAACTACATTTTCTTTTGAGCAGTTGAATAAAAACATAGCCTTTGTCATTCCTGCATAGTGTACATTTTTTTTAAGTTGAATTGTAACAAACACACAAACAAAAAATCAAATATTTGCTCTTCATAATATTAGTATAGATATAGATATAAACTGACGAAAGATTTTTTTATTTTGTCTTTAAATTGTTAAAAAATTAAGTACATATTATGTTTATCAAAAATATTTCATTTAATAAATTAAATTTAATAAAATCAAAATTTTATGCAGGTTTATTGCCTTGTTGTCAATTTATAACACCCTTTATTGGTGGTCAACATTAGGGAAAAAGAAGGCCAAAATTAGGGCAATACTAGCCGACAATAGGGAAATAGACTCTTTGAAATTTGAAACGCTTATATATTTGCATTTCGTTATTGAAGTCAATTTGAAACATCAATACTGTAAAATTTAAATATTAAATAATGGGAAAAAGCAAAATAATATGTTGTTGCGATAACAGTTTAAGCTTAGTAAGGTCCGAAAGTTACATTTTTCTTTTGGGGGCTGACGTTTGGCTACTTCACCCTAGTTAAATTATCCTGACTAAATCATCATAAGATATATTTGTTGTCTTTATGTAATGCCTCACAAAAACCAGGTGTATCTTGAACATCTTTTTAAAACTAAGAATTAATTATAACTGATTTGTTGTTTGCAGTTTCACTGTTCATTTGGAGTCCTGTTTATTAAAATTTAAACAAAAACATTAAACATGTTCATGGCACTTAATTTAGAGAAATAATTAGTCCTATTAATCATTGTATTTGTAATACATACCTGGTTGTTTTGTTCTACTGTCAATGTTTTTCTGATGATTTTTTGTTATTATTACAGGATCTTCCCCCTGTTAGAAGTAAGGTGAAAAAAGAAAAACCAATAGTACAAACAAAGAAACCACCACCGAAGAGGATCACATCATCTGATTACAGCGCTTGGGATAAGTTTGATGTAGTATGTTATTTTTATTGATAACTAGCTGTTGCCCACGACTTTGTCTGTGTGGATTTCGTTTACTTCACTCAGCACCTCTCCCGTGGGTGATAGCATGACGATATGTAGCTTATATGTTGACCCGACCTGTTAGTAATGTTCATGCAAAATTTGATGTAAATCCATGCAGTACTTATTGAATTTACCCCGGACATGCATACAGTCAAACAGACAAACAGACAAAAATTCAAAAAACTATATTTTTGGCTTCGATATCGATTGTAGATCACACCCCAAATATTTTTTAAAAAAAATTGTACAGTTTTGACTTTCCTACGATTTTATTATATGTATAGATTAATAATAAGAATAGCCATAATTAACAACCATGTAGCTCACTTTGTCATGAATAATAATTACTATAATTGGAGAAGTAATACAATTAATTCTATGATACAATTATATAATACAACTTTCCTCTTTGCTGGTCCGGGGCTTTTTTGATGATGATGAAAGATTGGTTAAACGTGTCACTACCATCATGACTAATATGTGGTAAAATTTTGCAACATCTCATTGGCCTCGCCTATTCCTGCCGCAACAGTCTTGTTTGCCAGGTTCCGGTTTGGTAATACTGCCCCACCACAGGAATAGTAATGCATGATTCTGGAGTTTTTCAAGTATTTTTTGCTTGAAGTGCAAATGTAAGTAGCAGCTCGTAGTCTGGTGGTGCTTGCTTTGCTTTAGATGATTATGTAAAGATGCATGTCCTGATTACCACAAGAAATAAGCAGTGATTGTTATCAGGTTTGTACAATACGGCTATGCGGATCACCACTCATCTCATCAAGCAACAAAAGAGTGATTGTTGGTGAACTTAAAAGCCTATACATGTTTGGTTTACTCTACCTAGCCTGCAATGATACCAGTGTGATAATATTTTCTTCCCTAAATGTTGCTTGATAAAAGGTAATTTGATGTTGCAGGATAGGGCATGTGAGGAGATTGACATGGAAGATAAGGGTCCTGTGTCCCTTGACAGTAAGAAGAGTGAAACCATCAAGCAGGAAAAATTTAGAGAAGAAGCTCAGTATGAGAAAGAGAGGGTAGGTTTCATTGTTATAAGGTAGAGGATAAGCACCAAATTGCATATGTATCTTTTCGTGATCCAAATATGATGCAAATATGTACTTCAATAACAAAAAATATGTCTCGTTTTAACATGTCATTATTTACGAGAGTAAAAGATATAAAGTATACCTGTTATCGATTTAAATTTTTAACTTCCCGCTACGTATGTAGATAAGGAAATTACTGATTTTACCCTGATTTTCGAAAATCGAGTTTTCACCAGATGCCCACATTTTGAGGTCCTAGGCACCTTTTGCGACCATTTTCACGATGACGTCAGTATGTATGTATGTATGTGTGTGTGTATGTAAGCATCTCATACCTTTTGAACGGCTGGACCCACCGAAATGCCGTTGATAGCATTCGATTGGATTTCGCTCAACTTGGACTTCCTGAAAATTTGAACCGATTCGGTCGAGGAGATTTTGAGAAATGTTGAAAAAACACCAAAAAAAATTTTGGCGAAACAGTATTTTTTTTTAATATAACTTCCAAATTTATCTACCGATTAAATACAAAAACTAATCAGCTCTATTCCTCAAAAAACTACGTCTAATACATAAATTGCATCAAAATCGGTTTATCCGTTTGGGTTACTCCCAATTGAAAAATTTTTAAAAAAGTGATTTTCGACATAGCTTCGAAATTTTTCGACCAATCATTTTTTAGTATTTTGCGATATTTTAGTACTAAATAAACTACGTCAAATGCCGTTTCAAAAATCACAATTAAATCTAATTCTCAAAACTTATAGCTTTTGAAATATTAAAATTACGTCGTTTTTAGCAAACTTACTTAAATTTTTAAAATAATTTTCAAGTTAATTTACCATTTGACTTAAAAATCTTATCAGCTTTTCTTCTTTATAAACTGCGTCAAATACCGTTAATTTAATCAAAATCGGTCAATTTGTTTGTATCAAAGAAGAAAATTAAAAATAATGTTATTTGACATTACATCGAAATTTTTCAACCGATTATTTAGCTAAATTAATATTTTAGGTCTCAAAAATTGAGTTGAACGCCATCATCGTTTTCAAAATATACAGCTTTTCAAAAATTAATATACTGCCATTTTTAACAAAATAGGTGTTTGAATTGAAAAATCTATGCTTCTATTTTTTACTCTTTTGAGCTTAAAATACCTTAATTTAGTGGGAATTTTTAGGGATGGCCGGTCAACCATTTATATATTTCTTTATTGATATTTTTCGTGAGTTCAATAACCCACGCTTTCAAGAAACTTTTTGCACACAACGCCATTTTATGACTTCACTTTAATAAAGTTATTTGTCTGCCAAGTATCTGTTGTTCGGAGTTTATTTTTATTTTTACAGTGAAGTGTGCGTGTTTTGTGACTTTTGGTTGTGTTTGATTAGTTTAATGGAACAAAAACCAACAAGACAAAATGTTGCATGCAAAAGGATGTATTGGTGGAGGCGACGCCATATTTGAGAAACATTTGGCTTCAGGTGTTCAAGTCCGCCGTGTTGGTCCCGGGCTCCTATGAAGAATAGACCAACTGCTGTTCTGCCTGGCAGGTCGTAAAAGGCGACCGATTGGCTATGCGAGTCATTACCATCGTGGCAAATAAGTGGTAGAGTTCTGCATTGTCTCGCCCAGGCCTGGTACCACTACCTTACTTATTTCTACCGCAATAGCGTCAGCACTTGTCAATGTCGTATTCCGGTTTGGATTGTAAGGTAGCCGGTAAACATGCATATGGCATTAGACCTCGCCACAAGATAGCAACGTACCATTAAAAATTTTGGAGTCTATAGGCGATGGTTGACTCTTTCCATCAGGAGACCCATCTGCTTGTTTGCTATCTTATGATATAAAAAAAACATCATCACTACTAGGTGGTCGAGTTCCGCAATGTCTCGCCTGGGTATTTGGTCTCACAGTCTTACCTAATCCTGCCATAATAGTATCAGTGTTTCTCATTGTCATGTTCCAGTTTCGAGGATAAGGTAGTCGGTTAACTTTGCATGATGCATTACCATCCTGCCACAATTGAAGTTCTTAATTTGTGGGAATCTGTTCTTAATGTATGTACACCAATTAATCGAAGACGTCTGAACTGATTTGAAAGATTCATTTTTTTATTTTAAAGAGCATACTTTTCAGGTAGTCTCATTTTACTTCCGGGTAAAACAGGGTTACAGGATATGAGAAGGCATTTGTTGCAGTGTTACTGCATTTAAATTATTCTATACCTGGAGCAACAGTTGTCTATATCTTCACACCAGATCCCTTACAGGGTAGGCAGAGAGAACCGAGTGGCATACATCATGCTCCTTGCAGGCTTGTCTCGATTCCTCCACATTCATCACTCTCTTCATACACACACGCCGGTTACGAAGACTCTTGTCAGTACATTTGTACTTGAGCAATCTGATCATGGTATGTCAGTCTTGGTCTGCACCAGTACCTTCATGCTTCCGCATTCACATTGTATATAAGCAGTATAGGAGCAACAGTATTAACTAAAATATGATTAATAACTCTTCTATTTGAAGGCAAAAAAAAAACTTGAGAGTTGTCAAGGGACACCCGGATGGAACGAAGTTCCTTTTATTATTATTTACAAAAAACCAGTATACACTCAACAAAAAATAATTGTCGCGACACCACACTGTTCAATGCGAAATAGAATTTCGGCACCCGGTCGAATTTCGGAACCCGGTCAAATTCCGACCCGCGGTCGAATTTCGGCACCCGGTCAAATTTCGACCCACGGTTGAATTTCGGCACCCGGTCGAATTTCGGAACCCGGTCTAATTTAGACCCACGGTCGAATTTCGACCCGTGGTCAAATTTCGGCACCCGGTCGAAATTCGACCGGCGGTCGAAACTCGGCAACCGGTCGAAATTCGACCGAGTGTCGAATTTCGACACTCGTTCGAAATTAGACAGTCCGTCGAAATTCAACTTTTGGTTGAAATTCGACATTCGGCCGAAATTCTGTATAAATGTCGAACATTTGGCACTAGAAAAAAAGTAAACTCAATCAAATAGCAGATAGACTCTTTTACTTTCAATGCACGAGCTAAAGGGAAGTGGCTGGATATTTCTGTGCTTACAATACCTTACTATAGCAAAAAGTGTCGCGACAACTTTTCGTAAGAATTTTTCCGTCTAGCCCCCTTTGACAACGCGCGATAAGGAACTTCGTTCCGAAAGAAAATATCTAATGCTAATTTTTAAAATGTTACAGGGAAATAATTTTGTTAAACACGAGAAATGGGATGATGCAATATCGTGCTACAACAGAGCTATTGAACTAGTTAAGGATGATGCTATCTATTATGCAAATAGAGGATTGTGTTATTTGAAGAAAGACAGGTCAGTAATGTACACAAAAGTATATCCACAACTGTCAATTGAACCTTGAGGTTTTTGTGCACTGCGCTATTCCTCTGTGGAAGCAATTGTCATCAGAGGTGCTTTGTGAATGGAAATTACTTAGGAGCATTTAATAAAAGAGGTTACTCAATATTAAGAGGCTGGCAAAGCAATTCAATAATTCTGCAAGAATTCTGGTATTGCGGATGTCTAGGAGGCGGTGATCACTTACCATCAGGTGCACTTCCTTCTCGTTTGCCCCCTCTTCTATAAAAAAGAACCATGTAAAGTTGGCTATTGGTGATGGTGATCACTTACCATCTGGTGAGATTCCTGCCCATTAGCTTTCTAAAAATTTATGGTTTTCTAAAAAAAATTTATTATAAATAATAAATTGGCAAAGTGCATGTCTGGTCACATGTTCCGAGGTTGTCCATTACAATAATGTGGACTAAGAAGAGGGCTTTTATAGTTTCATACTATGAAAATTTAAGCTATTTTATGTCAATGACAAATATATATCCACACCACAGGTTCATCGCCTATAAAAACTTCTTAGAGTACATTTTATAAGTTGGTCGACTATTACTCAAAAACCAACAGTTTAGCCTGCAGAGAGGGGAGACATTTGACTAACAAAAATTAGCACATAAAACCTTAATTTTTTACAACCTTTTCAATGATACCCCACACAATAGGGTACGTGATAAAAAAAATTAACCAGGGAGTTACCCTGAAAAATATATTTATCAAGATTTTTACCACTTTGTTGATGTGACTAATATGTATATGCGTGCCAAATTACAGCTTTCTAGTAATAAGAATCTCTGAGCTACATGCGGATGGATGGACTGCCTTAAAAAACGACCCCTAAATCGAATTTAGGCAAATACTCACCACTTAACAGAATCATCAATACTTACGACATACCTAAAAACATAATTTAGACATCTTTGCCAATACAATTAGCACCTTTAAAAAATAATCTATTACCCACCACTGTGATCTCACAAGTCTAATAAATACTGTAATTGTTTAAATATATGTATTTAAATAAGTATTCTCAAGAACCAAAATTCATTTTATAATATTGTACTATGATTTTTTTTCAATATATTATTATAGTTATTAATTTAGATAATCAGGTTTTTTCATGCAATTTGTTTTTAGGTTAATAATTGTTTTTCTGTATGAATTCATGTTTTTTAAATACTTCTTTTCTCACCATTTTTATTTTAATAAATATTACTAGCATTGAGTCATAGACAATTCGAGTCTACATGTATTTTTTATTTCATGTTTAATTTTCATTAATAATTTATATTATTAATCGCCTCGTTGGTCGAGTGGTTAGCGACCCTGACTACGCAATCAACGGAGCTCGGGTTTGATCCCCGACGGGGACAAGCATTTGTGTGATGAGCATAAATGTTTGTTTTTCTGGGTTTGGGTGTTTATTAAATATATTCCAGCATTTATATATGTATTTCTATGTATTAGTATTGTTGACTAACACCCATAACACAAGAAAATAATTTGCTTACTTTGGGGTTAGATCAGTAAGTGTAATTTGTTCTGTGAATATTTATTATTATTATTATATTATATTGTAATAGTCAGGGATATGTTTACTTAATTCTAAGAGAGTATTGCCTGTAATTGAGACATTTATCTTGCTTTGTAATGGCTATCATATTGAATGTAATTATGTATGTCTTGTTTGCAGTACTTACCATAATAAATAAATAAAAATATAAACAACCATTTCTTCAAAATAATTTACTATTTCAGCCTCCACCAAGCTGAGGCGGACTGTACTGAAGCACTACTCTTAGACCCAACATATGTTAAGGCGTTACAAAGGCGAGCAACGGCCAGAGAAAAACTTGGTTCCCTCAGGGCTGCGACACATGATCTTGAAGAGGTCCTGAAATTAGAGCCTAATAATGCTGCTGCAAGACGACAGCTTATGGAGATTAAAGCTAGGATGGGAACGAAAGGGGTAAATATATAGTTTTTTTTTATATCATAAGATAGCAAACAAGCAGATGGGTCTCCTGATGGAAAGAGTCAACCATCGCCTATAGACATCAACATCTATGGCGCGTTAATATCTTGTAATGAGGCCTAATGCCACATGCATAAGTTTTTTTTTGTATCATTAGATGACAAACAAACAGAAAGCTCTCCTGATGGCAAGATAACCATAGCCTATAGACACCATCGATGTTAATGGTGTGTTAACTTATATTTATATCGTATTAAAATGACTTGAACTGTTTTACTTGACTTTTTATTTATTAAAACCAACCGGTTTCGCGTTTTAACGCATCATCAGGGCAAAAGTTATTATTGTTTAGTACAATTGACAATTTGACAATTGACAATATATACTGAAGGTAGTATGAACATTTTAAATTTAAAATTATATTTCACAATATTGGTGTTACCCACACATCATAATTACCCTTTTAAGCAGGGAGAATTGTGTGTGTAATTTATTAATTCAATAGTATGTCAATGTAAGTAGTGCAAAGCAATAGTACAATTGGATTGATTAATATGAAAAATTTCATATAGATTCTAATGTCAATTAAAATAATTAAATGTCGTGATACATTTCCCATATAAGGTTAATATAAAATAATTATTCAAAATTCTAGTATTAAATTATCATTATTGAATGTCAATTATACGTAATTATTAATTCAAATTATATAAAGAACTAAGTAATATCAATAATAAAAATAAAATTATGTGTGGGTAACACCGATATTGTGAAATATAATTTTAAATTTAAAATGTTCATACTACCTTCAGTATATATTGTCAAATTGTCAATTGTACTAAATAATAATAACTTTTGCATTGATGATGCGTTAAAACGCGAAACCGGTTGGTTTTAATAAATAAAATGTCATAGTAAAACAGTAAAAGTGCTTTTAATACGATATAAATATAAGTTAACATGGAGTTTTACCAAGTGCGGACGATATTCAGTGTTCAAAGTTAATGGTGTGTTGCTATCAGTACAACCTTACCCTCTAAACCAGAAAATAACAAGCATTGGCGCTATTACAGCAGGAATAGGTAAGACAGTGGTACCAAAAACCGGGAGGAGACATTGCGGAAGTTTATCACCTAGTAGTCACGATGGCAGTGACACTTATAGCCAATCAGTCGCCTTTTACGACTTACCCGGCATAATGGCGACTGGTCCATTCGTCAAAGGAGCCCGGACCATTACGGGCGACTCTTTGAATACTCTTACTTCTTTACCTCTTTCTAATTATATATAACTACATTACATTAATGAATATCTGGAGTATACTAAGTAAAATAGTGGATTGGATATTTCTCCGTGAAGCTCTCATTCATCTTATGCGCAATAACTTTTTTCTAAAGATGACCGAACACTATACTTAAAGAATTCAATAATTCTAGAACTTTCGCATAAACCTTTTTCAATTAATTTTTATATTCTTTTATTCAGGCAAAATCAAAATCATCTCCAGTGTCTCCATCAACAGAATCAAAATCAATCATTCCCAAAGAAAAATCGAAAGCTAAAATCGTGGAAATTTCAAATGAACCAGTTAAAGAAAAAGAATTGTCGCCACTGGAGAAGTGGAAAGATGGCGTTGGTGAAAATATTACTGTAATAAAACCTGTAAAGAAACCACCACATTTAAGGTCTAAGGTAAGTCTTTTGTATATCATAAGATAACAAACAAGCAGATTACCCTCATGATGGAAAGAGAAACCTTCGTTTATAGACACCAAAGATGTTAATGGTGCGTTGCTATGTGTATGGTGGGATGACAATACCACATGCATAAGTTTACCGGCTACCTTACCTTCCAAACCGGAACATGACAATGACAGACGTTGACGTTATTGGGGCAGGAATAGGTAAGATGGTGGTACCATATACCTTTTTTTTATGTTATAAGATAGCAAACAAGCAGATGGGTCTCCTGATGGAAAGAGTCAACCATCGCCTATAGACACCAAAGGTGTTAATGGTGCGTTGCTATCTTGTGGCGAGGTCTAATGCCACATGCAAAAGTTTACCGGAACCCTCCAAACCGGAACACGACAGCAACAAGCACCAATGTTATTGCGGCAGGAATAGGCAAGCCGGTGGTACCAGACCTGGGTGAGACAATGCAGAACTCTACCACCTAGTAGCCACGATGTTAGTGACTCGCATAGCCAATCGGTCGCCTTTTACGACCTGCCTGGCAGAACGGCAGTTAGTCTATTCTTCAAAGGAGCCCGGAACCAACACGGGGAAAAACCTGGGTCAGAGATCGTAGAACTCTACCATCTAGCAGTCACGATCGTAATGACATGTACATAGTCTGATCATAAATACTGTTACAATTTAAAATAAACAAAAAATTTGGCTGTCCACATAGTGTTGGTGTTTTCCCCTGTGTTGGCCTGGGCTCCTTTGAAAAATAAACCAACTGCTGTTTTGCCAAGCAGGTCGTAAAAGGCGAAAGATTGGCTTAACATGTCACCACCATCATAACTACTAGCTGGTAGAGTTTTGCATCGTCACGCCCGGGTCTGGTACCACCGCCTTGCCTATTCCTGCCGCAATAGCGTCAGTGCTTGTCACTGTCGTGTTCCGGTTTGGAGGGTAAGGTAGCCGGTAAACTTATGCATGTGGCAATAGACCTCGCCACAAGATAGCAACGCACCATCAACATCTTTGGTGTCTATAGGCGATTGTTGACTCTTTCCACCAGGAGACCTATCTGCTTGTTTACTATATTATAATATTTTAAAAAAAGTAAGGTTTAGTAAGGAAAAGAATTCGAAGAAATCCTGTACAAAATCAAAAGATTTTATTTCTGGAGATGAAGATAGCATTCGCGCACATGATGAAGTTAGTTAGGATTATTAACATTCACTACCAAAACATATTGATATTCTGTGCACATGATGACGTTAGTTAGGACTAGCCGTAGCTCGCGACTTTGTCCGCGCGGACTTCGTTTACTCCGCACAGCTCCTCCCCCGTAGGTGATAGCGTGATAATATCTAGAACAATGTCGCGTATTTTGAAAAGGACTCAGTACATACGCACGCACGCACAGACGCACTGGTAATTTCTTAACTGATGATTTTGTGATGTAGCTTGGCTCATTGCAGCTCACCCGATTACGATCTTTCAATATGCCTATTTGAGCGTCAGCGTCGTCAGTTAAGCGCACATTCTATAGCATAGCGTAGCTATATGTGTTAACTTATAACGAATGAGATAGAATATGCGTTGATTTACGCACATGATCGATTTTGTTTATTAATAAGCACCTTATTATATCTATCCACTTTAAATATTTATTAATTAAATATCCTTTTACATTTTCAGCGTGCTCTTAAGCATATACCTATCCAAGAAGTGCCTCTAGGAACAAATTACGTAGAAAAACCGGCCACACGTCTCAATATTATTGAAATAGACAACAAAGCGCAGGGAGATTCAAATAATAATGGTCCAGACACCATATTACCTCCAAAGGCGAAACCAGAGACTCAAGAGGCTAATGGATGTGGGGATGTTAGCCCAGAGTCTACAAAACTGATTGCTGATGTGATAACTAGTGAGAAAAGTAAAGAATTAATGGTACCACCAGTTAATAGTGTTCAATTTATGTCAGAGTGGAAGTATTTTAGAGGGAATAGTGAAGCGAGGAGTGATTATTTAAGTGTAAGTAAAATTTTTAATTTTTAATCTTTAAAAAACCAACCATGTCTGTATTGGAATTTGTCCACAGAGAATCTAGTTACGATTAACATTTCTGACCACTATTTAATAAATTATTCAAGTAAATGATGAATTTAGATACAATTAACATTCACTACCAAATTTAATTGATATTCCGTGTACATGATGAAGTTAGTTTTGATTAATTTTCACGACCACAACATGTTGATATTTCACGCACATGATAAAGTTTTTAGAATTAACATTCACTACATAAACCAATCGATATTCCGCGCATATATTTAACTTAGGATTAACATTCACTACCACAACATATCAATATTTCGCGCACATGATGAAGTTAGGATTAACATTTATTACACTGGTACACTAAAAAAAAAGTTGTCTGTGCACCGGGTGCCACCTATCTACGCGCACGTTTTTCGACCCGCTGAACACGAATTTCAAGTCAGGCCGTCCGGGCTTCAATTTCGAGTAAATTGCAAAAACCCCAAAAAATAGCGAAAATTCGATGTTTTGGCAAGAAAAAAATTTTGAAATCTAATTCAAGCATAATTTTCATGTATTTTGATTTGTTAAATACTAATTTCGATCGTACTTTAATCATAAACCGTTTTGAATCTAAAAAAATTGTAAAAAATCATCAAAAATTACAAAAATCGAAGAAAATTGGGATTATCTTGGTACAAAAAATTTTGTGGACCCGGATTGAAGAAGATTTTCATGTAATTTTGTCTGCTTAATCTGATTCTGCAATAAATTTGGCCCATAGTTTCCTCAAACATTCATAAAACTGCAAAAAACCGATAAAATAGCAGAAAATTGCTGCTGAAAAAATGGAATTTTTTTTAAACACAATTAAATAAATTTCTTGTATTTTTTATTTCTAAAATACAAGATGTATGTGAATTATCAAAACATAAAGATATTCTGTGCACATGATGAAGTTAGTTAAGACTAGCTGTTGCTCGCGACTTTGTCCGCGCGGACTTCGCTTACTCCGCACAGCTACTCCCCCGTAGGTGATAGCGTGATAATATGTAGCCTATATGTTGACCCGACCTGTTAGTAATATTCATGCAAAATTTGAAGTAAATCCATGCAGTATTTTTTGAGTTTACCCCGGACATACATACAGACAAACAGACATGCAGACAAACAGACAAAAATTCTAAAAACTATATTTTTGGCTTCGATATCGATTGTAGATCACATCCCAAGTATTTAAAAAAAATATTCAATGTACAGTTTTGACTTTCCTACGATTTTATTATATGTATAGATTAACATTCACTACAACATATAGATATTCCGCACACGTGATGAAGTTAGTTCCAATTAACATTACCTGCCACCACTTTATCGATAATCTGGGATATGATGACAGTTACGATTATCATAGACTATACAGACTGTTATAACGAGATAGAGAATAGGTATATTTATGTTTTCTGGTGGTCAGGGGTAAGAGTGAAGATGTAGTTTTAGGTGTTTTTTGATACTAAATTAAAAGCAATTGACAATTTTTTTTTATTGCATAAGAACACCGTAAGGATGTAGCGGTATGAAATATATTTTTACAATTTGTTCTCGTAACTGCCACATACTCAATTCATCTATGTACCTACCTATGAGTTTACATATTCCTACATACATATATATGTAGATAAACATAAGTATTATTCTAATACACTTCCCCGTGTTGGTTCTGGGCTCCTTTGAAGAATAGGCCAACTGCCGTTCTGCCAGGCAGGTCGTAAAAGGCGACCGATGGGCTATACGAGTCACTACCATCTTGGCTTTTAGGTGGTAGAGTTCTGCATTGTCTCGCCCGGGTTTGGTACCACTGCCTTACCTGTTCCTGCCGCAATAGCGTCAGTGCTATTTTTTATTGCTATAGTTTGGAGGGCAAGGTAGCCAATAAACCTATGTATGTGGCATTAGACCTTGCCTCAAGATAGCATCGCACCATTAACATCTTTGGTGTCTATAGGCGATGGTTGACTCTTTTCATGAGGAGACCCATGTGCTTGTTTGGCATCTTATGACATAAAAAAACCTCACAAACAGTACACACAAAGACACATATCTACATTAACATAATTTCTGTTGTTATATTCTAGTTTTATCTAAATTTAAATACTAGATCTATAAAATTGCTCCATGTTGGTCCAGGCTCCTTTGAAGAATAGACCAACTGCCATTCGTCAGGCAGGTTGTAAAAGGCTAGCAATTGGCTATACGTGTCACTGACATCGTGACTACTAGGTGTTACAGTTCTTCAGCGTCTGATCGCCCGGGTATTAGATGCCACCGCTTATTCCCGCAATAACATCAGTGATTGTTGTTGTCGTGCTCGAAGGTAAGGTAGCCGGTAGACTTGTACATGTGGCATTGCTTTACCGTTACATGGATGGCAATGCACTGTTAACATCTTTGATGTGTTTAGGCGATTGTGTCTCTTATTGGACAATTTAATGCAAATATTATAATATTGTACCTATCTTGATATACAGCTGTGGATTTTTAGTTAAAATAATTAAATACAAAACATAGTTATAAAAGTCTATCTTACCCTTTTTACATATGCTCGACCATGACATTTTTTTATATATTAGTTTTATGGATCTCTATTGACTTTGTCTCATATGAAAAACGTATTTTCCTTCCAGATAATAGACCCAATAAATATTCCATCCATTTTTGCCAACGCCTTAGAGAGTGATGTGTTGTCGGATGTTTTACACACGCTACACAACAGTAAGGAGAAATTTAGAGAGAAAACCGTTTCTGCCTATCTGACGTCGTTATGTAAGGTCAAGAGGTTTTCTGCCCTAGCTATGTTCTTGTCTAGTTCTGATAAACAAGGTAAATCACTATTATATCAAATTTTTTGAAGTCAAAACTTGTTTAGATGCGCTAAGCATTTTAATTTATGGGTATTGAATGAGATGGGCCGTCACGCTCGTCCATGTAACGCTTGTTCGGGTAAAGTCAGCTTGAGTGAGGGAGCGAGAGAGATATAGTCAACTTGTCTCTGCTATACTCGCGCAGCGACTTTTTATATAGCAGAAGGCTCTCCTGATAGAAAGAGACAACCATCGCCTATAGACACCAAAGATGTTAATAGAGCGGTTCTAGTTATGAGTTATGTGACGCGATGGTAGTGTCACGTGCATAACTTTACCGACTAACTTACCCTTCAAACCGGAACACAACATTAAAAAGCATGAATGAATGAATGAATGAATGAATGATAACTCTCTATTATGCACATAATAACAGTAAAAATACGTGCTTAGTACAAATAATTGAAAGACAATTTAAAGAAAGTACACAAAGGTGGTCTTATCGCTAAAGAGCGATCTCTACCAGACAACCTTTGTTGATAAGAACAACATTTTAAGGTAGAGTAGGATATCCATAAAATATGTACTATTACACTTACAATAACTTAAGACTGTACATATATGCTATATCTATACATAACAATTATGCTCTCACACATAAAACAAAAAGCATAATAATACAAACACATTAAAATTAAAATTTAAATATATATAAAGAACGAAATATATATAAAGAAAAGATGCTATTGCGGCAGAAATAGGTAAGATGGTAGTTCCAAACCCCGGGCGAGACGTAGTGACGTAGTGACGCCTTTTACGAACTGGCTGGCTGAATGTCAGATAATCTATTCTTTAACAGCAAACAAACGGATGATTCTTCTGATGAAATTTGGTAACTATTGCCTTTGAACAGCGGAGATGTTAATGGTTGAACCCGGAAACCGGCAGCTCGTATAGTCAACTTCGACACTGGACCACTAGACCACAGAGTCAATTCGGAATCTGGGTCGAGTAATTCAAAAATGTGTTTTTTCAATTTTCTGATAAAAACCACCTTGCCCAGGATTAGAAAAGTGCCTGGTTGGCAATAGGCTTGCTACCTATCACATTATGTGGCTAACTATCTTCGGCTAATCGTGAGTGCACTTGTTACCTATGCCTACTTCTTCGTGGATACGCGCGTGAAGATGCTTATGCAATTGATGTTATTGGCGCTTTCTCTTATTGTGGTAGAAATGTATTGCCAAAAGTTTATCGACTACCTTGCTGGAACACAACGGCTACAAGCACGGATGCTAATGCAACAGAAAGAAATAAGGTGATGATACCAATCCCAGAGGAGACGTTACAGTAATATTAACGTGAAGCAGTTTGGCCGAATAAAACACTTGAATCACTTTTTCACGCACATTATAATTTTGGGCAGAGTAATGCCCTCAACAAGCGATAGAATTACAATGAATCGAAAACATGATGTCCCCGCTTATTTATACCATTCGTTATCTATTTCATTATGACGTCATAACACAGGTGTGCCGCACATCTGGCCAGCTAGTAGTTGTCAAGCGCGGTTGATAACAGTACTTTACTACGTTACAGCTACTATTTTACTAGGTGGTAGAGTTCTGCATCGGCTCGACCGGGTCTGGTACCACCGCCTTACCTATTTCTGCAGCAATAGCGTCAGTGCTAGTCACTGTCGTGTTCCAGTTTGGAGGGTAAGGTAGCCGGTAAACTTATGCATGTGGCATTAGACCTCGCCATAAGATAGCAACGCACCATTAACATCTTTGGTGTCTATAGGCGATGGTTGACTCTTTCCATCACGAGACCCATCTGCTTGTTTGCTATCTTATGATATAAAAAGGTATTATAGTTCCACAACTGTCATTTCTCACGATGGTGCTCCTGCTTGACAGAAGTTATACTTGCCATTAAGTGTTGCATACCATTTAAATGGATAGGAAATATAACTTTATCACATATAATATTAGCTTATAAGTGATTGTCATCGCTTACCAGCATGAAAATCGTCAACTTAAAAATTTGAATTCTAGTCTTTGTACAAATTAAAAAGTACTACCTGTGACTTGCATTTTTGAATATATTTTTTTTTATTTCAGTGATAAACAATTTGCTCGACTACTGCAAAACAAATGAAAATCTTGGTGAAAATGAAATATTAGATCTGAAAAACAAATATGAACTTTAATTGTATGATCAAAAGGTAGAGTTTTATTGATTCAAATTATGTTTAAATTTTGAGTTTTTGAAATTTTGCAAAAAATATATTTTACAAGCTGAGCCGACAAACGTTGTTCTGCCTTTTTAACTACCCTTATTTTTAAGCTATTGCATAGCCTCTATCGCGGGCCTTGAGCGTGGAGACCGAATCCAGAAATTCCGTAACGAAAAAACCTAACACCCCCCACTCCGACCGGCACAGGGGTGATACTTTTTAGTTTTTCCATCTATCGATAAATACCAGAACTTTTAACGACTTTTTGAAATATCACGCTTGTCTCTTTAGTTCAGCAACCCGCCTTTAGGTGGCATTGATTGTATTGGAAAACTACCATAATCAGCTGTTTGTGAGAAAGTATATAGGTGTATAGGTATTTATCATCTACATGCAACAGTGAATATCTGTACTCGTATAATTTGTGTACAAAGTGTTTTAAATATGAATAAGCAAAGAAAAAAAAATACTGCTTAAATAAAATAAATATATAATTGTAATTGCATAAGTTGATAAAAAATGCTATGCAATAGCTTTACCGCGGCAGTCTCCGAGTGCCACACGTTTTTTTTTATATTTTCTCACCTTTTAAACCTTCCCTAGGTTTTTTGAGAGACACAATTCAGCAAAAATTAAACTAAATGCTATTGCAGCATGAATACGTAAGGCAGTGGTACCAAATACCCGGACAAGACGTTGCGGAACTCTACTACCTAGTAATTATGATGGTAGTGACACGTATAGCCAATCGGTCATCTTTTACGACCTGCCTGGCGGAACGGCAGTCGGCTTATTCTTTAATGGAGTCCGGACCAACACGCGGGTGTTTAAAAATTATTAATGTTGTCAAATGGTCGTAGTATCTGGCAATTTCTTTGCCGCGCGGTTTTCAGACCTGTAGAATATATATTATGACGTTATCACGGCGCTAAAATTTCGGAGCATTTTCGAAAAAAATATGATAGATTTTCCAAAAGGAAGCCACTCAAGAAGTTCAGGTTGTATTGATCACTTAACAAAAAGCGTTTTGCTCCGCGGGCGATACGTATTTCTCATGCTAGAAACATAATTTCCACTTATTGGATAAAATATTGAGTCTAATTGACAATATAATTGTTCCTAAAATAATTCATTGCAGTCTCTTTGATTATACCAGGACTTCCAAGCAGGGGGGCATGCCCCCCTAGGGAGGCGTAGAGAAATGTTAGGGGGGGGCTGTAGAGAAATGTTAGAGAAATGTAGTACGTAATATGTAAGATTACATTTCCAAAAAAAAAACGAGTAAGTAAATCATTAATGTAAGGGGGGCATGAAAATATTATTTTTGGCTCGGGGAGGCTCAGCGAAATAAAGGTTAGGAAAGCCTGGATTATACAATAAATGACGTTATCACGGCGCTTTAGTTTCGCAGCATTTTCGAAAAAAGTCGTTGAAAGAAATTTTGATAGACTTGCCAAAAGAAAGCCACTCAAGTATGTATTATCACTTAACAAAAGGGGATTTGTTCCGCGGACGATACGTATTTTTTATTGGGTATATTTTCTATGCTAGAAAAATATTTTCCACTTGTGAAAAATATATGAGTAAATATGGTCAAGCACTTAAAAAAAAGTGTTTTTCAGTTTTCTGATAAAACACAAAGTTGCCCGGGATTGGAAAGTGCCCGGTTGGCGATAGGCTTGCCACCTATCACATTTGTGGGACCAAGTATCTTCGGCTAATCGTGGGTGCCATTGTTGTACCTCTGCCTACCCCTTCGGAGATACGGGCGTGAAGATACTTTATAATTATTTTTCTAATCAAAATCTAAAAATAATTCATGAAATACTTTTACATGTGTGGAAATGGAATGGAAAAGATTGTACACATTGAAGGACAAGAAAGTAAATCCTTACAGGCACACTATAAAAATATAATGAAATGATAATATTGTTTAATTACATAGTAATCATCAACGAAATTAATGTAGTAATATTCGAAAAGTATGGTCACCGCACGGTGTAGTAACGAGTCTAGTCTCGAGTTCGGTAAATCGCTGTTTGTAAACAATGAACTTCTATCCGCCGTGCGTAGGTGCTTGTACTAAACATTTTTTTTTTGATAATTAGGTTAAAATGAAAGTAGGTACTTATTTTTTATATAATCGGTATCGGAATGTATTATTGGGGACTGGACACTGAGTACTGACTGGAGAGTTATGTACAATCCTTCAGTATGTACAATTTTTACCTGTCAAATTTAACAAACAAGACAAAAAATATATATCTTACAATTTTCGTTAAGATATTTTTATAGTTTATATTTTGTTCGTAGGTGATGTACTTCAGAGAAAAGAAATGACAAGAGCATACTAGGATAGACCAAAAATGTATTGAGTACTGGAGGAGCAAATACTAACTCATACGTACATCTTCAAGATAATACCGTATCAAATCCAAGTGATATGCTTTCACGGCTAAACAGCTGAACCGATTTGGTTAAAATTTGGTACAAATATAGTTTAAGACCCAAGAAAGGACATAGGGCAGTTCTTATCCCGGAAATCCCACGGGAACGGGAACTATGCGGGTTTTATTTTAGAATTTTTTTCACGCGAACGAAGTCGCGTAGCACAGCTAGTAAGGTAATAAAAGTCGTAAAGGCGCGTGACTTTGTCGCCGCGCATATGACTCGCATATCACAAGTGCAACAAAACACTATTGGTCCGACACATTATTGGCCGGAGCTGCCACGTCTCAGAAGATTTTGAGTTTTTATAAAATATTACTTAACGCCATAGCTTTAAAGTTTAATATTTGTTGCATCAATGTAAGTGATATGTGTAGGCGTAATTGTGTATTTATTGGTTATCTAGATATGTTGGTAGCTGCGATCCGGCGACACGCGTCCCAGTATTGAAAAATATAGTAAATAAGGTTTATATTGGCTTATTATTTAGATTTCTGTGCTCGGAATATTATAGATACGCCATTGAATCATACTATAGTGCGTTCGCGTTAAGAATACAGCGAGTTATCGTTATCCGCTGGCCAATTAACCAATCACTTTTGTTGGTTAATAGGCCAATCAAAACACGTTGCATTGATGACTCAGTGCATTCTTAACGCGAACATACTGTAGTTTTTATGTGGTATTAATTATATTTTTTTGGAAGTCTTATAACTTTATTCCACGATACTTTACTATATATTCTATGTCATCGTCGGCACTTGGTGAAATTCCATTACTGTTAGATACAATTAACAATGCATTTGTACTTTAGTTTTAGTTCACAACATATACATTTTTGATTTATTACTCAACCGGTTTCCCTTTTTAAGCATCTTAGCATCAGGTTAAGTACAGGGATTTAAAACGTTATCAGATAACTGAACTTGTTACGGGCAATTGGTCCACCTCTCGTTCCCACCACTGTAACTTCTGTTAACCAGAATTAACAGCAGCAACCGACCTGATAACCACTGAGTTGCGAGCTCAGGGTGCCCTGGGGAAAAGCTTAGCTGTCTTGGGAACCGCAACGAAATTAATCAAAAGTATATAGGAGGAGTAGGAAAATACATCCTGTTTCCCTCCCTTTTAAGCAGGAGACAGCAAAATATTAAAAGCATAAAAATGCTACGAAATGAGACAATCAGGTTAAGCCTGATTGCTATTGCACCACGTAAGTTTGGAAATTAAGGACCTACCAAAATGGCCTACTTACTTTACGATAATTAATGTTATTACTGTAGAGATACCTCAGTAACAAAATTATTTTCAAATACTAAACTGGCTGTTAGTGTAAACACCGTTATCCTTGTAACCAGTAGTTTGGTTTCACTTAGATAACGTAAATTCAATGATTTTTTTAAAAGTAAGGTCTCTATTTTTCCTCAAAATTATTTCACCCTAAATAAGTGCACGGCAAAGTGGACGGAGCGCGGGAATATTGTGGAATATTGGCAGGTCAGCGCCCTTTGCGCATAGTATCCATAAATTTACGGAAGGTGTCGAACAGAAACTTTCTTATATTTTTGAAAGAAAAAACGTTTTTTTATTTTTAAATTCACATAAACATATTTATAACTAGCTGTGCCCGCAACTTCGATCACGTGAAAAAAATTCTAAAATAAAAACCAGCATAGTTCCCATTCCCGTGGGATTTCCAGGATAAGAACTACCCTATGTCCTTTCTTGGGTCTCAAACTATATTTGTACCAAATTTTATCCAAATCGGTTTAGTGGTTTAGACGTGAAAGCGTAACAGACAGACAGACAGACAGACAGAGTTACTTTCGCATTTATAATATTAGTATGGATTAAGTCAACTATCTATGGTTTTAGTGACAACGGTGTTTATCCTTACAGCCTGTATATATCACTACTCAAATAACAGAACGAAATTGTTAACGCTAAATAACATTCTAATATCGATATGTATGCGCGTTTCATGCTGTTTCGTGATTGATTCGCCGCATTTCATGCTGTTTCGTGATTGGTTCGCAAACAAGCGCTAGAAGACGACTTCACAATACCATATATCATTAAGTTAATTCGTGGTGTATATCAGAACGTAATGAATAACGTTATTATACAGTAACAAATTCTGTATATTTGGATAATGCTATGCTTGAAAATAACGTTATGTCATGCCTAGAGCAATAGCGTTACCACAAAATACCGATATTTAAATTCTTGGTTAAGTATCACTCTGAAGGTGCTTAAAAAGTAAAATCGCTTGAGTAATATACCAAAAACATATATAATTTTACTATATTTTGGAACGATGTTCCTTACGGCAGGCTTGGAGGGGATAGGGATTTTATTGCGCGACCGAACTGAAAAAAATGTGATAGTAAAACCGTAAGAAAAATGCGTGGAATAAAAGCGTTAATTGAGACGTGTGCAGGCGCGACAGTCGCGTACACAAGAGAGTAGTGCCGTTTAGCCGAAGGAAGTTCGTTCCTACCTGGTGTCCCGCGACACCACATCATATTTTTATCCTGAACATTTTTTGGAACGAAGTTCCTTACGGCAGGCTTGGAGGGGATAGGGATTTTGCTGCGCGACCGAACTGAAAAAAATGTGATAGTAAAACCGTAAGAAAAATGCGTGGAATAAAAGCGTTAAATGAGACGTGCGCATGCGCGACAGTCGCGTACACAAGCGAGTAGTGCCGTTTAGCCGAAGGAAGTTCGTTCCTACCTGGTGTCCCGCGACACCACATAATTTTTTATTTGTATCATTGTTGTTTTTCGATCAGCATAGGTTTAATACATATCCGCGGCAAAATGAAAATAATTTGAAAAATGCAAAAAATCTTATAAATTTTTCTTAACTAAATTGATCGTATCTTTTACAGAATATTATTGGAACGAAGTTCCTTACGGCAGGCTTGGAGGGGATAGGGATTTTGCTGCGCGACCGAACTGAAAAAAATGTGATAGTAAAACCGTAAGAAAAATGCGTGGAATAAAAGCGTTAAATGAGACGTGCGCAGGCGCGACAGTCGCGTACACAAGCGAGTAGTGCCGTTTAGCCGAAGGAAGTTCGTTCCTACCTGGTGTCCCGCGACACCACATCATTTTTAGTTTTATTTTGTCTTGCATACCATAACTAGTAAAGTATTCAGATTCAAGGGCGTATCCATACCAAAGACTTCAATCACCGACCACACAGCCCATAGGCGCCCAATAACAGGCGAATGGTTCTTGACAACACATCTGACTTATAGTTCTGATATAAATGTCCACGCGGAAATTATCGGTGTCGACCAATCAGAGCTTTGTACATCACTATCTTTCACTATGACTTTGAGTTAGCCAATCACGGCGTTGCGACCCCGCTTCGTCTTACCTGTCGCCAGAATGCATTAAATACGGAAACAAATATTAGGCTTCTATGGGTTGTGTGGTCGGTGACTTCAATGTACTAACGTACTAGACAAGGAATGCGCCAAGCCACTTGTGTTCCATGGACTGTACATCAGAGTTCGTTGAATGAAACGCGAAAACGCCATGAAATTCACGGCGGTTACGAAGTTTTGATTGCGAATACCAGGGTGTCCCGTAAATCGACGTCAAGCCGTAAACCCGTGATAGGCCAAGTTATAATAGCTATCTGAAAAATAAAAAAAATCCAAGTAATTAAGTTAAGTTAAAATCGAGCAAACTATTAAATTCGAATGATTGTTTTGGGCAAAAAGCCTTATTTCCTTTCAAGTCGGAATCGTCTGATTTAAATTTTAGGCACCAGTGTACTGAAGCATTGTCAGGTTTACATACAAAAAAAAAATAACAAAAACAGAAATTTGTAGTGCCGGGAACTAAAAAACCATCACAAAATGTCGGTTGTTGCTTAACGCCCATGCCAAAAAAAAATGTCGGTTTTTCAAAATTTTTTAAAAGCTTTGAATTTTTTGAGACACATTACTTGGATTTTTTTTTATTTTTCTGATGACTATTATAACTTGGCCTATCACGGGTATACGGCTTAACGTCGATTTACGGGACACCCTGTATATATTATACTCTTATACGCTACAGCGTTTTAATTTTGACTTTGGTTGGACGATTTATTATTATTTCAGCGCTGCAGCGAATGTGGACGAAATGGAACACGACTTCTACTTCGCGTAGCTTCTCTAGTATATAGTACAAAAACTCTCTGATCCATACATCATATAGCGTAACGCAGTCCCGGTAAATTGCACTACCAATCTTTAATCATTTCACACCACAATCCCTTTGCATTTAAAAAAATAGATCTTTAAATTACATGGAAAAATACATTTTTGTCATACATGTAATTCTGTAAATTTGATCTTTATTATTTAAAGGGTTTTTAATTTTCCCTGCAGATCATTTCGACGTAAAGCATTATCATTACATAGTATAAAACAAAGTCGCTTTCTCTGTCTGTCCCTATGTTCTTATGTCCCTATGTATGCTTAAATCTAAAACTACGCAACGGATTTTGATGCGGTTTTTTTAATAGATAGATTGATACTTGAGGAAGGTTTAAGTGTATAAACCTTTCCGATATTCCCACGGGAACAAAAGCTGCGCGGATGAAACCACGGGCAGGTCGCTAGTGACGTAATAAAATGAAATTGGATTTGGTCAATGAACTAAGTTGATACAAATTGTGTTTTCAGTTCTTTATGTTTTTGTTACAGACAAGTTAGTTCTAATTAAGTACCCAGATTCTTTTGAATGTTGTTCACTTTTAATGTTTTAATGAATTCGTGTGAGGAATTGATTTCGGTTTTGTGAGAATAAATTCAATATTTTGTAAAACTTGTTTGATTTCTTTGTAAAATGTTTTAACAAGGCGGTATTTTATCACTCTACTACTAGATATGAAATAAATAAGGGAAAACCGTGTAATTTCGTCCCGAGTAATGGCGGACTTAAGAACAGCTTTACGATCTACATGACAATTGATAAATTATATTGCAACTAGCTGACCCCGCAAACGTTGTTTTGCCATTCGTATTAAGAATCCATAGCGGACAAACAACGGGATTGTCCTTCCACGCAGCCAAAATGGCATTAAACTTTATACGGTGGTTAAGTATTCTTATTTTTTTTATTTTTCCGCGCAATTTTCTTAATATTTTCTTTTATGAGAACCTTCTCCTTAAAATTACAACACATTAAAAAAAAATTACCGAAATTGGTCCAGACATTCAGGCGTATATATATATATATATATATATATATATATATATATATATATATATATATATATTAAAAATTTAACAAACAAGACAAAAAATATATATCTTACAATTTTCGTTAAGATATTTTTATAGTTTATATTTTGTTCGTAGGTGATGTACTTCAGAGAAAAGAAATGACAAGAGCATACTAGGATAGACCAAAAATGTATTGAGTACTGGAGGAGCAAATACTAACTCATACGTACATCTTCAAGATAATACCGTATCAAATCCAAGTGATATGCTTTCACGGCTAAACAGCTGAACCGATTTGGTTAAAATTTGGTACAAATATAGTTTAAGACCCAAGAAAGGACATAGGGCAGTTCTTATCCCGGAAATCCCACGGGAACGGGAACTATGCGGGTTTTATTTTAGAATTTTTTTCACGCGAACGAAGTCGCGTAGCACAGCTAGTAAGGTAATAAAAGTCGTAAAGGCGCGTGACTTTGTCGCCGCGCATATGACTCGCATATCACAAGTGCAACAAAACACTATTGGTCCGACACATTATTGGCCGGAGCTGCCACGTCTCAGAAGATTTTGAGTTTTTATAAAATATTACTTAACGCCATAGCTTTAAAGTTTAATATTTGTTGCATCAATGTAAGTGATATGTGTAGGCGTAATTGTGTATTTATTGGTTATCTAGATATGTTGGTAGCTGCGATCCGGCGACACGCGTCCCAGTATTGAAAAATATAGTAAATAAGGTTTATATTGGCTTATTATTTAGATTTCTGTGCTCGGAATATTATAGATACGCCATTGAATCATACTATAGTGCGTTCGCGTTAAGAATACAGCGAGTTATCGTTATCCGCTGGCCAATTAACCAATCACTTTTGTTGGTTAATAGGCCAATCAAAACACGTTGCATTGATGACTCAGTGCATTCTTAACGCGAACATACTGTAGTTTTTATGTGGTATTAATTATATTTTTTTGGAAGTCTTATAACTTTATTCCACGATACTTTACTATATATTCTATGTCATCGTCGGCACTTGGTGAAATTCCATTACTGTTAGATACAATTAACAATGCATTTGTACTTTAGTTTTAGTTCACAACATATACATTTTTGATTTATTACTCAACCGGTTTCCCTTTTTAAGCATCTTAGCATCAGGTTAAGTACAGGGATTTAAAACGTTATCAGATAACTGAACTTGTTACGGGCAATTGGTCCACCTCTCGTTCCCACCACTGTAACTTCTGTTAACCAGAATTAACAGCAGCAACCGACCTGATAACCACTGAGTTGCGAGCTCAGGGTGCCCTGGGGAAAAGCTTAGCTGTCTTGGGAACCGCAACGAAATTAATCAAAAGTATATAGGAGGAGTAGGAAAATACATCCTGTTTCCCTCCCTTTTAAGCAGGAGACAGCAAAATATTAAAAGCATAAAAATGCTACGAAATGAGACAATCAGGTTAAGCCTGATTGCTATTGCACCACGTAAGTTTGGAAATTAAGGACCTACCAAAATGGCCTACTTACTTTACGATAATTAATGTTATTACTGTAGAGATACCTCAGTAACAAAATTATTTTCAAATACTAAACTGGCTGTTAGTGTAAACACCGTTATCCTTGTAACCAGTAGTTTGGTTTCACTTAGATAACGTAAATTCAATGATTTTTTTAAAAGTAAGGTCTCTATTTTTCCTCAAAATTATTTCACCCTAAATAAGTGCACGGCAAAGTGGACGGAGCGCGGGAATATTGTGGAATATTGGCAGGTCAGCGCCCTTTGCGCATAGTATCCATAAATTTACGGAAGGTGTCGAACAGAAACTTTCTTATATTTTTGAAAGAAAAAACGTTTTTTTATTTTTAAATTCACATAAACATATTTATAACTAGCTGTGCCCGCAACTTCGATCACGTGAAAAAAATTCTAAAATAAAAACCAGCATAGTTCCCATTCCCGTGGGATTTCCAGGATAAGAACTACCCTATGTCCTTTCTTGGGTCTCAAACTATATTTGTACCAAATTTTATCCAAATCGGTTTAGTGGTTTAGACGTGAAAGCGTAACAGACAGACAGACAGACAGACAGAGTTACTTTCGCATTTATAATATTAGTATGGATTAAGTCAACTATCTATGGTTTTAGTGACAACGGTGTTTATCCTTACAGCCTGTATATATCACTACTCAAATAACAGAACGAAATTGTTAACGCTAAATAACATTCTAATATCGATATGTATGCGCGTTTCATGCTGTTTCGTGATTGATTCGCCGCATTTCATGCTGTTTCGTGATTGGTTCGCAAACAAGCGCTAGAAGACGACTTCACAATACCATATATCATTAAGTTAATTCGTGGTGTATATCAGAACGTAATGAATAACGTTATTATACAGTAACAAATTCTGTATATTTGGATAATGCTATGCTTGAAAATAACGTTATGTCATGCCTAGAGCAATAGCGTTACCACAAAATACCGATATTTAAATTCTTGGTTAAGTATCACTCTGAAGGTGCTTAAAAAGTAAAATCGCTTGAGTAATATACCAAAAACATATATAATTTTACTATATTTTGGAACGATGTTCCTTACGGCAGGCTTGGAGGGGATAGGGATTTTATTGCGCGACCGAACTGAAAAAAATGTGATAGTAAAACCGTAAGAAAAATGCGTGGAATAAAAGCGTTAATTGAGACGTGTGCAGGCGCGACAGTCGCGTACACAAGAGAGTAGTGCCGTTTAGCCGAAGGAAGTTCGTTCCTACCTGGTGTCCCGCGACACCACATCATATTTTTATCCTGAACATTTTTTGGAACGAAGTTCCTTACGGCAGGCTTGGAGGGGATAGGGATTTTGCTGCGCGACCGAACTGAAAAAAATGTGATAGTAAAACCGTAAGAAAAATGCGTGGAATAAAAGCGTTAAATGAGACGTGCGCATGCGCGACAGTCGCGTACACAAGCGAGTAGTGCCGTTTAGCCGAAGGAAGTTCGTTCCTACCTGGTGTCCCGCGACACCACATAATTTTTTATTTGTATCATTGTTGTTTTTCGATCAGCATAGGTTTAATACATATCCGCGGCAAAATGAAAATAATTTGAAAAATGCAAAAAATCTTATAAATTTTTCTTAACTAAATTGATCGTATCTTTTACAGAATATTATTGGAACGAAGTTCCTTACGGCAGGCTTGGAGGGGATAGGGATTTTGCTGCGCGACCGAACTGAAAAAAATGTGATAGTAAAACCGTAAGAAAAATGCGTGGAATAAAAGCGTTAAATGAGACGTGCGCAGGCGCGACAGTCGCGTACACAAGCGAGTAGTGCCGTTTAGCCGAAGGAAGTTCGTTCCTACCTGGTGTCCCGCGACACCACATCATTTTTAGTTTTATTTTGTCTTGCATACCATAACTAGTAAAGTATTCAGATTCAAGGGCGTATCCATACCAAAGACTTCAATCACCGACCACACAGCCCATAGGCGCCCAATAACAGGCGAATGGTTCTTGACAACACATCTGACTTATAGTTCTGATATAAATGTCCACGCGGAAATTATCGGTGTCGACCAATCAGAGCTTTGTACATCACTATCTTTCACTATGACTTTGAGTTAGCCAATCACGGCGTTGCGACCCCGCTTCGTCTTACCTGTCGCCAGAATGCATTAAATACGGAAACAAATATTAGGCTTCTATGGGTTGTGTGGTCGGTGACTTCAATGTACTAACGTACTAGACAAGGAATGCGCCAAGCCACTTGTGTTCCATGGACTGTACATCAGAGTTCGTTGAATGAAACGCGAAAACGCCATGAAATTCACGGCGGTTACGAAGTTTTGATTGCGAATACCAGGGTGTCCCGTAAATCGACGTCAAGCCGTAAACCCGTGATAGGCCAAGTTATAATAGCTATCTGAAAAATAAAAAAAATCCAAGTAATTAAGTTAAGTTAAAATCGAGCAAACTATTAAATTCGAATGATTGTTTTGGGCAAAAAGCCTTATTTCCTTTCAAGTCGGAATCGTCTGATTTAAATTTTAGGCACCAGTGTACTGAAGCATTGTCAGGTTTACATACAAAAAAAAAATAACAAAAACAGAAATTTGTAGTGCCGGGAACTAAAAAACCATCACAAAATGTCGGTTGTTGCTTAACGCCCATGCCAAAAAAAAATGTCGGTTTTTCAAAATTTTTTAAAAGCTTTGAATTTTTTGAGACACATTACTTGGATTTTTTTTTATTTTTCTGATGACTATTATAACTTGGCCTATCACGGGTATACGGCTTAACGTCGATTTACGGGACACCCTGTATATATTATACTCTTATACGCTACAGCGTTTTAATTTTGACTTTGGTTGGACGATTTATTATTATTTCAGCGCTGCAGCGAATGTGGACGAAATGGAACACGACTTCTACTTCGCGTAGCTTCTCTAGTATATAGTACAAAAACTCTCTGATCCATACATCATATAGCGTAACGCAGTCCCGGTAAATTGCACTACCAATCTTTAATCATTTCACACCACAATCCCTTTGCATTTAAAAAAATAGATCTTTAAATTACATGGAAAAATACATTTTTGTCATACATGTAATTCTGTAAATTTGATCTTTATTATTTAAAGGGTTTTTAATTTTCCCTGCAGATCATTTCGACGTAAAGCATTATCATTACATAGTATAAAACAAAGTCGCTTTCTCTGTCTGTCCCTATGTTCTTATGTCCCTATGTATGCTTAAATCTAAAACTACGCAACGGATTTTGATGCGGTTTTTTTAATAGATAGATTGATACTTGAGGAAGGTTTAAGTGTATAAACCTTTCCGATATTCCCACGGGAACAAAAGCTGCGCGGATGAAACCACGGGCAGGTCGCTAGTGACGTAATAAAATGAAATTGGATTTGGTCAATGAACTAAGTTGATACAAATTGTGTTTTCAGTTCTTTATGTTTTTGTTACAGACAAGTTAGTTCTAATTAAGTACCCAGATTCTTTTGAATGTTGTTCACTTTTAATGTTTTAATGAATTCGTGTGAGGAATTGATTTCGGTTTTGTGAGAATAAATTCAATATTTTGTAAAACTTGTTTGATTTCTTTGTAAAATGTTTTAACAAGGCGGTATTTTATCACTCTACTACTAGATATGAAATAAATAAGGGAAAACCGTGTAATTTCGTCGCGAGTAATGGCGGACTTAAGAACAGCTTTACGATCTACATGACAATTGATAAATTATATTGCAACTAGCTGACCCCGCAAACGTTGTTTTGCCATTCGTATTAAGAATCCATAGCGGACAAACAACGGGATTGTCCTTCCACGCAGCCAAAATGGCATTAAACTTTATACGGTGGTTAAGTATTCTTATTTTTTTTATTTTTCCGCGCAATTTTCTTAATATTTTCTTTTATGAGAACCTTCTCCTTAAAATTACAACACATTAAAAAAAAATTACCGAAATTGGTCCAGACATTCAGGCGTATATATATATATATATATATATATATATATATATATATATATATATATATATATATATATATATATATATATATATATATATATATATATATATTATATACACTACAATTATAGAAAAATACAAATAAACGCTCCAATCGATTTAATACTTTGTAAACGAAAAATTATTTGACATTTTACGTACATTGACAGCATATTTTAGTAATGGTGTGGAGGCCGCAAGCTTTTAAAGGTGACGTTATTTTTTCAAATTATTTGAAATTAGAGCACTGACAATTTTTTTGTAGCTTTGTCTATTATGAAAATTCCAACTTGTTAGACAGAGATAAAGCCATTTTTATATGTTCAGCGTTGGAATGCATGCAATTTTATAATTTTGATTGTTTATAGAAATTAATGTCAAGTCCTTATCTTTCCTTGTCTAAGTTAAAGAACTGTAAATCGTATGCACATTGCACGTTACTTAATTAGCATGAATTTATAGTTCCGTAAAGTAGCATCTGTCAAGTTTCATTGCAGTGTCACACCCATGAAGCTATTATATCTGGAGACAGCACTTCTAATACCCACTTGAAACCAAATGTTAAATACTGCTGTCATCTTCTGAGGTCTTACTCTCTCTTTCTAACACAGCTGTATAAAAAGAGAGCCTCATAGAGATATAGAGAGAGAGCTGTAGAAAAAGAGAGACCTCATAGAGATATAACGTAGATATTTGTTTCAATTGCTTAATTTTTTTATATCATAAGATAGCAAACAAGCATGTGGGTCTCCTGATGGTAAGAGTCAACCGTCGCCTATAGACACCAAATATGTTAATAGTGCGTTGCTATTTTGTGACGAGGTCTAATGCCACATGCATAACCGGCTACCTTACCCTCCAAACCGAAACACGACAGTGACAAGCACTGACGCTATCGCGGCAAGAATATGTAAGGCGGTGGTATCAGACCCGGGCGAGACAATGCAGAACTCTACCACCTAGTAGTCACGTTGGTAGTGACTTGCATAGCCAATCGGTCGCCTTTTACGACCTGCCTGGCAGAGCGGCAGTTGGTCTATTCTTCAAAGGAGCCCGGAAACAACACGGGGAAATACGAGTGCTAGCTACAACTTTACCTAATACTTCATGGTCACAACTCATAATTTTTTAAAAGATCCTAGTCGACAGAAGCCTATTTGCTATTTTTTTTAGTTTTAGGACCTAAAGACATCCTAAAAAACCTACTTCATATTTATGTAAAGTGTCGATCAAGAGTGGAGGTACTGTTTAAAGTCCTATCCCCCAACCAACGTAACAAAATGTTAGGCCTCTTACATACATAACACAGTACAACCACAGAATACTGGAGACTAACAGCAGTCAATCTACATACATGTAATATTTGAGCAACGCACACATAGACACCTCCCACGGACGCGATATCTCGGAATGGTTCGGGACAGTTTGTTCCTCATCATTCCGAGATATCGCATCCGTGAGAGGTGTCAATGTGTGCTATGTTCGAATATTACTTGTATGGAACACTGACTTCTGTTAGTCTCCAGTATTCTGTAGTACAATGTCGCGTCGTGCTATGATGCGGCATATTGTATGAAAGCTCATAACTCTTCGACCCTTAGCTGATGGAGCCCTGCTCGCTACTTTTGTAACTAGGTGTGGGACCGAAAGGTAAACCTACTGAGACAACTTAATACTACTTGGTATATTCTTCAAAGGAGCTCGGGACCAACACGGGAGAAACTTTACAATATACAGGCGTACCTAAGGACTTAACGGGCAAGAGTGCGATAGCATTGCACGAGGAGAAGATCGAATAATATTGTAGCGGTCGTGGTGCCGTCGGTACCACTAGGCGCTCATAGCGGCAGGACGGCACGGTCGCTAGCAATAGACTCCTGTAAGCAGTTTTCAGAAGGTCTCACCAGTTTGCAGGCGATGCGGAGTGGCTGGAGGCTCGGTGAAGGTTCAACGGCAGCTGGCACGGGTGTACTTTGTGGTTAAATAAAACGCAGGGTTCTTATTTACAGTAGAAAATATGAAGTCTGCGTTTCATTTAACTCCAGATCAGAAGGTCGCGTGTTCAAATCACGTCGGGGTCACCACTGTGGCGCCGCTGGTTCATACCGCCGAAGGGTCATAGGTATGGAAACCAACGGGCCAGCTGCTTGTCAGGTGACGTCATAACTGTGGAGGTCGATGACGTCACACAAGGACAAGGGGAAAAGGATCTTCCCAGCCAGGCAAGGTGTACTGCCTGGGGACCGAAGTCCATTTGAGAACCGTTGAAACTTGTATATAATGTTACAAGATAAATAATTGTGATATAGCGATTCAGGATTTTATTTTGAATTTCATTTTTTCCATTTGTTATTGATTTTTGTCCATTTTTTATTATATTTTCTTGTAGCGTTTGTGATTGTTTGAGCCGCTACAATATTAAACACTGTAATGTCTTCTATCTCATTTTCTCGCGGGTTAAATCCTATATAATATAGGTATATGTACTCTTTTCGCTGTCACATTCACTTCATCGAGTTTCAATTCACAATGATAAGGGTAAGTAGCTTAATAATCGCCTCTGTGGTCTAGTGGTCCAGCGTTGGCGTTGACCACATGAGGTCCCGGGTTCGATTCCCGAGTCAGGCACATAAAAAAGTATTATTTCAATTTTCTGAGAAACAAAGTTGCCCGGGATTGGAAAGTGCCCGGTTGGCGATAACTTGCCACCTATCACATTGTGGGACCAAGTATCTTCGGCTAATCGTGGGTGCACTTGTCGTACCTCTGCCTACCCCTTCGGGGATACGGGCGTGAAGACACTTTTTTAAATCCTATATAATATATACTTTTCACTGTCACTTTGACTTCATCGAGTTTCAATTCACAACGATAAGTGTAAGTAGCTTAATAATTCACGCGTCTTTCGCCGTGATGGCCCGGACTCCGGCCGCCTTTGAAGAATAAATTATCTGCCATTTTGCTTAGCAATTTGTAAAGGGCGAACCATTGGTCAACGTGTAATTACCATAGTTACTACCTACTAGATGGTAGAGAATTGCTTCGACGCGATCGGGTTTGGTACCACCGTCTTAGTTATTCCTGCCGTAATAGCGTCAAATATTGTCACTATCATGCTCCGATTTGGAGGATAAGTAGGTCATTTTATCTCCACCACACGGATAGAAACACATCAGCACCCTTTGTTACAGAAGACGAAGATTTTTTTATGTTTTAAGATAGCAAACAAGCAGATAGGTCTCCTGATAGAAAGAGTCAACCATCGCCTATAGACACCAAAGATGGTGATGGATTAATGGTGCGTTGCTATCTTGTGGCGAGGTCTAATGTCATATGCATAAGTTTACTGGCTACCTTACCCTCCAAACCGGAACACGACAGCAACAAGCACTGGTGCTATTGTGGCAGGAATAGGTAAAGCGGTGGTACAAGCCCGGGCGAGACAACAAACTGCAGAACTACCACCTAGTAGCCACGATGGTAGTGACTTACATAACCAATGACCGATTGGTTTTTTTTTGCCTTCAAATAGAAGAGTTATTAATCACATTTTAGTTAATACTGTTGCTCCTATACTGCTTATATACAATGTGAATGCGGAAGCATGAAGGTACTGGTGCAGACCAAGACTGACATACCATGATCAGATTGCTCAAGTACGAATGTACTGACAAGAGTCTTCGTAACCGGCGTGTGTGTATGAAGAGAGTGATGAATGTGGAGGAATCGAGACAAGCCTGCAAGGAGCATGATGTATGCCACTCGGTTCTCTCTGCCTACCCTGTAAGGGATCTGGCGTGAAGATATAGACGACTGTTGCTCCAGGTATAGAATAATTTAAATGCAGTATCACTGCAACAAATGCCTTCTCATATCCTGTAACCCTGTTTTACCCGGAAGTAAAATGAGACTACCTGAAAAGTATGCTCTTTAAAATAAAAAAATGAATCTTTCAAATCAGTTCAGACGTCTTCGATTAATTGGTGTACATACATTAAGAACAGATTCCCACAAATTAAGAACTTCAATTGTGGCAGGATGGTAATGCATCATGCAAAGTTAACCGACTACCTTATCCTCGAAACGAACATGACAATGAGAAACACTGATGCTATTATGGCAGGATTAGGTAAGACTGTGAGACCAAATACCCAGGCGAGACATTGCGGAACTCGACCACCTAGTAGTGATGATGTTTTTTTTTTATATCATAAGATAGCAAACAAGCAGATGGGTCTCCTGATGGAAAGAGTCAACCATCGCCTATAGACACCAAAATTTTTAATGGTACGTTGCTATCTTGTGGCGAGGTCTAATGCCATATGCATGTTTACCGGCTACCTTACAATCCAAACTAGAATACGACATTGACAAGTGCTGACGCTATTGCGGTAGAAATAAGGAAGGTGGTGGTACCAGGCCCGGGCGAGACAATGCAGAACTCTACCACTTATTTGCCACGATGGTAATGACTCGCATAGCCAATCGGTCGCCTTTTACGACCTGCCTGGCAGAACGGCAGTTGGTCTATTCTTCAAAGGAGTCCGGAACCAACACGGGGAAAATTTCCAATAGAAAAACAAGCTGCTTATTTGCTCAAAAAGGTAGGCCGATTTAACTAGTTTATACATAAATAACTAGAGGGTGGTCCCACAGACCACATGAATACTAATAAACACGCCATTGGGAAGGAAACGTGTCGCCGCGCATATGAGCAAACGCTCCTATCTCTGTCAAAAGTGTCATACAATTGTAGATATATTGGTATATCGTGAAAAAATAGAAATAAACCATGTTGTACGGTTTTATCGCACCGAATGAGATTGCAAGGATTAAAAATTATCCTTGGAGTGATTTTATTTAATTACTATGTAGTATAACTTTGTATTTCTGTGTGTAAAATCAAGCTACGCTTGCAAACTAAAGAATTGTCTTGAATCTGTGGGTGGTCCTATCTACGTAATCGATACTACAGAAAAAATTCGTTGGGTTGATTCAGTGACACTGACCTAAGTTAGGAAGTTGTCCGTTCTTGTTCGAATATAGTTGTTTTACATATAATTCAATCTCAATTTCAACTTTATACATATGGGCGTAATGGGGGGGGGGGGGGTTAAAATTCCCTGGAATTCGTTTCCTCTACTAACTATTGTTGTAGATAAAAATATAGTCTTAAAATGGATGGAATGGAGAAAAAATATATAGCAAAATATATGTTAAATACTTATGTATTACAAATAAACTCACTTGTACTTCCAGTTCACGTATATACGTAAAAAATGTGTTGAAATAAAACTGTAAAAAAAGGTAGGGGAGAGTGGGGTAATTGAGAACGGCAGGTAATTAGGAACTTACCATACTATACCGTGCCAAACCATTTCAACGACTGCACACAGTATCTCTTTTGTGTATACGTGACAATAAAAATGGAATGATACACGCTAACTTCCACGGTAGGTCAAATAGTTTTTTCTGCATTTTCGTTATAATTTTTGTCGTGTGTTGTAATAGATAAAACCATCATATTCTTAAGGTCATATACATAGTATTTCCTTACTATCGTGCACATACTAAGTATCTTTTTGAATCACAAGTAATTTTATATAAATCAAACATACTGTTTAGAGTGGAAGCTATTTTGATGTTTATTTACTACTTCGGGCAATTGGGAACGCCGTCAAACGAATACTCCATAAATATAATTTTTTTGAAAATTCACTTTAAAAAGGGTATATTCACTAATTTTGCAGTGAGCGCCGATCCAATTTGTGGGTTTGCACTTATTGTGAATATTCACTTATTCTTGTATAAGGGGCCATCCATAAAGTACGTCACACGAATTTTAGGACTTTTGAACCCCTCCCCCCGTCCTTGTCACAGGTTGTCACATTTTTATAACCCCCCCCCCTCCTGATGTGACGTCACAAATTTCATAAAACCGAAAAAACAAACAACTAGTTAGAAAATAATAAACGACTAATTATATTAATTAAAGATAAAAAATTTAATTATCGAGTGTCCATGGACTTTGGATCCACTCTTTTATATCAGCTATTACTGGTAAATCAGGCACTTTGCGTTTTAGTATTTTAAATTTAACATGTGACGTCACAAAACTATTGACCCCCCATACCCCTTGTCACACGATGTCACACTTCGGTGATACCCTCCCTCCCCATTAACGTGTGACGTACTTTATGGATGGCCCCTAATTTGGAATATTCCTAATTACCCCTTACATCTTCAGTTGCCCATAGTTTTGCTAGTCGGTCGTGAAAAAATGTTTAGGCGTCACAAATTATTTCAAATACTTCGAATGTACATACGACAAGATATAATCCATGCTTAACGATATCCATGCTTAACGATTGGTCCTTGATTCGATTGATACCGTTCTCATTTCCCCAGCGGGATGATCTTAATTACCCCATAGGTTATCGGGTAAATAGAAACAGTAATGTTTGTATTTTTTTATGAAAACGTAAATTTTGAAGGTCTTTGTCATAACTAAGAAGTAGATGGATAACCAAAGTTTGTACTGCAATAAAAGTTATTTTAGTTGATTACATTTATCAATGGATTTTGAGGGTTAACAGTTAAGTGTTCCCGATTCCCCCACATTCCCCTACTTATTATTAAATTTCAGATTACTTAGAGACAGAAAGCCTAGGATTTATTGCTACTCATACCGATTACATATATAATTTTTGTAATATTGTGATATTGTGAAAAAAAATATATGAAAAAAAGACAAGCCCGCTGAGTTTCTTCCACCGTATCTTCTCAGTATGTGTCCGATCCGGTAGTAGTTTAAAAAAATGTTGACGCGTCAAAATAATTTGTAAAAAATTTTATTGAATAAAGTAGGTTTTTCTGATTTCTGACATTGACGTGAGCGTAAGGACTCAGGACCATAGGTGAGGACCCCTGAACGAAATAATTCAAATATCGCTTGTGGACCACTAGACTACAAGCGATATAATTTGTTAGTGTTGTGTGCTGAAGTCAATTATTGTAAGTGGAACTAAAGAGGTTTTACAGTAATTATAACCTAATTATCTGTAGTGAAAATAAAAATACAAAATTCTAAAGTAACAAATCAAAGAGTTTACAATACCAAATTGAAATGTTAATATCTTACGTAGCAAAGAGTATACAATACTTGTTACGTAGTATTGTATACTCTGCTTTGTGTTAATATGTCACTTGTCATGAACTACTTATTGTTGATTAGTAGATAGATACATTTTTTATTTTTAATATAATAATTCATTCAATTCAAAAATTATGAGGCGAAATTCAAAGAAATATTTGTTGTGTATTGCAATTTTTGTGTTTATAACCAGTTACATTTCGTCAAGTTTTTTCTTCGCTTATCTCAGGGATGTATTTATCGAAACAGATTTTTTTCAGTATCTCTCAAAACTCATGTTTCCTAATGATATTTCTTGTTTCTGGGAAAATAATGACTCGACTGTGTATAATGTTACAGAAAATTCTATATATTTCCACCAAACCAGTTGCGATCACGCATTATCTATACGAGAGGCGTGTGCAGTCGAATCCGCTGCAAGACTGCATCAAAACAAAACCATATTCTTTCTTTTTACTAGTCCAATAATTCCGAAACGCAATATAATCATTAGAGAACTTTCAAAACTACCTAATGTGAAAGTAGCTAGAATAAATGTAGATATGTATTTACGAAAAACTCCATTGGAGAACTATTTCCTAAATATTTCTAATCGCGAAACTTCGTATAAAGATGTCGCTGATATGCTAAAATTTGTAACTTTGTTTAAATTTGGGGGTACCGTTATCGATTTTGATGTGATTGTAACTAAATCTTTGGATGGGGCAGGGAGTAATTGGGTAGTGAAAGATGATTACTTAACTACAGCAATTTTGAAATTGTCCAATGATGTTTTAGGTCGGGCAGCGGCCGATATGGTGCTAAGGTATTATTTTTTCCTTATATTCGCATTTAAACTTAAAGTCAATAATGTAAAGAGCTTAATCAGGTAAAAGGTAGTCTACGGTAGTCTAAAACCAGACTACCGTAGACTACCTTTTACCTGATTAAGCCAAAGAAAGTAGTGTTTTTGGGTTACGCGAATGAAGTCGCGGATAGTATGAAATAATTGCATCGCAATTTACTTGGTAGGTAGGTATATATTTGTTGCTTATAAGTAATACACTTTTATTAGCTAAGAAATGAAGGTCCCTCTGTTGGTCCAGGTTTTTGAAGAATAGACCATGAGTCGTTCTGCCCGGCAAGTCGTAAAAGGCGACTAATTGGCTATACGTGTCAATACCATCGTGACTACGAGGTGGTAGAGTTCCGCAACGTCTCGCCCGGGTATTGGATACCACCGCCTTACCTATTCTTGCCGCAATTGCGTCAGTGCTTATCATTGTCGTGGTCTGGTTTGGAGGGTGAAGTTGAGTTATGCATGTGGTATCGCTATTCCGCCATACGGATAGCGACATATCATTTATATATTTGGTGTCAGGAGAGTCATCTGCTTGTTTGTTATCTTATGATATAGAAAAATTAAAAAGTCTCCCATTCATTATTTTGAGCGGAATAAATGAAAGGGTTCTGTAGCATATTTTGTATGTTATACAGTTCTTACAATGTATACCCGCTTTGGCCCCGCGAGCCACCTTTGAAGTACGGATTATCTGACGTTCCGCCACGTTGTTCGTTAGAGTCGAAAGATTGGCTAATGAGTCACTATCGTCATGACTACTAAGTACTAGGTTATTAAGTTCTGCATCGTCTCGCCCGGATCTGGTACCACTACCTATTCCTACCGCAATAGCGCCAGTGCTTGTCAATGTGCGGGGCAAAAATATGTTGTGGATTTCCAGACATCAAGATGGTAAGGATGGAACTTCGAATTTTGTCGCGATGTCCGATGGTGAAATTCGGCGGCAGGAATTAATCTAAACAATCCCCATGATCCCCTCGGAACATTCCCCATGATAGAGCCAATAAAATATGCAGAGTGATGCCACATTTCTACGTAACGCCAAAGAATCAAGCCGTTTGAAATATAAATATAAATATAAATATAAATATAAATATAAATATAAATATAAATATAAATATAAATATAAATATAAATATAAATATAAATATAAATATAAATATAAATATAAATATAAATATAAATATAAATATAAATATAAATATAAATATAAATATAAATATAAATATAAATATAAATATAAATATAAATATAAATATAAATATAAATATAAATATAAATATAAATATAAATATAAATATAAATATAAATATAAATATAAATATAAATATAAATATAAATATAAATATAAATATAAATATAAATATAAATATAAATATAAATATAAATATAAATATAAATATAAATATAAATATATAAATATAAATATAAATATATACGTAAACGTAAACGTAAACGTAAACGTAAACGTAAACGTAAACGTAAACGTAAACGTAAACGTAAACGTAAACGTAAACGTAAACGTAAACGTAAACGTAAACTTAAACTTAAACTTAAACGTAAACGTAAACGTTAACGTTAACGTCGTAAACGTAAACGTAAACATAAACGTAAACGTTAACGTTAACGTCGTAAACGTAAACGTAAACGTAAACGTAAACGCAAACGCAAACGCAAACGTAAACGTAAGTGTAAGTGTAAGTATAAATATAAATATAAATTATTTTCACGGGACACAAATTACACTTACTGATCTAACCCCAAAGTAAGCAAATTATTTGCTTGTGTAATGGGTGATAGTCAACGATATTAATACATAGAAATACATATATAAATACTAGAATATATTTAATAAACACCCAAACCCGGAAATACAAACACTTATGCTCATCACACAAATGTTTGTTCCCGTCGGGGATCGAACCCGAGCCCCGCCGATTGCGTAATCAGAGTCTCTAACCACCAGACCAACGGGGCGGTCCAAATAGTCATCGACGATTCGAGCCGCTCTACGTTGAATGCGATCAAACGGAAGGAGCTGGTACTGTGGAGCCCCCGCCCATGAATGAGAGCAGTACTTCATACGAGGCTGGATTCGCGCCTTATAACGTAATAAGCGATGTGCCTTTGTGAAGTACTGGCTGGCCCTGCTGAGAACTCCCAGCTTTTTAGAGGCTAATTTAGCCTTGAAGCCATGTTCCAGTTTGGAGAGTAAAGCAACTGGTTAACTATTGGATGTGACATTAAGATCCCGCCAAAAGGATAGCAACGCACCCTTGACATTTTTGCCTATAGTTGATGGTTATCCCTTTCCATCAGGAGAGCCATCTGCTTGTTTGCTATTTTATGATATAAAAAAAACTGATGATATAAATGACGAGAAAGTTCTTCATAACATGGAATATTGTGTCCACTTTTGTCATTTGGATAAGGAAAGACTGGATCTGTGACGGGGAGAATAATACCGGCTTTTTTTATAGTAATTTGGAGGATCAAGGCAAATATATAAATGGGCAGAAAGCACTCACCGCAGCGTTTAAAAGAATGTGCGCAGTTTCCAGCGCAGAAAATATAAATTCATCGAACTGTCGTGGTTAGTATGACGATTTATTTTGAGTAAAGGTACCATTCGGATTTTAGCTGCCGCGACCTAGCAGCCGCGACTCGACGGTCGTGACCCTGGCAGTGCCACACCACTTTATATGGATTTGTATGAAACGGTTTCCGATGCGCGCGACTGTGCAGCGCGGCCGGGGAGCGTGACCCTGGCGACGCTGACGAGTCGCTCCGGAAGCATTATGGTCGCACCTCGCGTGTTGGTTTTGGGCTCCTTTGAAGAATAGACCAACTGCCATTCTGCCAGGCAGGTCGTTAAAGGCGACCGATTGGCTACGCGAGTCGCTAACATCGTGGCTGCTAGGTGGTAGAGTTCTGCATTGTCTCTCCCGGGTCTTGTACCACCACTTTTTTCAATTCCCGCCGCAATAGCGTCAGTGCTTGTTGCTGTCGTGTTCCGGTTTGGAGCATAAGGTAGCCGGTAAACTTATGCATGTGGCATAAAACCTCGCCACAAGATAGCTACGCACCATTAACACCTTTGGTGTCTATAGGCGATGGTTGACTCTTTCCATTAGGAGACCCATCTGCTTGTTTGCTATCTTATAATACAAAAAAAAAAGATTTAATTGCTAAAAACACGTCCCTTTAGTGTCGACTTAAAACGTATAAAAACAACAATGTTCAAAATTATTTCATAATCCTCTTCTTCGTCCTCAATAAATTGCTACAAGAGATCTCGTTTCATTTTATTTAATCTGTCAGACATCGTTCTGATACACGAAACACGATCGAACGCACAACTGTTCACAGTAACTGCTTTTTGATTATTGGAAGTGGCAGTCGCGGCTTAGGATGCGGCCGCAGCTCTCCGAAAGAACGCGGTAGCGCCACACAGCTGCGACAGTAGGTCGCGGCAGTCTGTCGCGGCTGCTGGGTCGCGGCTGCTGGAATCCGAATGGTACCTTAAGTACTACAAAGAATAGTGCTGCCAATTTCTGTTCATTATATAAAATCGGAACTTTAACCGCCATTTTGTATAGATGTCGTTTCACAGTCAGATTTTCTTAGTAAAATTCTTAAATAGCAACTCTAAATGCCTCGCTAGTGCCTCCACCTACTAAACAGATAATATTATATTTTAGCCACTACCATCGTGGCCACTAGGTGGTAGAGTTCTGCGTTGAGGTCCGGGTCTGCTACCACTGCATTAACTATTCCTGCCGCTATAGCATCAGTGCTTGTCACTTCGTGTTCTAGTTTGGAGGGTAAGGTAGCTGCTAAACTCATGGGTGTGGCGTTATTACCCACCACAAGGATAGCAACGTAATATTAATATTTTTGATGTCTCTATAGACATGGTGGAACGTGGACAGACGAACAGACTGTCTGTTCGAGCCAGCACGGAGTTATCATTGATAGTCCAAATAACTTGTGGTTAAGGAATAGTTTTTTTTTATTTATTTTTTCTATTGTTTCTATGAAGTAGATTTTAAAATGAAGATAATATGCAGTCTCTCTTACAAAGAATAGTAGGTATATTTAGTAGTAAGTAGTAGTACATTTGCAAAGTATAGTGTATATATTGGTATTATTATATTTCAGTGTTTTAGATATATAATTAGATGGTTCTCTTGATGGAAAGAGACATCATCGCCTATAAACTAAGATGTTAGTGGCGCGTTGCTATGCATGTTGTGGCAACCGGTTACCTTAACATGTTTTGTTATTGCGGTATGAATAGTTAAGGTTGGTGGTACCAGACCCGGACGTGGCTTTGCAGAACTCTACCACCTAGTATCCATGACTGTAATAACTAGCGGGTATATAGTCAATCGTTCACCTTTTATGGACTGTCTGGTAAAATGGTAAGTGGTCTATTCTTTAAAGGGAGCTTGGACCCCGGACACGGTTGTTGGCAGCTTTAGCCTACATAGGGTTACTTTTAAAGGTCGGGCCAAAATTAAACATCCATACTTAATATTATAAATGCGAAAGTCTGTGTCTGTCTGTTACGCTTTCACGGCTAAACCGCTGGACCGATTTCCATGAAAGGCATGAATATAGTTAAAGATCCGGGGTTTGACCCCGGATAGGCTAATTTTTTTTTCAAAAATCAGTCCCTGGTGGGCTGAAATAGGGGATGAATTTTTTATTAAAAACTATTTGGACGACTTATTAATATATTCGCGGGCGAAGCTGCGCCGGTCAGCTAGTTAGGAACTAAATATTGAATTGATTTATCAGTCAGCGTCAGCTAGATTTTGATGAGTCATAGATCATATAAATAGAAACACAAATATAATAATATTAATGTTAGGAATAAAAATATTTATACGAATATCAGAATGTGTGTACTGAGCAGATTCACGAAAACTGTATAGGATGATGCCAACAAACTGGCTTACAGTTTGGCACATATAAATTGTAAGAAACTCTGTACATTAATGTTATAAAATAAAATAAAAATAAAGTATTAATTAAAATATCGTTTTAATTAATACTAGCTGACGCGTGCGAAGATTTCACACGGCACCATCTAGCGCTTTTCAAGTATAAAGCTATATTAAGATGTTTGAAGTATTACCAACGATGGTGCTCTGGTCGATTGCTATAAAAATATATTTAATTTTTTTATTAACAAAAAGATTTTTTCGAATATTTTCATATTTTTCGCTCAAAGTAGAAAACATAAGCTTTAACTGGGTATTTCCAAATTTAGTGTACCAAGTTAGAGAATATTCTTTCAGATTCCTTTTGAAACCAGTAAGGATTGACTCATATGAACTTCTTTCAGGTTACCAAATCTATGACAGCAAAGTGTTGTACCCTTATAAATATTCAAAACGCTACGAGTACTTCACTTCTGGGAGTATACTTAACGATGATGTATCTATGTATCGTATCTGGGACACTCAGTATCACAGGCTTTTAAGCTGGGATTCCTTGTATGTGAAAATTGCAAAAGCATATTGCCCGAGTCTGTTCAACAACTTTATGTACGAATTTACGGGACGTTTTTGAATAAAATGTTAGTGTGTTAGTGCGCTTTAATTTTTTATTATTTGTCTAAAAGCTGATGGCTCTGATCCTGATTAATGAAAACCATCTGCTGTATATTTTTATATCATAAGATGACAATCAAGCAAGTGGCTCTTCTGTTAAAAAGAGATAATTAAAATATTCTATATAAGTAAGTAAGTAAGTATCTTCACGCCCGTATCCCCGAAAGGGTAGGCAGAGGTACAACAAGTGCACCCACGATTAGCCGAAGATACTTGGTCCCACAATGTGATAGGTGGCAAGCCTATCGCCAACCGGGCACTTTCCAATCCCGGGCAATGTTGTTTTTATCAGAAAACTGAAAAAACACATTTCTGAATTGCCCGACCAAGGAATCGAACCCGGGACCTCTGTGATCAACTCCGAGACCCGACCATTATACCACAGAGGCGATACCATAATATTCTATATAATATACATTATTACATCTGCCATTCTACCAGGCAGTTCGAAAGGCGAACTACTGGCTATACATGTCACTACCATCGTGACTATTAGTAAGAGTTCTACAACGTCTCACCTCTCACCAACGTGTCAACGTATAACCTATTCCAGTCATAATAACGTCAATGCTTGTTACTGTTGTGTTCCGGATTGGTGTATAAGGTAGCTGATAAATTTATGCATGTGGCAACATACAACGCAAAAAGCGATATTCCATTGACATCTTTGGTGTCTATGTCTGGCGATGGTTGTCTGTTACCATCAGGAGAGCCATCGACCTATTTGATATATTATGACTAGCTGACCCGACAAGCGTTGTTCTGCCCTTTTAACTACTCCTATTTTTACTATATTTTCTCACCTTTTAAACCTTTCCTGGACTTCAACAATTAATTCAAAACCAAAATTAGCCAAATTGATTCAGCCGTTCTTGATTTTTAGCGAAATTAAACAACGGCAATTGATTTTTATATATTTGATATTTTATGATGTCTAAAAAGATCTTGTGATTATGATTAGGTTAAAAAACAACAAACAAAATAAAATGTTATCGACGTTTGGATATGGGTCCTTTGATCAATCATATTTTCTCTTTTAATCGCGATACAGATGCAGTATTTTTCCTTTCCAATTAAATTAATTTAATAGTAATTTAAGAATTTAACGAACTTTAAATTTCAATTCTACGTATATCTCAAAAAATACTAAACCGATTTTGATGAAATTTAGTTAAGTTGGAATATACCCGATTAGGCAAATTTTAAATAAAAAAGAATTATCTCTTTATGTCTTATAATTCTCGGGAAATTTCTGGACAAACATACGAATACACAAACATAAAATCATAGAAACATCGACAAACACAAACATAAGAGAAAACCATCGCTTATAAACATCAAAGGTTAATAGTGCTTTGCTATCCCTCTGGCGGGATGATAATGTCACAAACATAAGTTTACCCTTAAAACAGGAACACGACAGTGACAAGTATTGACGCTATTACGACGGAAATAGCTCGAGAGATATATTGCGAAATTTAACGACTTAGTAATTAATAAAAATTAAGCTATATAACGCTATTTTAGATGTTTGTCACGTACTGCTTCTTTTATTTCAATCTTCAATAGGAACGATATTCATTTGTAAAAGGTTACAAAATGAGTAGCTGTAAAGAACAAGGACACTATTATACTTTTAGAACGACTAACATGTTGTCATATTTTGCAGTGATTGGAAGTTATTTTCTCTTTTTTATATGCTCGTGTAAGTCAATTATGATATACATTTTGTATATAGTAAATAACATGTACAGGAGAGAGGCATTTTTGGGTTCATTGTTGAAGTGGTTCAAAAAATTTAACTATTTTTTTTATTTCTTTTGTTATGTTGTTATGTTTATAAAAGTTTATAATAATAATAATAATTCATGGGACAAATTACACTTACTGATCTAACCCCAAAGTAAGCAAATTATTTGCTTGTGTTATGGGTGTTAGTCAACGATACTAATACATAGAAATACATATATATTAGGGTGTCCGTTATTTACCAAGTTGATTTTTTTTTTGCGGACGCCCCCTGGATTTTTAGTTTTTGACCTAAAAAAAATATCCTACATAAATAAGCTCTTAATTACCGAATTAAACCTTGCCCCAATCGAGTTACATTTCCCATTTAAATAACATGGGAATTTGCAACTTTTTCTTATTAATTTTATTCCTCTGAAAAAATACCACTACGACTATTATCGATGCATATTCTGATAGGGAATTTAATGCTCTACAAAAAAGCTCTCTTATAATTTTTTTTTGAGTTCAAGATTTGGTCAACAAAAATAATCAATTTCGTAAATAACGGACACCCTATTAACTATAAACACAACTTAAACCACGAATAACTCTTAAAGGAATGATTTTATCGAAAAATTATATTACTTTTTTTTTATCATAAGATAGCAAACAAGCAAAATGGGTCTCCTGATGGAAAGAGACAACCATCGCATATACCTAGACACGAAAGACGTTAATGGTGCGTTGCTATCTTGTGGCGAGGTCTAATGCCACGTCCATGAGTTTGCCGGCTACCTTACCCTCCAAACGGGAACACGACAATGACAAGAACAGACGCTATTGCGGCAGGAACAGGTAAGGCGGTGGTAACAGTTTCGGACGAGACAATGTTGAACTCTACCACCTACCACGACGGTAGTGACTCGTATTACCAATCGGTCGCCTTTTACGATCTGCCTGGCGGATCGGCAGTTGGCCTATTCTTCAAAGGAGCCCGCGACCAACACAAATTGTAAATAAAAACTGGCACTAATGGCTCTTCATCATTCTTTCTCAGTGGTTAATTTCAGTCAGCCTATTTTCACCTACTTCCATTTTAGTAGGTCGTGTATTTGCGATAACCTAATGCTGATAACATTGCTCGTTACTGTCGGCACGTCCCTCAATTTGCTGAATAAAACCGTTGCAAATCCCAAGGTTGATGTTCTACTTTGATCTTTTATCGCAATTAATTCTAATGCTAGTTAGATGTATTCGCATAAACGTGATGCGATGTTCAAATAATCACAATTTTAAATATACTAGCTATCGCCCTGTGGTCGGAATCCGACACAATTCTATTAATTTTGTACCTCTTTCCTTGTAAATTATGCGATCTAAGAATATAAAATTAGGCACAGTCAAAGTTTATATAAAGAAAATAGATAAAGAAAAAAGAAATGTAGAAATTAAGGTTGTATTAATAATATAAGTTTACTAGCTGATCCGGAAAACGTTGTTTTGCCTTTTTAACTACTCTTATTTTTTTCTATATTTTCTCACCTTTTAAACCTTTCCTGGAACAATTAATTCAAAACCAAAATTAGCCAAATCGGTTTAGCCGTTCTCGAGTTTTAGCGAGACTAATGAAGAGTAATTGATTTTTTATATATAGAAGATAGACTACCTATTTATAGTTTCAATATAGACGCCTGAGGTCTCGAGTTAAAATTTGCTTGGGTCCGGTCGGGCAATTTGCTCTTTCGATTTTGCTTCGTTTCGTTTTTAGGGTTCCGAAATAAATATTCACGGGACAAATTACACTTATTGATCTAACCCCAAAGTAAGCGAATTATTTGCTTGTGTTATGGGTGTTAGTCAACGATGCTAATACATAGAAATACATATATAAATACTTTTACATATATAATAAACACCCAAACCCGGAAATACAAACATTTATGCTCATCACACAAATGCTTGTCCCCGTCGGGGATCGAACCCGAGCCCCGTTGATTGATTAGTCAGAGTCGCTAACCACTCGACCAACGGGGCGGTCATAAAATACTCGTAAACTAGTAGTACTCGTAAACTAGTAGTAATCATAAAATACTCGTAAACTAGTACTCATAAACGCGGGAATACTCGTAAACTACTAACCCTTATAGTTTCGCTGTGTCTGTCCGTCCGCACGATAGCTCAGAGATCCTTATTACTAGAGAGCTGTAATTTGGCATGAATATACCTAAATATTAGTCACGTCAACAAAGTGGTAATGTAATATCTTGAAAAATATTTTCCAGGGTAGCTCCCCCACCTGAAAAGTGGGGGTGTTATTTTTTTTCTCACTTACCGCTGCATTGTGTGGGGCATCGTTGAATAGTTTTTTGAAAATATTGTAGGCTTGTGAAAACCAGTTTTAGATTAAGGGACTCATTTGTAAAATATTAAGCTTGTGTTAATTTTTGTAAGTCAAGTGTCACCCCCCCCCCGCCCCCCTCTGCAGGCTAAATGGTTGTTTTTGGGGGCGGAAAAAAAATTATGGTAGTAGTATACATAATGAAGTTAAAGGAAACTATCACGCTTAGAAGGCTTTACAAGTTGGTCGACTATAAAATCGGTTTTTAAAGGCGGTGAACCTGTGGTGCGGATATATATTTGTCATTGACGTTAAATAGCTTAAATGTTCATAGTATGAAGCTATAAAAGCCTTCTTCTTAGTCTGCATAATTATGATGGACAACTTCAGAACGGCGAGTGGCCTGACACGCATTTTACCAATTTAGTCTGTAAACTTAACTTGTCGACTCTGTGGTCTAGTGGTACAGCGTTGGCGTTGACCACATGAGGTTCCGAGTTCGATCCCCGGGTCGGGCACATAAAAAAAGGTGTTTATTCAGTTTTCTGAGAAACATAAAGTTGCCCGGGATTCGAAAGTGCCCGGTTGGCGATAGGTTTGCCACCATATCACATTTGTGGGACCAAGTATCTTCGGCTAATCGTGGGTGCACATGTTGTACCTCTGCCTACCTCTTCGGGGATATGGGCGTGAAGATACTAAGTTGCCCGGGATTGGAAAGTGCCCGGTTGGCGATAGTCTTGCCACCCATCACATTTGTGAGACCAAGTATCTTCAGCTAATCGTGAGTGCACTTGTACCTCTGCCTACCTCTTCGGGGATATGGGCGTGAAGATAGAAAGAACTTAACTTGCCCGAAACTGATTATGGGCTTAATTTGCTAATGACCGCCCCGTTGGTCGAGTGGTTAGCGACCCTGACTACGCGATCGACAAGCATTTGTGTGATGAGCATCAATGTTTGTGTTTTTGGGTTTGAGTGTTTATTAAATATATTATAGTATTTATATATGTATTTCTATGTATTAGTATCGTTGACTAACACCCATAACACAAGCAAATAATTTGCTTACTTTGGGGTTAGATCAGTACTTAAGCGTAGTTTGTCCCGTGAATATTTATTTATTTATTATTTGTGGATGGATTAGTTAATTTGGCCGCATGATACCTATATCATGGGACTAAGTGCAGTTAAGTTAGTTTCGTGGCCTAGTTGCACTTCTGCTTGCCTCGACGAGGATATAGGCGTGAAGGTTTTTATTTAGATACTATATTTTGAAATTTAACTAGGAATTTAAAATCCATATTTTTGTTTTTTATTTTATATGATGAGCTGGCAAACGAGCAAACAGGTTCTTGATAGGAAGCGGTCGCCGTTGCCCATGGATATCCACAGCATAAGAGGAGAAGCGCTGACGACTCTTAAGAAATTAATTAAACCGCCTTTTAAAAGATCCAAATGTCGTGTTGTTCAGGAGATACAGTCAGGGAGTTTATTAAGCTATTCCATAGCTTCTATCGCGGGCCTTGAGCGTGGAGACCGAATCCAGAAATTCCGTAACGAAACAAACCTAACACCCCCCACTCCGACCGGCACAGCGGTGATACTTTTTAGTTTTTCCATCTATCGATAAATACCAGAACTTTTAATGACTTTTTGAAATATCACTCTTGTCTCTTTAGTTCAGCAACCCGCCTTTAGGTGGCATTGGTTGTATTGGAAAACTAACGTAATCAGCTGTTTGTGAGAAAGTATATAGGTGTATAGGTATTTATCATCTACGTACAACAGTGAATATCTGTACTCGTATAATTTGTGTACAAAGTGTTTTAAATATGAATAAACAAAGACAAAAAATACTGCATAAATAAAATAAATATATAATTGTAATTGCATAAGTTGATAAAAAATGCTATGCAATAGCTTTACCACGGCAGTCTCCGAGTGTCACACGTCTTTTTTATAGTATACAATTTGGTGGCACAAACTAAGAGTTTCCGACTAAACCGTAGTATTGATGAACGCTATAAGTCGAGGTAGTGTGAATGAAAGTTTCTAGCCTTGGCGAGTGTTATACCGGTGTGCATCCAGACTAGAGTTGTGGTGGTTGTTATAATGCATAGCGTTATATAATAGCGCGCTATGTATACTCAACATAAAGCGTAGAAAAATATAGCTTATAGTCTATAACGCGCTATCATAAAATAATTTATTCGAACAATACACCACACCTCTCGTCCATACTATATTATTTATATACCTTACCTATTCCTGCCGCAATACCGACAGTGCTAGTAACTGTCGTGATCCGGTTTGGAGGGTAAGATAGCTGTTAAATTTATGCATGTGGCGTTAGACCTCGCCACAAGATAGCAACGCGCCATTAACATCTTTGGTGTCTATAGGCCATGGTTGACTCTTTCCATCAGGAGACCCATCTGCCTGTTTGCTATCTTATGATATAAAAGAATATATATAAATAAATAATATACTAATGTTATAAATACAAACGTGTGTCTATTGCACCTTCACGGCTAAACGGCTTAACCGAAATTAATGAAATTTCGCATCGAGACAGTTAAAAATCCAGGGTCAAACATAGGTTATTTTTTCTAAATCTACCCCTAAAGTGAAATAGGGAATAAAAGTTTCTATGAAAACTATGTGGATGACATGCTTATCTATTCGCGGGCGAAGTTACACGAGTCAGCTTGTTTAATCATAATAACTTTGGGTGTGTTACTTCTTAAAATACCGCAGAAGTTATAACTTTTCATCCTCAAGGTTATTTGATGTAAGTTCAATACTAAATTTCACTAATTGATCACGAATTCAATATCAATCAAAACTATTTCAAAAGAGATGTGTAACTGATCACATAATATAATGTTGCAGGCAATCGGTATAATGTGGCATTCCTAAAATGCCTGGCGACTACGACACTCGCGATACGTTATCATTTACGGTAACATTGTTGCGACTGGTGTAATAATAAATTGTATTTAAAATATTATGATCTCACAGATGAATCGGCATAGTACCATGAAGTATTAGGTATAGGTGGAGCTAGCACTCGTATTAATTAATTGAAACAAATATTTACGTTACATCTCTGTCTATGAGGTCTCCCCATCTCTATTTATACAACTGTGTTAGAAAGGGCGGGTTAGACCTCAGAAGATGACCGCAGTATTTGAAATTTGGTTTCAAGTGGGTATTAGAAGTGTTGCCTCCAGATATAATACAGCGTCATGCATAGTACTGCTTTTGAATAACTTAAAACGAAATGGCAACATTTGGTAAACAGAATATACAGGTGCGTCGAAATTTTTAAATCGAATAAATTATTGGGTGTCTATAATTATCTTAAAAACCCTTGTACTGTTACACAAAATACTTTATTTAATTTTTGTCACCAACAGGTTTCTCTTTATACGGCATTTTCAAGGCCATGATATTTTTATACAATGTTTAACACAATTAAAAATGGAGTTTCACCAAGTGCTTCGTGACACTCACAAAAAATTTATATAATATATCCTATGTTTGAATGATTAAGTTTTTGAGTTATTTTTTTCTGGGTACGGTCTAAAAAAAATTCACAAAACACTACATTTAAATAAGTGTGTACCGCTTCCGACACTCTGGTCGGCTTGCATTAAACTATATAAATATGTTTTAAATTGAATTTTCAATACTTAAATACATTTAAAAAAATTCTAAAAATTTGGTGCAAGCGGACCGTATATTATGTTAGAAATTATACTTTGCTTGTAACATATAGGCACGGCATAATGCGCGGCTGCGTGCATTTATGTTCTGACTTGACAGACAAACTAAATTCGATGTGTCAATATTTGCTTACGTTTGATGTGTTCAGTACAACTTCTAATCTCAGAAATCTAAGTTAGATTGTCAGAATTATGAGATAGGATTTTTCTAAGACACTTATAAGATACTTAGAAATATTCAAACACTGCCATTTTAGTTTGCAATTGTATAATTCTCACACGTCTTCCATAGGATTTGACAGTTACAGATACAAAGTGTGTCCAGACTAAAACCAGCTTAGCGGTTATGCGTAGTTAAATTTCTTAGGAGTTGTTCTGAACATATCCATAATAACGAATAAAATAATTTTATTCTCAGAAAATTAGCATAACATTTGTTTAATCTACCACCTAACATTAAAGCTTTTGACTACTAGATGGTAGTGTTTCGGAACATGTTACCCATATTTGTTACCACCAAGGTGGTAATACCAAACACGGACAAGATATTTTCAATGTTCCCTATTCCTGACTTTCTACACTTTTGCTCTTTAAATTTTTAAGAGATACAAAGTTTTCGTTTCACGTATTAATATATTATATAGACTAGCTAAGCCGCGAAACTTCTCCCGCGAGTAGATTAACATTACGCCGATATAGGTAGTTTTGATATAAACTTTCAACTCCTAATTTAGCATCATAGGGGTTGGTTTTTGAAAAAAGTAGTCCATGTTTGAACCCAGACCTTCAACTATCTTCATTTCAAATTTCTTCAAAATCGATTAAGCAGATTAGCCGTGAAAACGTAAGTCAGTCGTAAAAATGGACTTTTTCATTTTTGTAAAAGCTAATATTAAGTATAATCAATCAAATACCTAATATTTTTTCAACATAGGTACACATTTTATTGACGTCATTTATAAGCAAAATTATTCATGATAGGTTATACAATGGTTATAAAATACATTAGGTAATGTACCTAGGTAAAACACAGAGAAATAATGACAAGTAAAGAGAATTCTTTGTCTACAGAAATGACTTATACCTACTTAAATATTTTGAAAATCTATATATATAAAAATCAATTGCTGTTCGTTAGTCTCGCTAAAACTCGAAAACGGCTGAACAGATTTGGCTAATTTTAGTTTTGAATTAATTGTTGATGTCCGGAAGGTTTAAAACGTGAGAAAATATAGAAAAATAATAAGAGTAGTTAAAAAGGCAGAACAACGTTTGCCGGGTCAGCTAGTAACATATAAAAATTAAGTAATTATAGAAGCAAATATTACATAAAATTAATAAATTGGTATAAATTGAATTTCGAAATTAACTAAGACAATTATTATATCTATACATATAATAAAATCGTAAGAAAGTCAAAACTATACATTGAATATTTTTTTAAAAGAATACTTGGAGCGTGATCTACAATCGATATCGAAGCCAAAAATATAGTTTTTAGAATTTTTGTCTGTTTGTCTGTTTGTCTGTTTATCTGTTTGTCTGTTTGTCTGTATGTATGTCCGGGGTAAACTCAAAAAGTACTGCATGGATTTACTTCAAATTTTGCATGAATATTACTAACAGGTCGAGTCAATATATAGACTACATATTATCACGCTATCACCTAGCGGGGAGGTGCTGTGCAGAGTAAACGAAGTCTGTGCGGACGAAGTCGCTGGCAACAGCTAGTTATGAATAAAAATGTATGTAGGTATGTAAAATCACACAATCGCTATTGTTTTTATTGAGTACATATTTCTACGTCACATCTCAACGGTAGTATCGGCCAAGGTGATGTCAGTGAACTTATGACCTATATCATTTCTAACTACATCTGATTGGACATGAATCATGATATACCTATTGCACTTAATTGTATTTAAGGTTGAATGATTAGATGTTTTCTTAAGCGGTAAGGTAGGTAGGTATGTTATGTTGGCATGTAATCGAGTTATTTTATTGGTTTAGATCTAATAATGTTAAGTATAATAATTTCCCTGTGTTTCTTCGGGCCTTGTTGTAGGCCACCTGCCAACTAGGCAGCAGGGCTGCCAGAACTGAATCGTGAGATTACCCACAACGAGTTATAAAAATACCCGCTTTTACCCACCTTCAAACACAAAATACCCGTAGATACAGGCTATTTTTTATGATTTATTATTATTAATAAAACATTTTTTTTGTAATCATTGTGTATAATTTTGAAACATAATAGAAAATGTTGCCATAACTAACTTCGTTAATATTTATGTACCACAGTTTTGTTTTTAGCATATCAGCATTAATTGAAATGCTACGATGCCTCCAGATTTTCGAATACCTTGTCGTTTAGCCAATAATGCAACAATAATGTCGGTAGAGAGATAGTTTAGAGAGTTTCTATTATCTATTTTAATATTTTTCAGATCATTAAATAGTTTTTCGATTTATGTTTCGACGTAAAATATAGGCTTTGACTTAGCATTGAAACTTAAATTATGTATAGTACAAAATACCCGCTTTTACCCTCAGGACAACAAATACCCGCGAAATTACCCGCTTTCTCAGTTCATTGTCAAATTACCCGCAATGCGGGTAATTACCCGCAACTTGGCAGCGCTGCTAGGCAGTTCGGAAAAGGCGAACGATTGCCTATAGGTACTTGTACAAGTTTTAACACGTTACTGTGTGCAATGGTGTGCAACGTCTCGGCAGAGTCTTGGCACCACTGTCTTACATATTCTTGCAGTAATAGCGTTAATTCTTGTCATTGTCGTATTTCCATTTCGAGAGTTAGGTAGCTGGAAGACTAATTCATGTGACATTACCAGCTTATTCGGGATTAAGGCGAGGCATCGGGACAAACGGAAAAGAATGGTTTGCTAAATCACGGTTTTTTGTATTGATTGTTAAATAACAATTTTACAAAAATTACACAATATACCTACCTGAAGATATTATCTAAGGAATGCGCTAACTTATTACATGATAGAATATTCTTTACTCGATCATATAAAATTCCGAAAACAGGCAGAAAAAATGTCTAAAACAAATAATTTGTTAATATTTTTTGTAATCTTCCACATTATTTATATATGGTGCTATTTAGTTTTAAATTAAAAAAAGAATGTAGGTACTAAATTTTGGTTTTCAGCTGAAGTCCTATATTTATTTATCCGTAAATTAATACGTTTCCCAGCGGTTTCAGAACCGCGCGCCCATTTCCTATAGAATTGACGCGCGTCAAAGTACCTACCTCGCCTTAAATAAACGACGTGAGATTAGTCTCGCTCGAGAAAGTGGCGTTTGCTCGACCTTGACTAATTATTACTTACTACTCTCGATATTACTCTAATAATACCTATGTATCCCATGATAAATATTTAAAACGTCAGAGATAAACTACTCAACTTTTACTCGATTAGAGATACCAATGTTGTGGCATGACGCCAATTTCATTTACGAGTACAACATTGGTGACGCCAGTCTCATAGGGTTTTTAACCTAATTTTTTTTATAGTAGAGGGGACAAACGAGCAGGTGGTACACCTGATGGTAAGTTATCATCGCCGCCCATGGACATCTGCAATACCGGGGGGTTTGCAGCTGCGTTGCCGGCCTTTTAAGAATGAATAAGCTCGTTTCTTGAAGGTCCCCAAGTCGTAACAACCATTGGCTAGTTATCCTACTTTTAGTTAACAGGTTTCAACCGCCCCGTTGGTCGAGTGGTTAGAGACCCTGACTACGCAATCAACGAGGCTCGGGTTCGATCCCCGACGGGGACAAGCATTTGTGCGATGAGCATAAATGTTTGTATTTCCGGATTTGGGTGTTTATTATATATATTCTAGTATTTATATATGTATTTCTATGTATTAGTATCGTTGACTAACACCCATAACACAAGCAAATAATTTGCTTACTTTGGGGTTAGATCAGTAAGTGTAATTTGTCCCGTGAATTATTATTATTAATTATTAACACATTTATGAAAATAAAACATAAAAATTCAGTTGATCACAGGTTGTTAATTACTTATTAAAAAATTATACTCACGGCACTAAAAATATTCTATTTACTCATATGTTTATAAAAAATTTGAAATTAGTAAAAATGTTTATTTTTTTAATTAAAATAAGCCTTTGTCAATCTTAGGACATTGCAAACTCTTAGAAAATAAACAAAAATATATATCCTTGTATCAAAAAAATATTATATATTGTATTTTACTATATTATGAAAATATTATAAATATTTTACTAACATTGGTAACGCTGGTCTTACCTATATATGATTTCTGTGGATCTTATGGACCGGGTTGGTGCTGATATTCGTGAACGTGCATCCGTGGCAAATTCATGGGTGGTACCAACGGTTTGTGACTTAAAATGAGGCAGTTACTCGAAATCGCAACCTGAATCGACGGCGGGTGAAAAATTTATTCGAATCTTTCGAATCTGTAATAATAATATAAGTACATCTGTCCTATAACCGTGTTCAAGGCAAATAAATTTATTAATTCATTCACTTATATGAGCAAACGCTCGTGTCACTGTCAAAAATGTCTTATATTTGTAGATATATTAAATCGCGAAAAAATAGAAATAAACCACGCTGTACTGTTTTATCGTACCGAATGGGATGACAGGGTTTAAAAATTACCCTTGAAGTGATTTTATTTCATCGGTAAGTAGTAAAATTCAGCTTTTATGGCCTATCTAGCAGAATATCAAATGTTTTATTCTTCAAAGAGATCCCAAACCAACTTTGTTTGTAATTTCGTAAAAGTAAGTAAGTATCTTCACGCCTGTATCCCCGAAGGAGTAGGTAGAGGTACAACATGTGCACCCACGATTAACCCAAGATACTTGGTCCCACAAATGTGAAAGGTGGCAAGACTATCGCCAACTAGGCACTTTCCAATCCCGGGCAACTTTGCGTTTATCAAAAAACTGAAAAAAACCCTTTTTTATGTGTCCGACTCGGGAATCGAACCCGGGACCTCATGTGGTTAACGCCAACGCTGGACCACTAGATCACAGAGGCGACTAATTTCGTATTTTGATATTATTTTATTTAAATAAAAACTCGGAAGCTGATAGGTATGCCATGGACATAATTTTTTATACATTTCATGGAAATTACATACTTACTTAACCTCCGGCCCTAACAGACCTTGGTTTGCCCAAACACGATCCAAGTTCCGTTTACCGAATGTAATTGTAAGTCTAAGCTATCAATCTACTCAAACACGCTAAAGATTTTTTTTTGAAATGTAGCCATTCCATTACAGTTCTGTAGACCTTGTGGATCGTTACTGCATTACCGGGCTTTTTGGGCGAACAGAGTGCTCAGCCAGAATTTAAATTAATATTAGGCCTATAAACGCTTGCGCTAAGGGCTGTCTCCTGTGAGACCGGACCTCGGCTTAGTGCGACGTTCGGGCTAGTAGTAAATTGGTTCTGCCACTGAGAAAGAGTTCAGCCATACTTAAGAGTTATGCATCTGCATCCTTTAGATTGCTCAATAGAATAGTCTAGATTGTAGTTTTAATCGTCTTCGAAAATTAGGAGGTTATCAGTTTTACGTGTATATCTATAATAATACTAGCTGACCCAGCAAACGTTGTTCTGTCTTTTTAACTATTCTTTTTTATATATATTTTCTCACCTTATAAACCTTCCCTGGACTTCAACAATTAATTCAAAATCAAAATTAGTCAAATCGGTTAAGCCGTTCCCAAGTTTTAGCGAGACTAACGAACAGCAATCAATTTTTATATATATATAGATTAGCTAATAAATGCGAAAGTTTGGGAGTTTGGATAGATGGATACTTGGATGGAAGGATCTTTGGATAGATGGAAGTTTGTCACTCAATCACGCAGAAACACTTAACGGATTTAAATGAAATTTGGCACACAGGTAGATGATGACCTGGAGTAGCACATAGGCTACTTTTTGTCCCGGAAAAATAAGATTATCCCGCGTGATTCGCCAAAAACTTTTATAATGCAACGGAATGCACTCTGCAGCTAGTTCGTGATATTTATGGAATTAAGGCGAGGCATCGCGACAAACAGGAAAAAACTGGTTTGCTTAATCACGTTTTTTTATATTAATTGTTAAATAAAAATTTAAAAAAAATTACACGATATACCTGAAAATATTACCTAAAGAATGTGCTAACTCATTACATGATAGAATATACTTTACTCGATCATATAAAATTCCGAAAACAGGCTAAAAATCTCTAAAACAAATAATATGTTAATAATATTTCTAATCTTCCACAAGATTTTTATATGGTGGTATTTAGTTGTAAATACAAAAAAGAATGTGCTAAATTTTAGTTTTCAGCTGATTTATTTATCCGAAAATTAACACGTTTCACAGCGATTTCCAAACATACCGCGACACCCATTTTCTATAGAATTGACGCGCGTCGAAATACCCCGCCTTAATTAATATATGACTATAATGATCTATTTAGACTTTTAGGCCCGTGTGCTGAATTTGGTAAGTGTATGTGTGTTTGTTTATATGTTTGTGCACGAATTTCTCGAAAACTAGACGACATAATGAGACAACCGACAGACGAATCAGGTATATTTTAACTTATTCCATGTTTAATCAATTCCTTAGTTTCGATTTTTTCGTTTAATTTCTGAGATATGGGTATACCCATTTTGAGTATACCCATATTTGCAAATAATGACGTCAGTTTAATTTTTTTTTATATTTACTCTAGACGCAATAAAGATGGGGTTAAAATATATGTACAACCTTGACGATAAGTAATTATAAATTTGACGTGTGAGATTGCGTGTATGTGTTTTTGTATGTATGTGTTATAAATGTTATAATAAAATATGATTCCCATTTTTTTTATATATCATGAGATAGCAAACAGGCAGATGGGTCTCCTAATGGAAAGAGTCAAACATCGCCTATTGCGGCAGGAATAGGTAAGGCGGTGATACCAGACCCGGGCGAGACAATGCAGAACTCACCGACCACACAGCCTACTACAGCCTACAGCCTACAGCCTGGGCTGTGTGGTCGGTGGCAGAACTCTACCACCTAGTAAAATAAACGAATTGATTTGAGTGCAGTATTTTTAATCGAAAGCTCTATCTGTCAAAGTGTTTCTTAGCTATGATTCAATAAAATCTATTCAGCCATTTCAAGATCATTTCTTTCTATAAACAAAAGGAATTAAGCAATTTGTACATGCCTGATCAATACAAAACTTGTACGTATTTCTTGTAACAAATTACATGGTTTACAATGTTATAACTCGAATAATACACGGAATTTCAAAAATCAACCCTTAAGTGGATATAGGGGATAAAAGTTCTATTCGCGCTCGAAACTGTATGGGTTAGCAAGTAGCAAGCCATCTAATCTTTATTTTTGTTACTTATATTACATAACTACCTCATGGTCTACAGGATGTTGGTCTCGGCCTCCTTTGAAGAATAGGCCAATTGCCGTTCTGCCAGGCAGGTCGTAAAAGGCGACCGATTGGCTATCGAGTCACTACCATCGTGGCTACTAAGTGGTAGAGTTCTGCATTGTTTCGCCCGGGTCTGGTACCACCACTTTATCTATTCCTGCCACAATAGCGTCAGTGCTTGTCACTGACGTGTTCCGGTTTGGAGGGTAAGGTAGTCGGTAAACTTATGCATTTGGCATTAGACCTCGCCACAAGATAGCAACGTACCATTAACACCTTTGGTGTCTATAGGCGATGGTTGACTCTTTCCATCAGGAGACTTATCTGCTTTTTTGCAATCTTATGATAAAAAAGACTATTCGGCTTAGATCATGACGTCCCGGGATCGAGTCCCGGATCGAGTAAAAGTGTTATAGAGGTTTTTTCGAGGTTTTTCTCAAAAACCCAAAGTCTCAGTAGCAGCTCGGAGTCTGGATGGTGGTGTGTTACCATTCCCGTTTCTTAGATAAGTACGTACAGCCATAGGTCTCAACTATCGCTAGAAATAGTCGTTAATCGTTATCGTCGGTGAAATGCGACGATGGTGATTATCACTTATCTCGCCAACCGACAATACAGTGAGTCGTAGTGAACTGGAATGTCTTATAAACGTTCGATTTACCCTGCCTACCCCACAAGAAAATCTTGCGTGAGGATACTTTTATCTATAAAAATAAATAAAATTGGAGAGTCTGTTTGTAACATTAAAATAACCGCTTCTAAGCATATAGAAGTATATACGGTATAGAAGTATATACGGTATAGAAGTATATACGGCATATAGAAGTATACACGGTACACATACCAAAATTTCTGTCCGTCCGTACCAAAAAGTCCGTCTGTTTGTTCCGGGTAATCTGCGAAACGGCTGGACCAATTTTGACAGGACTTTTACTGGCAGATAGCTGATATTATAAGGAGTAACTTGAGCTACTTCCCATATTCTTGCAAATAAATATTTTTCATTTTCATTTTCTTTTGTTTCTAAAAAATCCACGTGGACGAAGTCACGGGCACAGCTAGTATTACATAAAAATATTTGAGTGATTTAATATTCAACTTAAAGCGATTCAATTGATATCATTGAACTTTAGTAATTAGTATTGACAACGAACAAAACTTGTTCGATACTGACGACAGAGATTGATTAAGATCTTAATCCAAACATTGGCTTTTTGTATTTAAATTCGGCTACTGAATATAATTCATCTGTACATTTAGTATTGCTAAATAAATGTACCTGAAATGCCACTTTATAATTATAATTATTTAACGAAATCCCTTGAACTAATTAACGTTACTTATCTAATATAATGCCAATTATAGCTGATGTAGTGTCAAAATCTATGAGTTCAGAGTGCTAAGTGTTAATTTTTCTTTTCGCATTCGATCGTGAGTGCGTTTGGAGTTTACTAGGAATTTGTATGTGATTTGTACAGCGCCACCTAGTGGTAAACGTGAGAAACCAGTTTATGACTAGGTGGCGCTGTACAAATCACATACAAATTCCTAGTAAATTTGAAACGCGCTCACGATCGAATGCGAAAAGAAATACTCACACTTAGCACTCAGTTTGGTTTGCTTTTTAACTTCCCGCTATGTTAGTAGTATAAGGAAGTTGCCGATTTTACACTGATATTTGAAAATCGAGTTTTCACTCCATCATTTTAAGATCGTAGGAATCCTTTCTAACTATTTTCACGATATAATATAACTGTATGACGTATGTAAACATCTCATAACATTGAACGGCTTGGCCCATCAAAACGTGATTGACGGCATTCAATTGGGTTCTGCCAAACTAAGATCTCCTGAAAATCTGAACCGATTCGGCCCAGAATATTTCGAGAGAATTTGAAAAAATCCTCAATTTTTTTGGGAAACACAGTGTATTTTTAGAAATCATGAATCAGAAGTGCTTTATTCAATAAAACTTTTTACAAGTTATTTTGACACGTCAACATTTTTTATTTACTACTACCGGATCGGAAACGCGACCACACACTGAGAAGATCCGGTGGAAAAACGCAGCGGGCTTGTCTTTTTTTCATATATTTTTTTAAATAAGACATTACATAATGTTTTTGTAAGTTGTTGTAGAAATAATAAAGATTGCCGATATGAGGAGCAGTTAATGCCATGCTTCCCTGTCGTCTAGGTATTCAGATATTTTATAGTAATCTTTTTTAAATAGTTTTGTGAAAAAGTGCGTCTTATTCCTGGAATTGCTTAAAAATCACTTGATCCGTTCGGGAGCTATCGTTGACATTTTTTTTTTATTTTTTGATATGACTTTGAAATTTTTCAACCATTCAATTTTTGAATTTTATTTTAGAACAAACTGCGTCTAAATCTGCGTCGTTTTATCAATCAAAATCAAATATAGTTTCCAACAGTAATAGCTTTTCAAAATATATCAAAATTATGTTGTTTACAACAAAATTAATTCATATTTTTGAAATAACCTTTATGCTAATGCTAATATACCAATTGATTTAATAGTCCTATCAGCTTTTCTGTTTAAAAAACTGTGTCAAATATTAAATTGGATCAAAATCGGTGAATTTATCTAGGATTTGACAATTGACGTAAAATTAAAAAAAAAACATTTTTTGACATTACTTCAATATTTTTCGACCTATTGATTGTGCGGTTGAAATAACATTTTAGATCTCAGAAATTTCGTTGAATGCCATTACAAAGATCAAAATCAATCATCGTTTTTTACAAATATCAATATACTGTCATTTTAAACAAATTACATATTTAAATTGAAAAAATCTATATTTTAGTTTTTAGTCCTTTGAGCTTAAAACACCATAATTTAGCGAAAAAATTCAGGGATGGCCTCCAGAGTCAACCGGTTCACAGTTTTTTTCTTTGTTTTATAGCCTTTATATTAATGAAAGCTATATTTTTACATGTATAATATAAACATTTGTAAAGTGTGTGTCGGGCCACGCACAACATGGGGTTCCGAAATAACCAATCATAGTAATGCAAACGAAGAAGAGGGCTTTCATATATTCACCCTATGAACATTTACTATTTAACGTCAATGATAGATATATCTGCATCACAAGTTGAACGCCTATAACAACTCAAAGTACATTTTATAAGTTGGTCGACTAATCATATTAATATTATAAATGGGAAAGTGTGTGTTTGTTTGTCCATTTTTCACGGCAGAACTTGTAGCAAAACGGAGTGACGAATTGACGTGATTTAATCATTGACCGTTTAAGTGGAGAAATTGAAGGGATGGAGAATGACATAGGCTACTTTTTGTCTCTTTCTAACCCCCATTAATCTAAAACGAATTTAACGCGAGTGAAGCCGCAGACAATAGTTAGTTACTCATAAAACTGTTATGCCTACTTAGAAGTGATCATTTTTAAAAATATATAAACGAGTCAAAAACGCGTACATACTCGTGTACATATGGATCCTACTTGTAAAGCTCTCGCTCGTGACCACGGTCAATGTAACTTGGCCGAAACGTCGAGCTTTACAAGTAAGTTCTATAAGGAGCCATCCATAAATTACGTTTCACGAATTTCGTGATTTTTTGACCCCTTCCCCGTCCTTGTCACAACTGGTCACATTTGTGAGACCCCCCCCCTACCTAGTACGACGTCACATATTTTACATTGGAATAATGATCTCATTCGATTATTTTTTATTTGTACAGGTAGGATTTTTAAATTGTGTTGTAGGTACCTAATACTTAAATATAAAATATTTTCCTCCAAATTGTCTTTTAAACGTTCTCTCTGTAAGCATTTGGCAGAATAATGGTGTTACGCGCTATGGTAGTATAATATGTATGTATATATGTATTTATATAACTATATATAAATATGTACTTGTATATATATAGGTATTTATGTAGGTATATGTATAATGTATTATATATGTAATATATTACTTGTATCTAAGTATATTGTAATATCGTATTATCTTATTGTTTTCTTTAATTTTAATTTATCTTAATAATAATCAAGAAGGTATGTCAGTAGTAAACGATTGTAATAAGTTTCTCTGTGCACCCCATCATAAACACTGTTTATATTTGTTTAAGGTTGACTGGTAGAGAATGTCATGTAGCATTAAGTCCACCTCTGTACATGTTGTGCATAAATTTTAAATAAATAAATAAATAAATAAAATATTGGATATTATATTTTGAAAAAAATTCAGAACTCTACCACCCAGTAGCCACGATGGTAGTGACTCGTATAGACAATGGATCGTCTTTTACGACCTGCCTGGCAGAACGACAGTTGGCCTATTCTTTAAAGGAGCCCGGGACCAACACGGGGAAATAGTTATTGTCATTCGATATAAATTTATTTAATATTTATATTTTATATATTTGGAAATGTAAAATTTCAAAATGTAAGATTTCTTGAAGTTGCTTTTATTGTTAAATATTAGGTTTAATTAAACAGTAGGTTTAATTGTATTTTATAAAGATACTATTAAACTATTTATAATTTAATAGTAGCCTATTCTTTAAAGGAGCCCGGAACCAACACGGTATCCCGTGTTGGTCCCGGGCACCTTACCGAACTTCCACCCGTTACCGAACTCGCGCGATACTTTATAGACCTCTTCCATTCAGTAGTCACGTTGGTAGTGACAGGTTTGGCTAACCGTTTATTTTTTACGAACTACCTGGCAGATTGGAAGATGGTCTATTCTTAAAATGGGGGTCTGCACCAAGACGGAGAAAACGACAGGACAGATTTAGGACGGAGCTGAGGTCACTGGTTGAATCTCAGGCAAGGTTGAAATTATTTACAAAGATGCTTAGAATTTATCCCTAGCACGGATATAGCGCTTTAATCCACTAGTACAAAGTAATGAAACAGAGGAAGGATTTTTTATCTTACGGATGGGTCATTCCATGTCAAATCGACCAATAGTTAGAATCGACCCCTTTCGATTTGGATGAATTTTGGTCAGAAGTTTTCTTTTATCATAAAACGAAGTTCTGCCAAAGGAAAAAAATTGAAAAATTTTTTTTCGAAAGATATACAAATTCAAAATTTCGCGATTTTTCCAGTTTTTCAATTTTTTTATTGCAATATCTCGAATGCTATAATAGGTACAGGAATGGGCTTTCGTTTGTTTAAAAGGGGACACTTGGGGCTATTGATAAAAAAATATTTTGGAAAAAAATTTTGAATAATGCTAAATTAAAATTAAAATTTTGAATTTTTGAAAATCGTCAAAAATGAAGACCGCCATGAAAATATTGGCTCAATTTTTTTTGTATGATACCTTGTGTAAAACCACTCTATTTGTTACTATATTAATATTTATTAGAAATGTGAAGTTAATGTACGTTCTTGTAATTCAGAATATTTTTAGTTGTCAGCTGTGTTGTTGTTTTGAACACCTGTGTTGCAATAATTGATTTAGGCCGCAGTCCTAACAATATAAAAGGCATAAAAACGTGTAGAGGGGAGCAGTGTGAAACTAACGGCCGACAAGAACGCACATAAACGCTAAGATTCAGTAAGTGTAAAGTGAATTAAATATTATACATGAAACTTGTGTATTATTTCTAACAAATCAGAAGTGGGATAATATCGAGACAATATTCTCGATATATGGACACAACGCCCATCTAAGGTAAGTCGTAATGCCTAATTATTTTTTTTAATTATGAAAATAACATATATTATCAATTCAATCTATTGACTCAAGTTTTAATTACGTTTATTTTTATAGTTTTATTTAAAATTTAAAAAAAGTGTTTTTTTTATTAAACACTTGCTTATCCAATATATAATTTCTGAAATTACAATTTTAAATTAAAATATTAAATTAATCAATCAAAAAAAAGATTGTTAAATATTTTACTCTAATTTACTATTAATAAAAGAATGTATAGTAAATTAAATTAATAAGAATGTATTATTGCATGAAATTTAAAAATTGACTAATTAGTATTGGCTTAAATAATATATAAGCGTTTTTATTATTATTGTTTTTTTTTTCTATTTTACTTAATTGAATTAAATATTACGTCGGTTAATATAATGAAGTATTGAATATGTACATAATCCTTACAGAACACAAATCAAGTAAGGATAATTTATTGAAATATAAGCATTTTAATTAATTATTTGTGTTGTACAGCACCTAGTTATTTTATTATTTATTTAAAAAAAACTTTTAGCATGCTAGAGAGTTCAAACATTAATAACACCCAATATTATATTATGTTCTGGGCAATATACCAAAAGGGTTAAACAAATATGTAAAAAGTAGTCAAATATAAATACTTTTAATAATAACGGATTCAGTCTTAAATCTGAATCTGTGTTAAAATCTTAGCTTATTTTTACACTTCCAACTGATAAAAAAAAAGGGATATTTACTTAAATCTACATTGACTTATTTACAGAGGAGATATTTATTTTTACATTTTACTGTTTGGTGTATTAATTTCATTTCAGTAAATCAATATGGGCAAAGGTCAAGTTACACGAAAACAAACTAGCGTGATTCAACGCTCAGATTCTTCGATATCCTCGACTAGCAGTGGGAAGCGGAGGCCTCGGCCGCGACGCCACCGAAGCCGTACGTCTCGGCACAAGCGAGTAAGGCTCTCATGCGCACTTCTCGCCAAGACGGCGAGATAGACGTAGCTGCCATACCCCTACACGGGGACGTGGCCGCAGCCTGTATATGCCGACGCAACAACGCAGTCAGGGTGTGAGAACTGAGGAGCCCTTTCATCTACCGCCAACTGTACCTGCTGGTGAGACTGTTTCATCCTCTAGTTCAAATAATTTCTTTGAGACTTTTAAAGAATATTTTTAGTACTCTTAGATTAGATGGTAAAAACGATCAATACTCAAATTTGACTCGTCCAAACGTAACCAATAAATAGATAATATGTGGATAACAAAAGTAAATGAATGAGCCCTTACTTATGGTTGGTCGGAAAGGCAGACAACTTATTATGCTCTACCAAATTTAATAGGATAACACAAAAATTATATCAAGGATTACCAAGTTTAATGTTCTCCTGGAATGAATGGCAGATTAAATTACGATTAGCATTTTCGAGTAGCCAAAATTATGGACACTTATTAACGGAGATGCTTGCTTGCAAGGCTTGTTTTGGCCTTTCATCGGTAGAATATTTTTATGATAACATGATTTTATTGAATATATGTGGCATAAAAGGTACAAATGCATTGGTTGTATCTTGTGAGGAAACAGAAGATCTTTCTGTTAAAACCAGTGTGCAGAAGCAGCACAGTTCACAGAGCCAGAAACTCTTGTTTTTGTAAGAAACGTAAAATGTATTAAAAGAACAGAAAATACCATTATGCCTATGCAAGCTAGTACCTAATATATAAATATACGATTAAGACCCAATAGACAAATATCACTTAATTTTAGTACAGAAGGGGTAACTAATTGTTATAATTGTAGTGAGGATATACACCCTTCCTTTAAATTCAATCAAACTAAAAAAAAAGAATGTGAACTGTGTCATAGAATAGGACATTTAGCGAATTATTGATTTAGAAAATAATATTTTGAAAAAACAAACAAAAAAAAAACAGTTTTGTGTATACCAGTATATATATCAACATGATGCAGGAATATCTTTTAATATAATTTATAGACCTGGTCTTCCATGTCCATGCTTTAAGTCGTAATCCATTAGATCTTACACCAAATATCTTGAATGTACGTCTTATGTCTCTCGAATTGAATCTCGATGGTACATCGCGGCGATCCAATGTTACAAAATATTGTAAACGTAATACAAGACCCAGATACAAACAATATAATTGAAAAAAAATGATTGTATAGTAGCAAGGTAAAATCAATAATCTCAGACACATCCTCAGGCTGCCATTCTGCTACATATGCATCATTTTAAGAGTAAAACGTGAAAGGACCTGATGATCTTCGAAAGGGGATCTTGCAGCATCAGGTTAAGGTTACTACGTTTCCTTACTCAATAAGCTTTAGTTGTTTTATTGCAAAGTTCCGATGGTCTGCAGCTCCACCCTGGAAATCATTTTGATTCAGAGTGTATGTAAAAGTATAACAAATAAGACCACACTCAATAGGATTTTTTTATTTAGTCCAGGAGTTTCATGGCCACTTTTAGTTCCATTATCAAACCCTGCAAATCTCCTGGTAATAAAGGCTTACTATATCAGCCCAATCTTGGATGGCCAGCTTCCAGTTCCTTAGCGTAAAACATCCGGCGCCTAATTGTTGGCCAAAATAAACCGAACTACCCCACACGCGATAGGTTTATCTAAATTAGCTTAGAAGTTCTCATAGCCTTTTTTCAGCCCTATCATAACACTGGAAAACATCCTGTTCTAAAGTTCTTATTAGAACGAACCAAATAAGCTCAAAATTGATGACGTTGCTCATTTTCAATTCAAAGTTTCCATAACCTCCTTCCTGCTTCGTCATAGGACTACAGAAATTATCTGGCACCAGGGTATTTCTCAAAACAGCAAATGAGTCCAAACTCGGTGAGTTTATCTCGTTTAGCTTAGAAGTTCCTATTACTAACTTTCAATTCCTATTATTCAGATACGAATTAGTCCCCACTTAATGGGGTAAAACTGGTTTAGCTTAGGAGTTTTCAGATACATCTTCCAGTTCTACCATCAGGCACTGGAAGCCATCCCTCTCCAAAGTCCTTATAATAACGAATCAAACTAAATCGATTCCAAATTCAATGGTGTTGCTCTATTTTATTCCAAAGTTCCCATAACTTACTTCCAGCCCTATCATGAGACTCTAGAAATCGTCTAGCACAAACACTCTAGGTGTTTGTCCAAACAGAAAAAGAGTCCAATTTAGGCTAGTTTATCTTATTTAGTTTAGAAGACCTCATAGTTACCTTCAAGTTCCACCATCAGATCCTGAAAATCATCCAGCACTAAGGTATTTGTTAATACAAGATAATTAAGCTCTAATTCAAAAACATTACTTCGTATTGTTTAGGAGTTAATTGTAATTGCATTTTGAATCTCGATTCTTGAAGTTCCAATGTCACTTTTCCGGCTCAATCTTCAGAACCTTATAATCACGAGCAAGAACTTAGGTAACAAATGAAATGACTTCACAACTTCTACTCTATATTAGCAATTTCTATCTGAGTTACAATGGCACTCTTACAGCTCAATTTTAAGATCTTCGACATTATAATATGTTACACGTCATCAAAAATCCAACGAGGTCAAACTTGACTATATTTTCCCCTTCTAAATTTTGCGCGTGAATTTCAGTAGCACTTTCCAATACCATCTGCAGGCCCTTGCATCATGGGTATTAATCAGATTTAGTACATATAGCAACAAGACTGAGTTCAAACAACATTGTCTTGTTAAAACTCTGCATCAGAGAATTCCAGTCCCTACGTTTAGGCTAGGTCATGAACTCGGTTAGATGGTAAAATAGTATTGCATTGTTACTAAACATTCATAAGTCTACCAAGTTTTTGTACAAACGGATATCAGAAAGACGTTAAAAAGTGGCTTGCAATATTGAGAAAATCTGTTATTTATGTATATACGAAAATTGCCCTTTAAATCGATGCTGATAATCTTCAAAATGAGGACTTTAAAGTATAAGGTCGAGGTTACCATGTAATTGCAATGTCGAAAGGTAACAGAATACAAAATTTAGTATTAATAAAGCCCTTACAAATTGCCTAGTCCTTTCATCAATTTGAAAGGAGCTGGTGGTCTGGAAACGGCTGAATACTCTATTGAATCATAGTTAAGAAACATCTCGCATAACGGGGCTTTCAATTTAAAAAAAAATGCAAGCAAATCGGATCATCTGCCAAGGCGTTACGATGCCACGGCCAGATACACAGATACACACATACACACGCACACACACATAGACACGCACACACACACACACACAGAGAGAGATATACACACCTGAAACTTATAGAACTACTCATTTGCATCGGGGGTTAAAAACAGGTTTGCTTTATACGAAAACAAGTATTGGAGATCGCTGGGTTATACAAAAGGGAGTGCGATGGTTAATATTGAAAGCTAGCCATGATGGCCAATATATCTTAGAGGAAAGCCCTTTACTGGTGTTTTCTCAAAATTTGTCTTTGGCTGGTTTATCGTAGAAAGTTCTGATGAAGGTAGAGATTGGAGCGTTTAATTATTTTATTTAATACTTTATTATTAAGAATATGAAACTAAAATATCCATATAATATAATTAGCAATAAATTATCTATACTCATAAATAAATCTAGTAATATTATGAAATGATGTAATTGGATATATGTATTAAAATTATTTTATGACTGTGCAAGAACATGAAGGGGGTCTTGCACAGGTAAATATTGAAGACATGTATGGGGCTTCAATATTATTTACTTTGTTGTGGATATGTCTGAGGCCACACAGAGTTATAGTCTAAGAGTATTTAATGTGGATATGACGGAGGCCACATATAATACTCAGTTTTAGTATAGTCTATAAATATAATTATAGTATAGATAAATTATTTTATGACTGTGCAAGAACATGAAGGGGGTTTTGCACAGGTAAATATTGAAGACATGTATGGGGCTTCAATATTATTTACTTTGTTGTGGATATGTCTGAGGCCACACAGAGTTATAGTCTAAGAGTATTTAATGTGGATATGACGGAGGCCACATATAATACTTAGTTTTAGTAGTTATAGTCTGTAAATATAATTATAGTATAGATAAATTATTTTATGACTGTGCAAGAACATGAAGGGGGTCTTGCACAGGTAAATATTGAAGACATGTATGGGGCTTCAATATTATTTACTTTGTTGTGGATATGTCGGAGGCCACACGGAGTTATAGTTTGAGAGTATTTAAGCTATAAATTATGTATACTAATAAATAAATCTAGTAATATTGTGAAATTATGTATTGACTGTGCAAGAACATGAAGGGGGTCTTGCACAGGTAAATATTGAAGACATGTACCTATGGGGCTTCAATATTACTTACTTTGTTGTGGATATGACGGAGGCCACACATAATACTTAATTTTATTTAGTCCACTACTTGAAAACATGAAAGGGGTTTCAAGTAGTGAAAGTGCATATAATTCACATCCAACTTGAAGTCATAGACTTCAAATTGGATGATTTTGGCAATAATTTAATTTTGATTTTAATGTTAATAAGGTGCCTATGTGATAATTATTATAATAGTGAGATCTCTCAATATTGCATTATTTCGCGGGACGCGAAAGAAAAATCAGGAAAGGCCGACTGTAAAACCACTCTATTTGTTACTATATTAATATTTATTAGAAATGTGAAGTTAATGTACGTTCTTGTAATTCAGAATATTTTTAGTTGTCAGCTGTGTTGTTGTTTTGAACACCTGTGTTGCAATAATTGATTTAGGCCGCAGTCCTAACAATATAAAAGGCATAAAAACGTGTAGAGGGGAGCAGTGTGAAACTAACGGCCGACAAGAACGCACATAAACGCTAAGATTCAGTAAGTGTAAAGTGAATTAAATATTATACATGAAACTTCTGTATTATTTCTAACACTTGTAATGATCTTAAAAGATCCTGAAATTTTTGGATAGGGTTTTTTTTTATTTAAAAAATATGAATTTTTGAATTTCAAAAAAAAAATTAATTGCAGAAAAAACAATTATTTTTGTTTTTTGCAACTTCTAAACAAGTTAAAGTTATGCAGATACATAATATTGTAATTTTGAGTATTTACAAATCAAAAATTCAATTTCACATTCAAATTTACTTTAATAACAATTCAAATTTAAATTCAAAAATTCATATTTTTGAAATAAAAAAAAAACCTTATCCAAAAATTTCAGGATCTTTTAAGATCATTACAAGGTATCATACAAAAAATTGAGCCAAAATTTTCATGGTGGACTTCATTTTTGACCATTTTCAAAAATTCAAAATTTTACGAATTTGGCATTTTTCAAAATTTTTTTCCAAAATATTTTTTTTTCTATAGCCCCAAGTGTCCCCTTTTAAACAAACGAAAGCCCATTTCTGTATCTATAATAGCATTCGAGATATTGCAAAAACAAAATTGAATAACTGGAAAAATCGCGAAATTTTGAATTTGTATATCTTTCGAAAAAAAAATTTTTATTTTTTTTTCTTTGGCAGAACTTCGTTTTATGATAAAAGAAAACTTCTGACCAAAATTCATCCAAATCGAAAGGGGTCGATTCCAACTATTGGTCGATTTGACATGGAATGACCCGGATATGTAATAATATGTTGGATAAGAATAGCAAATTTAAAAAAGTCCAATAACCAGTTCCCATGCGGAATAAGCAAGTAAGCAGTTCCCCGTGTTGACCCCGGGTTCCTTTGAAGAATAGACCATCTGCTGTTCTGCCAGGCAGATTGTAAAAGGCGACCAATTGGCTATAAGAGTCACTACCATCGTGGTTGCTAGGTGGTAGAGTTCTGCGTTGTCTCGTCCGGGTCTGGTACCACCGCCTTACCTATGCCTGCCGCAATAGCGTCAGTGCTTGTCGCTATCGTCTTCCGGTTTGGAGGGTAAAGTAGCCGGTAAACTTACGCATGTGACATTAGACCTCGCCACAAGATAACAACGTACCATTAACACCTTTGGTGTATAAAGGCGATGTTTGACTCCTTCCATAAGGAGACCCATCTGCTTGTTTGCTATCTTATGATATAGAAAAAGGAAAATAACGCCAGATTCCGAGCTGCTACTAAGATTTATAATTTTTGAGAAAAACCTCGAAAATACCTTAAAATAAATTAGAAGTTATGATTCTTCATAGATGTTTAGAAATATTTTTCTGTAGAGCGTTTTAAATATTATACATGAGACCCATTATTTACGGTTATTGGTCGAGATAAATGCCTAACTATGAAATCGGCAATCACGATCCATACACCGGAAACTTGTTCAAATACTCGAATAATTACTGTACGTAATTACTTGAAGGTGATAGGGGTTTTTTATAGTATAAGATAGCAAACAAGCAGATGGGTCTCCCGATGGAAAGAGTCAACCATCGCCTATAGACACCAAAGGTGTTAATGGTGCGTTGCTATCTTGTGGCGAGGTCTTATGCCACATGCATAAGTTTACCGGATACCTTACCCTTCAAACTGGAACATCACAGTAACAACCACTGACGCTATTTCGGCATGAATAGGTAAGGCGGTGATACCAGACCGGGGCGAGACAATGCAGAACTCTCCTATCTAGGAGCCGCGATGTTAGTGATTAGTATAGCCAATTGGTCGCCTTTTACGACCTGCCTGGCAAAACGGCAGTCGGCCTATTCTTTAAAGGAGCCCGGGACCAACACGGGGAAGAAGGGGTTTAGCGCACCTACTTTTCTATTGTCTAATTTAAAAAGAACACAGACAATTTTGCCTGCATAAATCCGTATTGTCTTTACGTACATTGAATTACTGTCTAATTTTTGATAAATATTATACCACTCTTACAATTTCAAAAAATGTTCGTTTGCCTGCTTATTTTTCTGTAAGTTCTGTCCTAGCTCAATAATCTATACATATAATAAAATTGTAGGAAAGTCAAAACTGTACATTGAATATTTTTTAAAAGAATACTTGGGGCGTGATCTACAATCGATATAGAAGCCAAAAATATAGTTTTTAGAATTTTTGTCTGTTTGTCTGTATGTCTGTTTGTCTGGGGAGGAGCTGTGCGGAGTAAACGAAGTCCGCGCGGACGAAGTCGTGGTCAACAGCTAATATATAAATAATTAAAAAAAATCTTGATTAAAATTGTTAATTGCGTTGGTATAGATGCCAAGCTGATCTAACTGATGGCTCTGTAACTTTGCAGCCTATACGTGAACCATTACCTTTATACAAGGGCACGATAGCCGCACGCCGCCAGTTCTCGGACACTCTGCCGGTCCTCCAATTGGTATTTCAGAGTAACCAAAAAGAGTCCCAGACAGCAGAACCATCGTATTTGATTATCTCGGCAGATAACATATCAAATCCCGCGACTTATCTATTTTTCAGACTTCTGCAGCAGCCTGGACATACCTTACCTGTATGGTATATGTATATATCAACAAAATATTCATTTCATCGTTTTAGCACATCTTTTGTGCTTGTAAGAATGTCACCATCCCTCCCTCCCCCGTTGGTGTCCCAGGCTCCTTTAAAGATAGGCCAGCTGCCGTTTTGTTAGGCAGGTCGTAAAGGGCGACCGATTGGCTATACTATCGTGGCTGCTAGGTGCTAGAGAGAAAGAGGTAAAACAGAACTGTGTGAAAAAGGTTACTACAAAATATCTGAATACCTAGATGACAGGAAAGCATGGGATTAACTGCTCCTCATATCGGCAATCTTGATTATTACTGTACACATTATGTAATATCTAATTTAAAAAATTATATGAAAAAAGACTCGAATCTTATAGTAAAAAAATCCTCATCCTTAATCCTATCCATTCTAGAACCTGATTAACAACTCCTAGACTTCTCCACCTCTCTTCAAAAGAGTTTAGTGTTTTTCCTCTAACGTATTTTTTATTAATAAATACTCAAGAACTCAAACTCATCCATTATTTAAAAAAAATATTGTTTTTAACCGACGAAAACACGGCGATTTACCGCCGCGTTTTCGTTTGTGTATTAAAGCCGAGCCACACTGTTGGAAACAAGCCCTCCAGATGGGTTTCCACCGGTGGTTTACAACAGTGTAAACACCTGTTTGCAACAAAAATTGATCTGAACTCCACGAGCCTCCCACCAAGGTCACCCGTATTGGAAGCTTGTTTCAAACAGTGTGGCTCGGCTACTAGTGTAATATGTAGAGGAAGCCCGGGCAAAAAGCATAATTGTCAGCTCAAAAGAATAATGTTTTTTTATAACAATCTGTATTAGATAGCGATAGACATTTTGCGTAGGTTTCCCGCGTGCGGCCGGCGGACGCCATGACAAATTGACCAAAACAATTAGCGTGATTATATTGTGTTGTGGAGATAAAAAAATAATAATTTGGTGTTGTTTTCTTACGATTTTTGCAAAATTTTGTACACTAAGTTTGTATATTATCAATCAGCCACTTATAAATAATATTTTGTTTATTCTATTACTAGTAGGTATATACCAGAGTAATTTGCGATTATTGTTTTTCTTTCAATAGTTGAAGTCATAACTAATTGTAGATACCTTGATATATAGATATGTACCTTGGGCGTAACGAATAAGGGCAAAACGGTTAGAGTATTTCTTGTCAAAGCTATAAAATTTAAATAATAAAAAGACGATAATCTCTGAGTTAGCTGACCCCAGCACGACAAAGAAAACGGTGCCTTGACAAACTGCTAGGTAGTTAGGTAAGGTAGGTACTTCACCATTAATTGGCAGCAAATTTTCGTTTCTTTGTTATTTAATGTGTAAAAGTACATATTAACAAAAACATGCAATTCTTTATAAAATACTATTAAATCGACTGTTTAATTAAACCTAATATTTAACAATAAAAGCAACTTCAAGAAATCTTACATTTTGAAATTTTACATTTCCAAATATATAAAATATAAATATTAAATAAATTCATATCGAATGAAAATAACTATATTTTTTATAGTATAAGATAGCAAACAAGCAGATGGGTCTCCTGATGGAAAGAGTCAACCATCGCCTATAGACACCAAAGGTATTAATGGTGCGTTGCTATCTTGTGGCGAGGTCTAATGCCATATGCATGCTCTCGAAACCGGAACACGATAGTGACAAGCAATGATGCAATTGCGGCAGGAAAAGGTTAGGCAGTGGTACCAGACCCGGGCGAGACAATGCAGAACTCTACCACCTAGTAGCCACGATGTTAGTGGCTCGTATAGCCAATCGGTCGCCTTTTACGGCCTGCCTCGGCAGTTGGCCTTTTCTTCAAAGGAGCCCAGGACCAACACGGGAAAAATTTAACTTATTGTAATTTTATCATTAGGTACTCCTGAGTACCTAATAATTAAATACCACTTATCTATTATTAGTGTCGTTTTCTTTACAAACACAGTATAACGCGAAGAATAAAATTTTTACAAATATTTTTATCTTGTTATGCCAAAGAATTATAACTTTTTACGTGCTTCCATAAATACACACCCACGTTTTTCTTTTTTGTTTCTCAAAATGTACACAATATAAAAATAATTCCCATAATTGTTAACAGTTGGCTATTCCGATACTGTAAAATAAAATAGCCTATTCTAAGGAACTCTAAACTGGTTTTGGGGTCTTCGACCGGCAAGTTCCTTTGATAACATCATTAACAAGTCGCAACTTTTGACTCCATGATTTATAATGTCGATATTTCTTTAACAAACATTGTAAAGAACAACAGTTAAAAGTGTAGTGTTGTATCAAGTATCAAGATTGTATCTTGGCATAGACAAAATGTGTAATGCCCATATATTTTCTCCCGTGTTGGTCTGTTCTCCCTTTAAAGAATAGTTAATCTGCTATTCTACCAGATAGTTTATAAAAGGCGAACAATTTATGTCACTATCATCGTGGCTCCTAAGTGCTAGTTCTGCATTGTCTCGTCCGGGTTAGGTACCTACTAAGTACTGCCTTTCCTATTCCTCCCGCAATAGTGTCAATGCTTCTTACTGTCATGTTTTGGTTTGGAAGGTAAAGTAGCTGCTAACTTGAAACATGTAGCAGTAGTAGCAGCAGCATAAGAAGGTCTTTCTTTGACGAATAAGCCATTTGCAATTCTGCCAAACAGTTCGTAAAAGGCGTATGATTGGCTATATGAATCACTACCACCGTCGCTACTAGGTGGTAGAGTTCTGCATCGTCTGGCTGGAGTCTGGTACCACCGTCTTACCGATTCATTTTGAAATACCACCAATGCTTGTTACTATCGTGTTACGGTTTGAAAGGTGAGGTAGTCGGTGACGTAATGCATGAGGTATTAATATCTCGCCACACGTGTGGTGTCTATGGGCGATAGTTGCATCTTTTCATCTAAAGAACCATTTGCTTGTTTTATCTTCACTATCACTACATAGTATAAAACAAAGTCGCTTTCTCTGTCTGTCCCTAATCCCTATGTCCCTATGTATGCTTAAATCTTTAAAACTACACAACGGATTTTGATGCGGTTTTTTTTAATAGATAGAGTGATTCTTGAGGAAGGTTTTAAAATAAAAAACTTTTCGATATTTCCACGGGAACAAAATATACGCGGGTGAAACCGCGGGCAGGTCGCTAGTATGATATAAAATGATAGTTTTTTTTTATAGATTTATTTGCTTAAAAAAATACTTGCCTATCAATACGCAGTCATCGGTTTAGTTGTTTGGCATCTACCATCCGATATACTACAGTTATAATCACTACATAGTATAAAACAAAGTAGCTTTCTCTGTCTGTCCATATGTATGCTTAAATCTTTAAAACTATGCAACGGATTTTGATGCGGTTTTTTTCAATCGATAGATTGATTCTTGAGGAAGGTTTTAGTATATAAACCTTTCCGATATTCTCACGGGAACAAAAGCTACGTGGGTGAAAGCGCGGGCAGATCGCTGTTGGTAAAACTTTACAATATTTCAACTGGATTGGTTACCACCGTCTTAGCTATTCCTGCCGAATGCCGCGTTACCATTGGTGCTTTTTGCTGTCGTTTCAGTTTGAAGTATATAGTAGCAGGTAAATATATACCTGTGGCATTCCAACTCCGCCACATGGATAGCAACGCACCATTTTCCTCTTTCGTATCTAAAGGAGAATGTTGTCTCTTTCCATCAAAAGAGCCATCAGTTTGTTTGCTATCTTATTACTTAAAAATAGAGGGAATAGCCAATATGTGACGTGGTGTTCAAACGTTACTAGAAATAGTTTCCGAGAGCAAAAATGGTAAAGTTTTCCTGATTACTAACCATATTGACCGCCCTGTTAGTCGAGTGATTAGCGACCCTGACCCTGCCGGGAATCGAACCCGGACCCCATTGATTATGGGGTCCGGGTTCGATTCCCGGCAGGGACAGGCATTTGTATGATGAGCACAGATGTTTTTATTTCTGGGTTTGGGTGTTTATTAAATATATTATTTATACAATATACATGTATTTTTATGTATTAGAATCGTTGACTGACACCCATATTACAAGCATATAATTTGCTTACTTTGGGGTCAGATCAATTTGTGTAATTTGTCCAGTGATATTTATTTATATAATTATTTGTCGCCTCTGTGGTCGAGCGGTCCAGCGTTGGCGTTGACCACGTGAGGTCCCGGGTTCGATACCCAGGTCGGGCACAAAAAAAAGTGTTTTTTCAGTTTTCTAAGAAACACAAAGTTGCCCGGGATTGGAAAGTGCCCGGTTGGCGATAGGCTTGCCACCTATCACATTTGTGGGACTAAGTAGGTATCTTCGGCTAATCGTGGGTGCACTTATTGTACCTCTGCCTACCCCTTCGGGGATATGGGCGTGAAGATACTTTTTTTTTCTATTTATTATATTTGCTCATAAAAACTATATAACTTACAATATCAAGATAATAAGCATTGATCGTGCAAGAGGTAGAAGGTTCTCTAGTCGTAAAAGTTCGGAAACAAAGCCACTGGCATTTGGTTTCACAGAGCTGTTACTTTCTCCCTTGATCCGGGCCTCTTTGAAAAGCAGAACATCTGCCAGGCAGTTTGTAAGAGATGAACAATTGGCTATGCGAATCACTATAAGCAGATGGCTTTCCTAATGAAAAAAACAACGTAGGTACGTCTAGAGACATCAAAGATTATATTTGTGAAATAGCACACGAGTTTATATTTATTTACAAAAAACCAATGGTAGAAAATCCTTTTAATTTATTCAGTGGCAATTATTTATTTCTCTCTTATTCATATCTAGAGAGATATTATAAGATAATATATTAAACGTTAGTATCTATATAGAAAATTATTGCTAATCTATACATCTATACAAATAAATAAAATTGGAGTGGCTGTTTGTAATATTAAAATAACCGCTTTTTACTAAATGCATATGGATGTATACACGATACTTATACCAAAATAACATTTTTTACAATTTTTGTCTGTCTGTCTGCCTCTCTTTTTTTATATATATTTTTTTATATATATCATAAGATAGCAAACAGGCAGATGGGTCTCCTGATGAAAAGAGTCAACCATCGCCTACAGACACCAAAGATGTTAATGGTACGTTGCTATCTTGTGGCGAGGTCTAATGCCACATGCATAAGTTTAGCGGCTACCTTACCCTCCAAACTGGAACACGACAGCGACAAGCACTGACGCTATTTCGGCAAGAATAGGTAAGGCGGTGGTACCAGACCCGGGCGAGACATTGCAGAACTCTACCACCTAGTATTACTGTCTGTCTGTTTGTCTGTTTGATCCGCCTAACTGTGGAATGGCTGGACTGATTTTGACGGGACTTTCACTGGCAGATAGCTGATGTGCTAGGGAGTAACTTAGGCTACGTATTTTCAAAAATTTTCCACGCGAACGAAGTCGCGGGCTCAGCTAGTATCATCATTATAATCGTATTATTTACGCAACTTATGAGCTTCACGCCACATGTTTTGCATCAAATTTTCACATCTTGTGCTCGTTTATGAATCGATTTGTCTCCAATGTAGTTTTGTTAAAAAATAAAAGATTATATATAAATCGCAAAAACTTAATTAATTTTCGTATATTAATGTAACCGATTTGTATTTAATCGGTTCGCATAAAAACTGAACGACCGAAGTGGAAATACGAGTAATAATTATTATAAATATATTTTGTTTGTTTAAATAATGTTAACAGGTAAACAAATAAACTTTTATTGCGATCTTTCAATCAATTTGAACGTTTTAAAAGGTTTTGTATTTAATATTTATAATGCTGCATGCTAATTTTTATTGCCCTTATTTGTGGTATGATTAAAAGTAATAAAATTCGTATTTTAAACCAATTGTGCAAGAAAAATGATCTTTATTATACACTAGCTGTGCCCGCGACTTCGTTCGCGTGGAAAAATTCTAAAATAAAAACCCGCATAGTTCCCGTTCCCGTGGGATTTCCGGGACAAAAACTATCCTATGTCCTTTCTTGGGTCTCAAACTATATTTGTACCAAATTTTATCCAAGTCGGTTCCGTGGTTTGGCCGTGAAAGCGTAACAGACAGACAGACAGACAGACAGAGTTACTTTCGCATTTATAATATTAGTATGGATTTAACTATGTTTATAGGATACTAATAGTCCAGCAACATCTTACCTGACTTTGATACCAGCACCTTACATATTCCTGCCTGAATAGCGCCAGCATTGTCCGTCGCAATCATAAGGTAGCCTTATATTATCAAAGACTGCAATAGAGAAGGGATTTTTAGAAAGTTTATTTAATACGATAGCAAACAACCAAGCAGATCTCTTGATTGAAAGAGATGACTATCCTATTAGTCCTATTTCCTACAAACATATTCAAACAACAACAACGGTTTTAAATACGAAAGTGTGTTTGGATTGATGGATGGATATTTGTTACTTTTTCACGCAAAAAACGCTGAATCTACTTAGATTAGTTTAACTTAATTTGGCATATAGGTATAAAAACGATGACCTGTAATAGTACATAGGGTACTTTTTATCCCTAAAAAATAAGTTGTTCCCATGGGATTCACTAATAACTTTTACAATCCAGTGGGCTGCAGGGCACAATCAGTATAAATACGAAAGTGTGTTTGGATGGACGGATGGATAGGTAGCTGTTTGTTACTTCTTCACGCAAAACGGCTGAACCAGTTTGGATGAAATTTGACACAAAAATAGATAGTAACTAATAATAATACGTGGGATACTTTTTATCCCGGAAAAATAAGTTGTTCCCGTGACATACACTAAAAACTTTTACAATCCAGCGGGCTGCAGGTCGCAGCTAGTCACGGAATACTGGAAACTAACAGAAGTCAATATACATACATGTGATATTCGAGCAACGCACTCATAGAGTCGCGTCCGTGAGAGGTGTCTATGTATGCGTTGCTTGAATATTCCTTGTATATACATTGAATTCTGTTAGTCTCCAGTATTCTATGAGCTAGTCGACTATAAATACCCGTGTGTGCAATAAGTTTACTAGCGACTATATTCTAAAAAGCGAAATACGTCAGCGACAAGCACTGAAGCAATTGCAGCAGAAAATAGAAATCAGAAATACTTTATTCAATAAAACTTTTTACAAGTTATTTTGACACGTCAACATATTTTTTTAAAAACTACTACCGGATCGGAAACGCGGCCACATACTGAGAAGATCCGGCGGAAGAAACTCAGCGGGCTTGTCTTTTTTCATATCGTCTATTTTTTACAATATCACAATATTACGAAAAATATATATGAGATCGGTATGAGGAGCAATTAATCCCAGGCTTTTTTGTCTTCTAAATAATCTGAGACTTTATAATATCCGTTTTACACAGTTTTGTTTTAACACATTTTTTAAATTTATTGACTGGTAAATCTGTTATAGTTTCGGGAAGTTTATTATAAATGTGCAAAATGCTTTAAGGGATTATCCGTTAAATTACATGTTTGCCCGAAAAGAGATTCAAATCATATTTAAAAAATACTCTTTACAAGAAAGCTTTCTATAGTCCCTGGAGTTAATCAGAAATGTTAATTTTAAATTTTATGTCTCAATTATTAATCATATTTATAGTTTTAATTAATTATTTAAGTATTGACATCAGGAATTAAAATAATTTTATCTTTTTATTTAATTTTGACATTTTGTAGTTTTCTACTTAATTATTGATTCTGTCATTTTTTTAGTGTATATTATGTGTTTTTAAAGTGTTGTTCCAGTTTATTTTAATTGATGTTCAGAAAATGTATAAGTTATACTTATTTTGAATAAAATATATTCTATTCCATTCTATTCTATAAAAGCGTATACATTGCCCCATAAAAGAGTTACTTATTCTGTGGAGACGAGATGCATGCACAACAAGATTGTTTTTGTTCTTTGTATTAAGTGAGTGTACGTCACCCTTTTTTTATAAAAAGCAAATATTTTTACGAAGGTACATTAAGTTCTCAAATATATATTGGGATATAACACAATATTGATTTCTTTCCATTTTTCTCTCAGGGAAATTCTCGGGCTAAGATTGTAAATTGCCCTAATAGATCTTTTCTGCAATACAAATATAGTATTTATTTCAGCAGAATTTCCCCAGAGAAGAATTTCATATGACATAATGCTGTGGACGTAACTAAAGTATACAATTCTTGCTGTGTCAGAATCAGTTAACTGTTTCATTTTTTTAACTGCATAAGCTGCTGAACTAAGTCTATTTGCTAAATTTTTAATGTACGGTCCCCATTGTAATTTCTTATCTAAAGTAATACCTAAAAACACAGTGGTATCCACCAAATACAGGTTGTTTTCATCCAGTTGTACGCTGGTATCTACATGCCTTACATTAGGCAATGAAAATTTAACACACTTAGTTTTGTTACCATTTAATAAAATATTGTTCGTACTGCACCAGTGTACAACTTTTGAAATCGCATTATTTACTTCATCATACTTACCAATTCGTCTTTTCACTAAGAATAAAAGTGAAGTGTCATCCGCAAACAGTACGATTCCATGCTTATCCCTTACGCAGTAAGGCAAGTCATTTATGTATATCAGAAACAGAAATGGATCAAGTATGGAGCCCTGCGGGACGCCCATTGTTACAACAGCACCAGGGGACATTTTACCATTAATATTAACCCTCTGAATTCTTTTATTTAAGTAAGAAACCAGAAGATTGAGAGCTTTATTTCGAACTCCATAATGGTGCAACTTCCCGATTAAATGTTATGATCGACGCAGTCAAATGTCTTAGACAAATCACAGAACACTCCAAGGGAATCCTGCAAATTCTCCCAGGCTTCATAAATGTTTTTGAGTAATTCGACACCAGCATCTATGGTTGAGCGACCCTTCGTAAAACCGAATTGTTTATTATGAAATAATCTAAATTTATCAAAATGTCTAAGCTTTTGGTCTAGTATATTTTTTTTAAAATATTTTATATAGGGTTGGCAAAACCGAGATAGGCCGAAAATTGGAGGGATCACATTTAGAGCCAGACTTGAAAATTGGAATAACTTTGCTGAATTTCATTAAGTCAGGAAAAACATCATGTATTACAGAACAATTAAATATTACAGCTAAATATGTTGCGATAACATTTATTATTGAAGCAATGATTCCAACAGAATGTTCCCATACATTTAAGTTTTTTTTCAGTTCCAATGTTTTAAAGACATTTAAGATATTTTTGGTATCAATGAATGAAAATTCAAAAGTTTTATCGCATTTGGTTACATATTGCTTCAGTAACGATTCAGCAGTACTAACTGATGAACTGAGGTTTTGAGTTGTTAAGACCGTAGCATTGGAGAAAAATTTTTCAAACTCTGTTGCAATCTCCAAATATCCGTCTATATTGATTCCATCAGATTTCAATTCGAAGACATTATCGAAATTTTTGGTTTTACCAGTTTTTTTTTATGTCATAAGATAGCAAACAAGCAGATGGGTCTCCTGATGGAAAGAGTCAACCATCGCCTATAGACACCAAAGATGTTAATGGTGCGTTGCTATCTTGTGGCGAGGTCTAATGCCACATGCATAAGTTTACCGGCTACCTTACCCCCCAAACCGGAACACGACAGCGACAAGCACTGACGCTATTGCGGCAGGAATAGGTTAGGCGGTGGTACCAGACCCGGGCGAGACAATCCAGAACTCTACCACCTAGTAGCCACGATGGTAGTGACTCAATAGCCAATCGGTCGCCTTTTACGACCTGCCTGGCAGAACGGCAGTTGGCCTATTCTACAAAGGAGGCCGGGACCAACACGGCGGAAATTTGCCAACACCAGTTTCACTATTAATAATATTCCAAGTAGCTTTTATTTTGTTTGTGGATTGTTTAATAATATTTTTTACGTGAAGGGCTTTTGCTGTATTACATACTCTTTTAAAAATTTTGGAATACTTTTTTACATATTCCTGAAACTCCACACTGTGATTATAAGATTTTTCATAATATAGGTCAAATAAGTGTTTGCAGAAATATATAGTTATAAGGCGATGGTACCATACCCAATCAAGACGTTGCAGAAATTGCTTATTAATCACGACGTTAGTGATAATACGTATTAGATTTTTCTTGCATTTTACAGAATGCCTAGTTATACAGTTAGACAATATATTATATATATCAAGACGAAATTGCAACATTAAAATTTGATGTTTAGAAGTGACATGTTTTCTATTCATAAGAAGTCTTATCTGCTTATTTGCTTTCCTATATTATTTTACATATCATATTATATTCAATACACCACAGATCACATAATTTTTTCCTCGTGTTGGCCTCGTATTTGAAGAATAGGCTAAACGCCGTTCTGCTAGACAGGTCGTAAAAGGCGACCAATTGGTTATGCGAGTTACTACTATCGTGGCTACTAGGTGGTAGAGTTCTGCATTGTCTCGCCCTGGTCTGGTACTACCGCCTTGTATATTCCTGTCGCTATAGCGTCAGTGCTTGTCGCTGTCGTGTTCCGGTTTGGAGGGTAAGGTAGCCGGTAAACTTATGCATGTGAAATTAAACCTCGCTACAAGATAGCAACGCACCATTAACATCCTTGGTGTCTGTGGGCGATCGTTGACTCTTACCATCAGGAGACCCATCTGCTTGTTTGCTATCTTATGTTATAAAAAAACTTGTAAGAAATATATTAAAAAATATATATAAGAATAAAGATATAAAGAAATTGATATATAAGAAGGGAAAAGATATATAAGAAATGGATTAAATATATATATATATAATATAATAAACCCTCCAAAATGTGGAACACGATAGTAACAAGCGCTGACGCTATTACGACAGGAATAGGCAAAACGGTGGTACCAGACCCCGGCGGAGTTCAATGCAGAAATCTACCACCTAATAGCCACAAAGTAGTGACTCGCAGCTGCCCCTCTTTGCTCCCCCACCTCCCCGCCCCCTCGGTACGAAACTAAAACGAAATAAGTATCTTCACGCCCATATCCCAGAAGGGGTAAGCAGAGTTACAATAAGTGCACCCACGATTAGCCGAAGATACTTGGTCCCACAAATGTGATAGGTGGCAAGCTTATCGCCAACCGGAAACTTTCCAATACCGGGCAACTTTGTGTTTCTCAGAAAACTGAAAAATCACTTTTCTTATGTGCCCGACCTTGGAATCGAACCCGGGACCTCATGTGGTCAACACCAACGCTGGACCACTAGACCACAGAGGCGACTTACTAAAACGAAATACTCATTCAGAAGTAATTGTCCGATGAGGTATTTCAACCCAGGGACACGTACATTTAAACCGAGGTCGGTACCTTTAAATCAATAATGAGGCGACAGTGACTTTGTAAAAAGCAAACAAGATACATGAGGTCCAGCTAAAGTCATACAGGAATATAAGCTGAACCGAGATTTTAATTAAAAACCCCGTTTTAATCTTCAACGGAACAATTCAATTAATTTAATTACTTAATTTTAAAACAAGCACAGGTTTTTTCTTTATTGCCATGAGTTTGGATTCAAGATAAATAAATAAATAAATATTCACGGGACAAATTACACTTACTGATCTAACCCTAAAGTAAGCAAATTATTTTCTTGTGTTATGAGTGTTAGTCAACGATACTAATACATAGAAATACATATATAAATCCGGAAATACAAACATTTATGCTCATCACACAAATGCTTGTCCCCGTCGGGGATCGAACCCGAGCCCCGTCGATTGCGTAGTCAGGGTCGCTAGCCACTCGATCAACGGGGCGGTCGGGGTAAGATCACCACCACCCATTTTGTCAGTCGACAAACCCGTCGTGGACCATTATCTACTATCTACTATCTATCTGTCTACTCCACAAGGAACCCAACGTGATATTATTTGTTACTTTTTCATTTTATTTTTTATTTCGATTGTATTTAGATTTTTCTTTAATCAAGAAAGATTATGGCTATAAGATATATTATAGTATGTATCTGAGAAATAGGGTAAACGAAAGTGAAACTGCGAGGGACAAAATATAATGTTACATATTAATTTTTTTTCGGCTTAAAAGTCTTCTCCGAAACAATCCGACGAGCGACGTATCGAAGTAACTATATTCGCTTTATTCTATATAACCAACATTTACACACATCATCATACATACATACCTACACACTCCACACACATAGTACATTGCACACATACACAAATCACATGCACACACACACATACACACACACAGACACACTCAAACACCTATAAACACATACTACATATCAGAATATACATATATATTATTTTACTAAAAGTACACTTCAAGTAATATTATGAAGCGGGGAAAGGCTCTGTAACTTTAATACAAGCTCAAGCAGCTTAGTACAGTGGCAGACGCCAAGTACCATATTTCAATTATACTAAATTAACTAGTGTCATATAAAACTGTACTTTAATCGTAATAATTTTTTTGGAAATAAATTTATGTTTATGTTGATGTTTATTCTAATCGACCTATATACATATATATTTTCAAGGTAGATTCCTTACGCGTAGACAGTAAGAACCGAGTATCATATATCACAGTCCCTGCAAATTTGCCTTACTTCCTTCACATTCATACAAACACGCAGGTTGCAAAGACTCTAGACATAACTTTTGGATAGCACCTAATCAATTTGACCGTGGCATAAACCTGCTAAGAAATTGATGCGATAAATATTGCTATTAACAAAAATAGAAATCGAAATTGATTATTTAGATAAGATATTATATTCCATAACACTACAAAAATTAAAAAAAAACACATTAGCATAATGAATTGAAAGTATGCAAAGGTAAAGCACACAAAGAATACTTTTAAGAATTATAGACAATAAAAGATACTATTTAGTATATTAAGAATAATAACAATATTATAATACTTAAATTAATCTAGATTAAATGTGAATCTTTAGAAAAATTCAATAGAATCTTGAAAAGTAAGTAGTTAGTTCTACAATCTACATCCGTCTTCAAGCCGCAGTTAACGTAAATCCTTGTGAATGCGACATATTATACGATTTCAAGTTTAAAGCAGGATGTGTAAAGGTAAGGCACGTCCAGTCATTTTAATGGGTGAGTGTAGGTTTGTGAATTCTTGCTGGATTATAATGGCCATGCCACGGCTGTGTTACGTTTGTTTCAAGTGAATCACGCGGTTTAGATAAGTGATTAATAGCTGGATATTATAAACATATTTAAAGATAAATTTTTCTTGTAAACTTATACACAATATATGTAATGAGTAATTTTATATTTGTGTGTGTGGTTTTATATCATAAGATAGCAACCAAACAAATGGCTACCCTGATGCCAAGAGACAACCATTGCCTATAACCGCTAAAGCCGTTAATTTTGCGACTATATTGACTTAAATATCTAATGTAGCCTCTCCTTCAAAATAACTTACCAATAGCATCAACTTACAAGTATCTTCGCGCCCGAATCTACGAAGAGGTAGGCATGAACTTACTAATTGTAATTTATTTTACGTTATTAATAGTTGCAACATGAGGAATTCGTAGATTTTTTTGTTTTCTTCTACGCAATACCATGTGCTTTTGATTGTTCTTTTTGCTGTCATTTTTAGCACTAACACTACTGTTTTAGTGATACATAATATATTACTACGCAAAAGCAGTAAAGTAAATAATAATTATTGGATTTTACACTTTGTTTTCAACTAATAACAATTATTTCCCTATAATTGTCTCGCTTTGGACTTTATACTTCCGACGCGTTTATAAAGCAGCTGCAAAAATGTTCGTGGCTATGTAATATACGTTAAATGTGAACAATTATTCACATACATAAAAGGCACGTGTACGTAAGTATTTCACTACTAAAATAAGAATTTAATAAGCCGTTTATTGTACCGGTTTGTTCATTTCGAGCACTGCACAATGCCTTGATCTTGTCAATTTTATGTAAGGGTTGACAGACTAAGAGGCCGTAAAAATAATTCTTTTAATAATGTATTTAATACTTTTTGTCGTCGTACTTGGTGAAAATTTATTTGTAATTATGGTAAAATACACTTGTACTGCTTCACAAAAAAGCTTTTATAAATATAAAATTTTTTTATATCACCAACTGGTTACGCACTTTACAGCATCTAAAAGACTATGATACTCTATGAGCGTATGATCTTCAGGTCATGCTAGTTAGGCCTTCAGTACGAGTATGATCGATGATACACTGGCAATTCACGATTATGATAGATCGAGTATTATAGTGCTGAATCTATGGTGTAGCCGCGTTCCGATCCGGCAGTAATCTTCTTCTAGCTATCTTATACCTATATAAAAATCAATTGCTGTTCGTTAGTCTCGCTAAAACTCGAGAAAGGCTGAACCGATTTGGCTAATTTTGGTTTTGAATTAATTGTTGAAGTCCAGGGAAGGTTTAAAAGGTGAGAAAACATACAAAAAAATAAGAGTAGTTAAAAAGGCAGAACAGCGTTTGCCGGGTCAGCTAGTCTATATATAAAAATCAATTGCTGTTCGTTAGTCTTGCTAAAACTTGAGAATGGCTGAACCGAATTGTTGAAGTCCAGGGAAGGTTTAAACGGAGAGAAAATATAGAAAAAAAATAAGAGTAGTTAAAAAGGCAGAACAAGGTTTACGGGTCAGCTAGTTTCTAATAAATGTCGACTCGTCAAAAGTGCCTGTAAGGGTTTTACTTTAATTAAAAAAATTTATTTTGATTTGATTAAGTTTAAATAACACATGTGGACATAAAACTTTTCTTATTTAAACTTAATCAAATCAAATTAAAAAATGTTTTATTAAAGTAAACCCTTACAGGCACTTTACACAAGTCGACATTTATTAAAAAATAACTGACCCGGCAAACGCTGTTTTGCCATACCTACATATTAGGAATCCATAGCGGACAAACAACGTGACACGTAATTTATATAAGTATACGGGATTGTCCTTCCAGGCAGCCAAAAGGGCATTGAAGGGCTTACATTTTCTAATTTTCCGCGCACATTCTTCTTCTCCTAACAATCACAAACACAACAAAAAAAGAATTAGCAAACTCGGTCCAGCCATTCACGCGCGATGTCGTGACCATGGAAAATAGAGATTGATTTTTATTTATATACCTAGATCGATAGATTATGACTAGATCGGAACGCGGCCCCACTATCGATAGACATCTGTCACTTATAGACATCATAGTATATACCATAGATATAAATAAAATTATTTAAAAGTATAATCGTTTATAAAAGATGGGAACAGTAATTGTAATACTCTACTACTAAAACTACTAGTAAGTTGTAATACATTAAAAAATGTTTTATTATATTCATAGCCTCTTTATTTAAAGTTAAAAATACGATTATCTTAAAATAAAGCAATGATAACTATTATTGGATATAAAGGAATATAACTAAATACGAAGCAAACTGAAGTAGGTACTAGTATATGAAGGAAAGTAATTAGAACGAATGTCACAGTCAAAAATGTTTTATTCAAATAAATCTTGACAGGTTCTCTTAATGAGTTGATATTTTTATAATTACTACCTGGAAGGAATCCAAATTTGACCTGAGTTGGGAACTATTTGCTGAGAAACTTTCAGGTTTTATAAAAAAGTATCTTCACGCTCGTATCCCCGAAGTGGTAGGCAGAGGTACAACAAGTGCACCTACGATTTGCCAAAGATACTACGTCCCACAATGTGATAGGTAGCAAGCCTATCGCCAACGGGGAACTTTTTTCAATCCCAGGCAACGTTGTTCTTGTCAGAAAACTGAAAAATAATTTTTGAATTGCCCGACCGGGGAATCGAACCCGGAATCTCATGTGGTCAACACTAACACCGGACCACTAGACTACAGAGGCGACAGGTTTTATAAAATGACGAAGATCTGGCCAATGCCAGCTCTTACTCTATTATATTGATGACATATTAGTGCAGCTGCTAGCGCATAATATTTTCATGAACATACATTAAACCGGAACATTTATTATCTGATTATCTCTTCGAGGGAATCCCTCACAATTTACAAAACAAAAATAACAGTTATTAATTTCAGTGGGATTACCACTAACAGATAACGCTTAGTAACTTTATAATTTGTTTGTCAATATGAATTTCTCTTATGCATACTTGTATTACTGCCTTAATATCAATATTCATTAATAAATATTAAATTGAATGTTTTAGCGGATGGTTTTCCGAAATAAATATATATTATTAACATTATAAATACGACAGTTTGGATGTCTGGATGGACGGCTGTTTGGATGCATATTTATTACTCAATCACGCAAAAACTGTTGAACGGATTTTAATGAAATTTGGCACACAGGTAGATGATGATCTGGAATAACAAATAGGCTACTTTTTATCCCGGAAAAATAAAGTAATCCCGCAGGATTCGCCATAAACTTTAATAATGCAAACGTTTGTACATTAAGAGTTAAAAATGTATGTGTATAATGTATTCGGCCTACTAGAAAAAATAAAAATCTCCAACAAGAAAATAAACTCAACTGAAATTATCATTTGATTTAATATATGATAAGCCTAGAATTAAACTAAAAAAACTGGTTGTGGCTGTGAAAGAAAACTAAAGTTATAGTATTTGAAAGAGTAGCAATCAGAACTGATGTAAGAATTGTGGTCGATGATGTAGTGCTGGAACAGGTGGATAAGTTTGTATATCTTGGATGTGATTTTAGCAGAGATGGAATGTACAACGACGATGTCGAAAGAAAAGTGTGTGCAGGGAATAGAGTGAATGGAGCGTTAGGGAGATTGCTTAAAAGGACAGTTTTAAGCCAAGGTGCCCGTCTTGGCCTGCATAATGATGTTCTTAGTCCAACGCTATTGTACAAAATATCAACACAAAAGCCCTCCTTTTAGTCCACGTTATAGTGATGGGCAACTTCAGAAACTTACTTTGCACGTAACCCAACACGCAGTTTAACAATTTATCATTCGTGGTACAGTTGCCGTCGTAGATCGGTTCGGCCGCCTTCATATTTTTACGTTCTAGGGACTTCCTCACTCTTTCATACGGGGGTTCATGGGTATCATTAGATTGCTTTTATAGTCCTGTTTAGATGATATACGTCCTTTCTTTTGTTAATCCTTTCTATCTTGATTTGGCGTTTGTAAAGATTTTATAGACCGATAACAAAATATATACTTACTTATTTTGATTTGATTTTATAGACCGATAACAAAATATATACTTAAATATATACTACCGATAATTTTTGCGCTTAAACACCACATATATATCTACTATAAGCATTTATCATCATACTTTTTTTACACAATCGACAAACTTTTAAAAGAGCTGTCGAATAATACTAACTTAAATGTCATAACTGCTCCTAGTAAAAAGATATACTACATGTAAATTTTGTAACGCAGCGAAATTACCTAAAAATGGCGGCTCTTACTCCTCCATCCTCCGCATAGCATCGCACTCTGAACTTGGCTTCAAAAATTCTTTGATTCTTTAGCTATCTAAGGTATAGTTAGATTTTGCATGTTGATAATAGTTTTTTTTTATATCATAAGATAGCAAACAAGCAGATGGGTCTCCTGATGGAAAGAGTCAACCATCGCCTATGGATACCAAAGGTGTAAATGGTGCGTTGCTATCTTGTGGCGAGGTCTTATGCCACATGCATAAGTTTGCCGGTCACCTTACCCTCCAAACCGGAACATGACAGTGACAAGCACTGACGCTATTGCGGCAGGAATAGGTAAGACGGTGGTACCAGACCGGGGCGAGACAACGCAAAACTCTACCACCTAGTAAATGTAATGTACCTAGCTATGCAGGTATAACCCCAAATTGTATCCCCCAATTTTGTTACTTATCTGTTTTCTTGAACTGTCCTTCAATATGAAAGCAAATATAAAGACGTATTCACGTCAAAAGAAGACTATGGAAGTCATGAACTCCATGAAATTAACACTTTAAAAATCCCAGCCATAACTGAGATTTTTAATATGATGTGTAATGAAGTACTATATATATTATTATAAAATGGAAGATAAAAGGAAGTACTTATTTAATAAAAATACTTAGTCAAAACAAAAATATAATCTTCGTATCTTCTTATAAGAAAAAAAAGTGACGTCTTAATAATCTGTGAGGAGATAAAATATGTTGGTTTGTTAATTATGTTTATCAATGAGCTTTCTTTTAATTTGGTTTTTTAAGGGAATATTATTCCTTAGGAATGTATCCTAAACAAATAAATATAAAATACGACTAACTTTTTTTCTCAGTCGTTTAAAAAATAGTTTAAAAAAATCCTAGAGAATGTAGCGTTCAAACTCCAGCTTTATATCTGTTGCATTAGTTTAAGTATTAACGTTTTTATTTCTGGGTTTGAGTGTTCATAGAACATTTATGTAGGTATATGGGTTTTTAGGTCTGAATGTTATTTTTTATATCAGAAAACAAGCAAATGGCGCTCTTGGTGGTAAGGGACAAAGTATGTAGGGAAAAGTATGGATTTCATCTAATTTATTTAAATTTATTGTATAGACGACAGTTATCTTCAACCATCATAAAATATATATGTTATTCGACATCGTATGCTATAAAAATTGCATGTCTGTTACTGAGTGTTTGGTTGAATACATAAAAGGCATATACGATCTGCCTACATCTTTTGTGAGCTTTGCAAAATACTCTTTACAATACCCTTAATATATTATTAAGACCTAAGGCGTCACGAATCAAAATCAATCACGAAACATCACAATTACAATTTAAATTCACACTAATCCAATTAAAACATTAACAATTCAAATTTTCATCGCTACTTCAAACACTGCATCTAAAGCTTTCACCTAATTCACTGTACACTGCAATTCGACTTATAATCAACCTTATGTTTCATGTAATAAGAATACAATTTAAAACAGGAATTGAAGCTACTAGCAAATGTAAATTTGTATAGAAGACTTGGCACGTTTTTTTATATGTTTAAAGGCAGTATAAAAGCTTAAGACTATATAAAAAAGCATCAGTGCGTGTTGACCCATCAGTTTAACATCATCCTTGGATTATGGCTTCAATTAATTGGGTAATATTTTCAATACTATGAAAAGACAATTATAATTAGAATAGTAAAAATAGTTCATTAGTAAAAAGTAATTCAAAAATTTAAATAATTTTAGTATTCTTTTCAAAAAGTTTATTGAGTTTAATATTGAATGATTCGAAGTTAAAAATAAGTTTATAATAAAAAATTGTGATAATAAATAAATTTTTTTTTGTTTATTTCACCAATTTTCATCATGATACAATTCAGGTCGTTCATAAAATTGTAGCAAATGGAACTTCGTTATAATTTAAACTTTTTTCAATTTTTTAATTTTTTCTGCAGTTTATAATTAAGTTTCGTATGCTTTTTTCACATATCATATTTGTGTCACACATATATATATATATATATATATATATATTTTTTTTTGTTTTCATGATTGTTATTAAACTTATTGTGTCGACGACTCTGATGCCCGGTAAAACTCGCAAGAGTTTATGTGGTATCTTTAATATTATTGATAATGTATTAAATTGTATTAAAATAAATAATTTTGATTACAGATAATATAAATGTCACGTATTTTTTATATTTTGTGATGATGAAAATTCAAAGTTTTACAAAGCTTATCACAGTTACATGCTAGTCTAATATTCTGGTGTGCGTTTCACATCACTTAGGTATATCGTTATTTTAATACAATGATAAAGTTATAGTGAAGTTAACAGCTTAGCGAAAATCGTAAGCTAAAATTTTTAGTCCATCAATAATTAACCAAGTTATTATACTATGACATTTTCTAAGTTAAATACAAATTCTAATCCCAAATAATGTCCCGTAGTCAAATTTAGTGAATACTAATGTGACTTCACGATTGACAAGGCTAGGATTCGATTTCTATTCAAAAATAATCGTTATTTTAATAATATTGTTAACCGATTCGAAAAAAATAGAACTCATAACAAATATGATTTTAAATTTAAGTTAGTGTATTATATAAAAACATTAATCAGTATCAATTGATAATTTATACAAATTATTTTTGTGTTATAGCACTCACCTCGTGCTTGGGAATCTGGAAAAACCTTAAAAACAGCAAAGAAAAATATCGACACGCGGGATTTGAACCTGCGACCATTTCCCTAAAGTCGGGACGCTCTTCCGCTGAGCTAGTGTCGACAGGCTCGAGACGGCGAAATTCTTCTTTGCTATATGATCGATTACGTCGATTGTACTGATCGCTAGCTATACATACGTATAACTAGTTAAATGAGTTCATCGTTACAAATGAAATTCACATTTATAATTTTGATCAGTACTTTCGTATTTCTAATTATTTTTGTGTTATAGCACTCACCCCGTGCTTGGGAATCTGGAAAAACCTTAAAAAAAGTCCCGGCTTTAGGGAAATGGTCGCAGGTTTTAAAACCCCGTGTCGATATTTTTCTTTGCTGTTTTTAAGGTTTATACAAATTAATTTAAAGGTAAATTAAACCATATCCTGATAACAGTGTCAACTATACGATACTAATGCATTGATATAAAAAACCCAAGATACACAATCAGTGTCTCAAAAACGTCCTCTAAAAATGAGCGCAATATTTTAAATTGTGCGCTCATTTCAAATAGAATCGCGTCGGTCGCGACACTGTCAATTTTATTACTTTTCATACATTGCTTTGCAAAAACAACTATAAATCTTGCACTTAAGGTTGGATATGCTAAAACATATATTTTTGCCATATCTATAACTACTTGAGTGAAATTAGCGACAGTTTTGAGTGACAGTTTTGTTCAGGACTGTGCATCTTGGATTTTTTATATCAATGTACTAATGCATACAAATTGTTCTATAAAAACTAAAATACATATATTTAATAAAATATTTTGCTTATCATGCAAATGTCATTTATTAGTATGTTTTTAGTTATACGATATATTATTAAAATAGCGATTATTTTTATTATAATATGGCGGAGTTTCATTAAACAAACAACGCTAAATACATCCTTTCGTGTCGTAATCAAAGTGAACCGATTACATCGAGCAAAGTAAAAAGAAATCGTAACAATTCGTAAGTATAATCTATACATATAATAAAATCGTAGGAAAGTCAAAACTGTACATTGAATATTTTTTTAAAAGAATACTTGGGGCGTGATCTACAATCGATATCGAAACCAAAAATATAGTTTTCAGAATTTTTGTCTGTTTGTCTGTATGTCTGTTTGTCTGTATGTATGTCCGAGGTAAACTCAAAAAGTACTGCATGGATTTACTTCAAATTTTGCATGAATATTACTAACAGGTCGGATCAACATATAGGCTACATATTATCACGCTATCGAGTATGGAGTAAACGAAGTCCGCGCGGACGAAGTCGTGGGAAACAGCTAGTACTAGTATAAAGTTCTTAGCACAGAAATTATATATAGGTTCTTACTACCTATAACTTTACAATATTGCAACTTGCAGTTCGTTTTGTCGTTTTTATAAAAAGCGACGTCTGAAAGACAGCGACATGAGATAGCAATTTAGATTGTCGTTTCTTTTATATTTTAAAAATATCAATCTGTGATTATGAAACGAACGAGGTCTGAGGTAAGGTAAAAATATAATCAAATTAAAATTCTCCTTTTTAAAAGTCAGTTAAAAGTTTTATATTATCAGCTTACATTAAATACTAGCTGAGCACGCGACTTCATTCGCGTGAAAAATTTCAAAAATAAAAGTAGCCTAAGTTACTCCTTATCACATCACCTATCTGCCAGTGAAAGTCCCGTCAAAATCGGTCCAGCTGTTCCAGAGATTAACCGGAACAAACAGACAGACCGACAGACATACAAAAATTGTGAAAAATGTTATTTTGGTGTATGTACCGTGTATCCGTATGCATTTAGTAAAAAGCGGGTATTTTAATATTACAAACAGACACTCCAATTTTATTTATTTGTATACTTAAATGTTTAAGTTTATTTTCATCTGTCAAGTTTTAATTTAAACCAAAAATTTCAGTCTTTCTAAAAAGAATAAGTTTTTCAATACAGCTTTATTTTTGCGTTTGTTATCTCAGAGCTTTTTTATATTAATCGATTAGGAAAATTAGTATTGGTTTCGATTAATAATATATAATACTAGCTGTTGCCTGCGACTTCGTCCGCGCGAAATTCGTTTACCCCGCACTGCTCCTCCCCTGTAGGTGATAGCGTAATAATATGTAGCCTATATGTTGACCCGACCTGTTAGTAATATTCATGCAAAATTTGAAGTAAATCCATGCAGTACTTTTTGAGTTTACGCTGCACATACATACAGACAAACAGACAAACAGACAAAAATTCTAAAAACTATATTTTTGGCTTCGATATCGATTGTAGATCACGCCCCAAGTATTCTTTAAAAACGAAGTCGCAGGCAACAGCTAGTATTATAAAATATTAATCGAAACCAATACTAATTTTCCTAATCGATTAATATAAAAAAGCTCTGAGATAACAAACGCAAAAATAAAGCCGTATTGAAAAACTTATTCTTTTTAGAAAGACTGAAATTTTTGGTTTAAATTAAAACTTGACAGATGAAAATAAACTTAAACATTTAAGTATACAAATAAATAAAATTGGAGTGTCTGTTTGTAATATTAAAATACCCGCTTTTTACTAAATGCATATGGATACACGGTACATACACCAAAATAACATTTTTTACAATTTTTGTATGTCTGTCGGTCTGTCTGTCTGTCTGTCTGTCTGTTTGTTCCGGTTAATCTCTGGAACAGCTGGACCGATTTTGACGGGACTTTCACTGGCAGATAGGTGATGTGATAAGGAGTAACTTAGGCTACTTTTATTTTTGAAATTTTTTCACGTGAATGAAGTCGCGTGCTCAGCTAGTATTTAATGTACAGTATAGTATTCAATATACAGTTTTGACTTTCCTACGATTTTATTATATGTATAGAGCCCGCAATTTCGTCCGCGCGGACTTCGTTTACTCCGCACTGCTCCTCCCCCGTAGGAGATGGCGTGATAATATGTAGCCTATATGTTGACCCGACCTATTAGTAATATTCATGCAAAGTTTGAAGTAAATCCATGCAGTACTTTTTGAGTTTACCCCGGACATACATACAGATAAACAGACAAAAATTCTAAAAACTATATTTTTGGCTTCGATTTCGATTGTAGATCACGCCCCAAGTATTTAAAAAAAAAATATCGAACGAAGTCGCGGGCAACAGCTAGTTATAAATATATTAAATCATAAGCAAAACTATATCATCAGAGTGGCCGTTTTGCGTAGAAAGGAGAGTCAATAGAACATCCAAAGATATTTCGATTCACTAAAATTATATTGCAGTGAAACTATTGGTTCGGATAGGACCTCCTGCAGTCTCATAATTAGACCCGGTTTTTTATATAGTAGAGGGGGCAATCTAGTAGGTGCACCTGATGGTACGTGATCACCGCCGCCAATGAACCGCAATACCAGAGGTCTTGCAGTTGCGTTACCGGGCTTTTTAAAATGAGTAAGCTCTTTTCTTGAAGGTCTCCGAGCCCTGTCCATTCGGAAAAACCCTCGCAGGTAATTGATTCCACTAAAGAGTAGTGCGAGGTAGAAAGTGCCGAGAAAAGCGTACGGTTGTAGATTTCCAGACGTCCGCGTCGAGGTGGTGACGATAGAACTTTAAATTTTGACGCGATGTCCGATGATGGAATTCAGGGGCAGAAACTAATCCGAATGCCTCGTTGCCTATCAATGATATATGCGTGCGACAAAAATGCAGAGCAAACCTACATTTTTATATAACGCCAAAGTTTCAAGCAGATTAGAAATAGCCTGGTCGTAGAATATATATATATATATATATATATATATATATATATATATATATATATATATATATATATATATATATATATATATATATATATATATATATATATATATATATATATATATATATATATATATATATATATATATATATATATTAGGGTGGAGTGAAAAAAAAAAAATTTTTTTCCTTAGCCTGGGGGTCAAATTTGTAGCTTATAAAAAACAAAAATTTTTGAACAAAAAAAAAAATTTTACTCAACATCTTGAGGCAGCCCACTCATTTTTAAAATTAATTACGAGTAAAAAATTTGGTTGCAAAAAAAAAATTTTTAAAAGCGTTCTAAAAACTTCAAAGTGTCCTCTTTTATGCCAATTAAAAATCACAAGTTAAAAAAAATTTTTGTGACTATTGTTTTAATATTTAAAAAAAATCCAAAAAAGTAACATTCCTCATTAGGGCACTAGAATAAAATTTGAGTTGGAAATGATCATAATTGCCAATTCTTGGATGTTTTAAGACATTAGAAGACAAATTTTTTTTTTTTTTGCAACCAAATATTTTTACTCGTAATTAATTTTAAAAATGAGTGGGCTGCCTCAAGATGTTGAGTAAAATTTTTTTTTTTTCAAAATTTTTTGTTTTTTATAAGCTACAAATTTGACCCCCAGGCTAAGAAAAAAAAAAATATTTTTTTTTTTCACTCCACCCTAATATATATATATATATATATATATATATATATATATATATATATATATGTATATATATATATATATATATATATATATATATATATTATATGTTACAGTGTTTATATATGTCTAACACCCATAACACAAGCAAATTTGAGATTTGTCAAGCTATATTTATATTTATTATTTATTTTTAGTAGATAATTGTCACTGAAGTCTTTTAGTTATACTACGTATCATCGGTGAATTTTATCCATTTATTAAATCGTCTTCTTTTCGGCGATATCGTGGAGCTCACTTAAAAGAGTTCAAGGAAAATAGAAAATTTACTTAATTTCACCTTTCAATTATGAATTTCTGCAAAGTAGGTAACGTCTGAACCAATACAAAAGAGGACATCTCCGTTTTTGACGTCAGTTGAAAAATACACGTCTCTTAATGTTAACGACCTAGCAAAATGAATTACAGTTAAAATATCCAGGTGTTCTTATTTTTGCATTTGATTTGAAATATATCATTCGTTATGCCTCGTGATCTTCTGATTAGCCTATTCAACTTAGTATTATATAATTGTTAGCTTATTTGTCCCAACATTTCAGAGAGGTTTCGATTCCTAGAGCCAAGCGAAATTGTTATTAGTGTTTATTCAAGATTATCCTCTAAAACATCAATCCTTGAAAATCTAAATCTTAGTAGCAGTTTCGTGTCTAATGGTGGTGATACACTCCCGTGCCTCAGGTGACCATTTAAAGCACGGTTATCATAAGAAATGTAGAATATTTTTCCCCGTATTGGTACGGGACTTCTTTAAATAATAGGTCAACTGCCGTTCTGCTAGGCAGGTCGTAAAAGGCAACCGATTGGCTATGCGAGTCACTACCATCGTGGTTACTAGGTGGTAGAGTTCTGCATTGTCACGCCCGGGTCAGATACTACCGCCTTACCTAGTCCTCCCGCAATAGCGTCAGTGTTTGTCACGGTCGTGTTTCGGTTTGGAGGGCAAGGTAGCCGGTAAACTTATGCATGTGGCATTAAACCTCGCCACAAGATAGCAACGCACCATTAACATCTTTGGTGTCTATAGGCCTTGGTTGACTCTTTCCATCATGAGACCCATCTGCTCGTTTGCTATCTTATGATATAAAAAAATGATGTTTGTATTTCTGGGTTTGGGTGTTTATTATGTACTAGCTGTTGCCTGCGACTTCATCCGCGCGGACTTCGTTTACTCCGTACTGCTCCTCCCACGTAGATGCTAGCGTGATAATATAACTTTATTATTTTCCAATTAAGATAAAAAGTAATAGAAATAAAGTTGTAGACAATTTAAATTGCTACAAATAACGTATCATAAAATTTTCTGTACGGTTGCTAGTTTATGAGATACAACGCGAAAACCCTTTGCACCTCTCTTTCCAAGATGGCGGTCGGAGGACAAAGGTGGCAACCCCACAAACTTGAACTTAAGCTTATGCTAACACTCTCTATACATCAAAAAAATAAAATTGCTCTGAGAGACGCAACTTTAATATAACTTTCAATGGAGTAGGTAGTTATCATTTCTTTTATTTTTACTATAAATCAAAACATGATGAGATTGCCTACAAAAATGTTGAGTATAAATGATTGGTCAATTTGACGGCAATTTAAAATGACATTGACACATTTATATTTTTGATCTCGAATTCTATATCAGACTGCAAATGCATAAAAATCCCTGCTGATATTATAAATGCGAATGTAAGTTTGATTGTTACGATTACACGTGAAAACCGATCATCATGAAACTTTGTACGCATATTTTTGGAAATATTAAAAGTAACAGGATACTTTTTATTAAAAAAAAAATACTTATTTAATGGCTTAAATGCGAGTGAAGCCGGGGGTTAAAGCTAGTATATTATATCGTGAAAAAAAATAGTTGTCCCTGTTGGGAATTAAACCAGAGTTTCATTTCCATCGACATTGCTATGTGAATAGTCTAGCGATCTGACTAAGGTCATTGAGTAGTATACAAAGATAATTAAAAGAATATCAAATTTTAGTCTAGACAGAACAAACGATGTTTATGCCAAATAATGACTTTCAGATAAAAGTAATATAATTAATTATCGAATGACAAAAACTGTTTTTTACCGTATAAATCTATAAAAATATTTATTATATGTATGGTGGACTTGTTTACGACTCATTATCATAATTTTATCAGGTTTCAATTATATTTATATTGGTGGCCGCAATTTTTTCCATTTAGATTTTTTATTCCTTTAAATGAGTGTTCGTTTTTTCCAACATCCTGATTAATTAAATGAAGTAAGGTTTTGATACTGGCTCAGTTTAATCCAAAGAGCGAAACATTACGTTTGTACCCAACCCTCCAAAGTAAAACACAACCGCTAAATAGACATCTGTTGCCTACTAGAACAACTCTTTAAATATATTAGGAAATATCAGGAATTACTTTTCATATATCATAAGATAGCAAAGAAGCATTCTGCTCTCATAATAGAAAGAGAAAACATCATCTATAGACTTTTAGTAGGTGGTAGAGTTCTGCATTGTCTCGCCCGGGTCTGGTACCACCGCCTTACCTATTCCTGCCGAAATAGCGTCAGTGCTTGTCGCTGTCGTGTTCGGATTTGGAGGGTAAGGTAGCCGGTAAACTTATGCATGTGACATTAGACCTCGCCACAAGATAGCAACGCACCATTAACATCTTTGGCGTCTATAGGCGATGGCTGACTTTTTCCATCAAGAGACCCACCTGCTTGTTTGCTATCTTATGATATAAAAAAGACACCAAAGATGGTAATAGTGCGTTGCTATCCTCGCGGCGCAGTCTTAATCTTACATGATATTACCGGCTACCTCACCCTCCAAACCGGAACGCAAAATTGACAAGCACTGACGCTATTGCGGCAATAATAGATGAGGCAGTGGAACCAGACACAGATAAGACAATGCAAAACTCTATAAATCGTTTGCCTCTTATAAACTACCTGGCATATCGGCAGACGGTATATTCTTTAAAAGAGGCCGGGCCAATACGAGGCTACATGGCTTCACGTTCTCTATACGCTTATCTTAGATTTATTTTAATTTTATGTTGTTCACTACATATGCAAATCGCATAAGAGAATCACGGCCGGATTCCGGAACGCAAATTAATTTTAATACATAATCAATTTGTGTTTAACAGATAATTTCCTTGTAAAATTATGTTAAACACAGATTATTTGCTTGTTAAAATTTATTTGCGTTTTAAAAACAGGCTGTAATTAGTTTAATAATAATATATAGCGTGTAAAAGGGACGGTCTACCGAAAACATAAGAAAACATGCTGTGTATCAGCAACTCTCAGGGTAATGATACAGCTGATACACCGGCAAGAAACGGAGCAAATAAAAACTATCAGGTCCAGAAGCGATAGCAGTCTTGCCATACAGCCAATTCATGATATGGCTTACTGAGAGAACATACCAACAACATGAAGCGTTGTGGCTAGCCACAAATGACTGTAAGCAAACAAAGGAAATTGTGCCAACTTTTTCAAAAAACCTAACACAATGCATAATGAAACTCAAAAGAGATGACTTAAGAAAAGTTGTGGGCACAATAACAGGATATTGCCATTTAAACCGACACCTATTTAACATAGGTGTAACAGACAGCCCTTTATGCTGCGGCTGCATGGAGGAAACCATCACTCACGTTCTCTTTGAGTGCAGGAGTGTGACCGAACAACGGGCACCTATCCTGAATAACCCAAAAACTCCTGAAGAAGCATGTGAAAACATAAGTCATCTTATAAGCTTCTCGAAGGAGTTAGGATGGCTGGAATAGACATAGCCAGCTACGTACAAAGGCTCAAGTGGCTAAGTGCGGAAAATCAAATGGCAAAAAAAAATGCTATGAATTTTTACGTTTTAATCATTATGACAATACATTGCTTATTTAGCATATTTTTTTAAATTTTACTTTTTACTAGTAAAAGCGTTGTAGAATATTACAATGAATTAAAATTACAAAATTAAGTTAAAAAAATCATTAAAAAATCAAAAATGTTCTAAGCAAATTTCTAATTGTTTCCGCTTCAAAATCATGGTCCAAATCCATAGTATTGATTTTCGATAGACCATCCCTTACATGCTGTATGTATATCTATACATATAGATGCGAATATCTATACATATCATTATGTATAATGTCTATTTTAATTTATGTGTGCCAAACTGTATGCCAGTTTGGCGGCATCTTCTTCAGCGGAATCTCCTTAGTGCGTACATATAAAATATTCACTTATATATAAAAGTTATATACAATGCATATAAAACTTATATACCTAACTTTACGATTATATTTTGTTAAATTTTAAATGCACGTTTTAAATTTTTACGCCTCGCATAAAAAATCATTAATGATTTTGAATATTTTTGGGTGGCGATTTTATTTTGCTTAAGGTATGATTTTGAAATAAACTTTTTGAAGTGAAAACTTCTTTAGGCGCGTTGAGCGTTTTGGTAGAGGGTAAAATCCTCGGTTCGCGTCACCGACATGCTAATGATAATAGTATATCTATAGCTATGTTTTGCATATAGTTTTAATTACTCTCAACTTAATAGTTCCGTTTTCACTTCTATCGGCAGTCCCACGACTGCTACTGTTTTTTTTTTTTCATAAAATATTCACTTAAATTATATTTCAAAAATTTGTTATTTTCAATGTATATACGTTATAGAGTTATCGTAGATTTGTTTTATAGGTATGCAATGTAAAAACACTCATCTACCAGTATTTTCGAGAAAATATTAAAAATGAAAAATGAATAGAAATTTACACTACTTTATTTAATAACTTATATATTACACTATTAAAACTCTATAAACACTTCCTAAAGCAAATAAAACATTGTACAAAAACTATTTAAAATTGTAGATTTTTAGAGCTATTTAAATATTAAATTGCTATGTAAACCTAAATTTTTGATAATGTTACGAATAATCTAGAAGTGTGTAGAGTTAGAGCGCGCGCGCGCTAACTATCTAGAAATAAAAGAAACAGATAGCTACTCCTATTGACAAACAAATAGTTGACCTGCGCTATGCCATAATGGACTTTGTGGGATATGGCATAAGGTTGAAAGTAGCGTGTACTAGGATTTATGACTTATAACATGTTTACGATAAGAAGTGATTCATTGTTTCCCGATACATTTAGATTTTTCTGGATCCATCTAGGACTTTACCCTGCCTATAAATACAACGGTGTTGACAAACACAAGGCAGTTTTTATCAAGCGATCGAGAGCGATACGCTTGAGCGAAGCGAAGCGGGAAGTGTTTTATTGTGTAGTATTCTAAGTTCAGTGATAGTACAGCGAGTGACTAGGGTGTAAAGTGTATTTTAGTATTACGTTGTGTTGTGTTGTGCAAAATACACGGATGTGATATAAGTGGTGTTTTCTTACAAGTACGAATCCGAGTACGTAACAATAATATATCACTTTTTACGTATAGACCGTGATCTCAGGAATATTTTCATTTTTGATTAATAACAAGCTGAATTTTTTTGAATAGGTTCAGTTTGATGAGACGCTCATTTTTTCTATCTTAACTAATAAAGTAAAGTAAAAAGGAAAACTTAAGAGTGTCGTTTGAACACTGAATATCGTCGGCACTTCGTAAAACTCCATGTTAACCTAAAAACGCAAAACCGGTTGGTTTTAATAAATAAAAATCAAATAAGACAGTACAAGTGCTTTTAATACAATATAAATCCAAGTGAAGATTGTCGGACTAAGAAAAGTTACCTTTTTACGTCTTGAACAAAGTTACCCTTGAATTATAATAATACTTAACAACCTGGTGTGAGAAAATTAGGTTATGTTAAAATTTATATTAATCAATTTAAAAACAACCTTATTAATTATTTTATTATATTAATTATTAATATCAATTTAAAAATCTCATAATCCCGATATCTTTAGAGTAAATGACTTGTCAGAAAAGCCATAGAATCGGACAAAAGCTTTTTCGTATTTTTATTAAAATAATCAAGCATTTAATGTAAAATACTTATTATTGTTACTAATTTTTATTTTTTCTTCATCAAATTAACCTGTTTGAGGCATCCTAACTTTACTAATTGCCAGATTCGAGATTTTTCGAAGTGAGAAAAAAAAGATGAGCGTCTCGTCAAAACGAAGTTGTTTACAAAAATTTAGCTTGTTATTAATCGAAAATAAAAATGTTCCTAGGACAACAGTCTATTAGGGATCATCGATTTGTGTGGTCTGTGGAAAATATATACCTAATTTTATTACACAAGATAACCGTTATAAAAAACGTTTAATTAATTACAACGTCGGTCAATGCTCCATAATAATGTGTTTTTAATTAATTAATGATATTTTTATTCATGTTTAATTTAATTATTTATCGCATCCTTTATGCAATCCAGTTTTATCAATTATTGACTACTGGGTGGTAAAGTTCTACAATGTATCGCCTAGGTTCGGTAAGGTAGTTTATAAACTTACATGAATTCTTCCCATGATGAACATTTAGCAACATGGATAGCAACATACCCTCAACTTTGGTTCTTTGTGCAATGGTTATGTTTTTTTATCAGTAGATAGAGAGAAAGAGAGAGAACGAGAGTGAGAGGGAGAAGGAGAGCGGGAGACTTTACTTGCACATCCGTTTTCCCCTTGTTGGTCTAGGCTCCTTTGAAGAATAGGCTAACTGCTGATCTGCCAAAGGTCGTAAAAGGCGACCGATTGACTATGCCAGTCACTACCATCGTGACTACTAGGCAAGGATTTAAAACGTTATGATTTCGATATATTTGCGACGTTGTGATTGGTTATGGTATATGATATTATGACGTTGTCTTCTAGCGCTAGTTGGCGAACCAATCACGAAACAGCATGAAACGCTGGGAACCAATCACGAAACAGCAAAAATATCGAAATTATAACGTTATAAATCCTTGCTACTAGGTGGTAGAGTTCTGCCTTGTCTCGCCCGGATTTGGTACCACCGTCTTACCTATTCCTGTCGCAATAGTTTAGGGGGTAAAAGATCAGAGGTTATATAGCCTCAAGGTTTAGGGCTTTAGGCGCGTGTGTGTTGTCGGTTTGACTCCTATGTTCGGTTGCCGCAGTAAGGGAATTAATAGAGTTTATAGTAGTGCATATTATGTATTATGACACACACAAATTACAAGTTACATAGAGTGGTACATATAGCGTAAGGGCGTGTGGACGACTGACGTCCCATACTGCCGTCACGCATAAAGTTGCGTCTGCGTCAGTACATTCCAAATGTGTCCCCACAGTAGCGTTAGTGTTTGACACTGTCGTGTTTCAGTTTGGAGTGTAAGGTAGCCGGTAAACTTATGCATGTGGCATTAGACCTCGCCACAAGATAGTAACGCACAATAATTAACATGTTTAGTGTCTATAGGCGATGGTTGACTCTTTCCATCAGGAGACCCATCTGCTTATTTGCTATCTTATGATATAAAAAAGAGAGAGTGATAGAGAGTAAAAGAAAAAACCACAACCTAGTAAAAAAAAGTATCATCACGTCCGGTTTCCTTGCGGAGCAGGCAGAGTAAACCAAACGTCTATACACTTTCTGGTTTACCACGATTTACCGGTTTGTCGGTTGGCGAGGTCAGTCAGCATCCTCGCCGCAATTAATCGACCTGATAACGATTATCGAATATTTTTAGTGATAACCGAGATCGATAGCTTGACATGCTCATCCGAGGCACGGCAGTGGTAACACACCACCTGCCAGACTCCGATAGCTACTACTGAGATTTTGAATTTTCAATATTCAATACTCAATACTTTATTGCGTCATATGTTATACATTTATAGGTGTTAAGTATACATTCTAGGAACAACATATGTACCCTGATAGGGTGTAGCAATGCAGAGGCGGACTGATTCACTTTTCTGAATAAAATTTGTTTCTTATTAAAATTTATCATTCAAAAATTCGCTTAAGGTGTAGTAACATTTATTTATCAGTAGGTTCTAGGAAACCTTGAAAAAACTTCAATGACACTTTTGCTGTAGAGGCTGCTTAAGTATTACGTAAGCAGATTTTTTACAATTATTGTCTCCCCCCCTCCCCTATATCAGCAAAAGTAAGGAAATCACTTACCCCCTCCCGTCTTGCTTACGTAAACATTTGTAAATTTATTTAAAAACTGTTCCTTAATTTTGTGATTGAACCATGACTGGCAGTTTTTAAGCTTTAATAGGGTTATGTAGGTAAAATAAGAGTTTAAGGAGCAAGCACTAAATAGGTATATAGAAAACTTGAAAAAAAAAAGCTGACGTAATCACCATTTAGACCCCCCACCCCCTTTAGTGCTTACGTAACACTTGAATGGCCCCCTACCCAGGAATCGAACCTGGAACTGCTAGGATAATCAGTAAAAAGATTTGATAGGGTTCCAAAAGATCATAAGATATCGTAAGATAGGGTATCATAAGATAGTAAACAAGCTGATATATCCACGAACCACTCGACTGCTTCAATGGTTGAGTGGTTAGCGAAACTAACTACGAAGCGATGGGGCTTGGTTCAATTTCCAACAGGGACATACATTTCTGTAATAAGCATATATGTTTGTATTTCTGGGTCTGGGTGTGTATTATATATGTAACAGTATTTATAAACGTATTTCTAAGTATTATTATCGTTGACTAACACCCACAACACAAGCAAATAATTTCCATACTTTGGGGTTAGATCAATTTGTGCAATTTGTCCAGCAATATTTTTATTATTATATCTCCTAATAGAAAGAAATAACCATCACCCATAGTCACCAATGATGTTAATAATGTATAGCTTTCTGTGTCGGAATAATAATACCGAATGCATTAGTTAAAACCGAAGAACAAACCTAATTGAAACGTTGCGAAACTCTACCACTTAGTATTCACGATAACGGTGACTAGTTTCGCTAATAGTTGGCTTTTACAAACTATCTGGTAAGATGATAAAATGTAGTATATTCGTCAAACGAGTCCGGAATTAACATGGAGATTTTTAGCCCAGTTTTTCTTCTCACCAGGTAGCAGTAGTCCAGCGTAGGTAACGCTGGACTACTTATATATTGCTAAATGTATTAGCTTCAAAAATGACTTCATTGGCATTGTTGATATTTGTAATAAGATTAGATATCTTAAATGTCGCTGATAGCTGTAGGCAGCGGTTGAAAGCTGCTTTTTCTTTGTTTTAGTGTTCCAAATGCAAAAGTGGTTCGGATTAAACTTGGTAGGAGTGTTATAGACAAAATGGTCTGTTATAGTGATATTAGATGAATAGTTGTTGATGATAAGAAAGATAGCGTTATAATAAATAAATAACGAGAAGCAAGAAGTATTAGCTAATTTAAATAGATAATTTGTACATACTGTATTATTTAATCATTTTTGAAGTTACACTATCTCAATAGCGAACATTCAGAGCTGTATCATCTAGCGACTACGATGAAAGTGACAATTAGCTTTTGATTTTCCTTCTATAATCTATCTTAAAATAAAATTTACAGTGAACTCTTAAAAGGGACCGTTACAAAGCAACCGTTTCTATAATTTATCAATTCAAGTTGATGTTCTAAATTCTTTGAATATATTCTAAAATTTGTTTTTTTTCTTTATTACAGATATTAGTTGCAGTTTTAATATCGGTATGTAGTGCTGCAAAATTACACCGTGCTTATTTACCACCAGAATCAGCAGCTACTGCTGGAGGTAGCTCAGAATTCTTGCAAACCCCTTTAATAAAATCTACAAATGAACTTAATGCTGAAGTACCCGTTGGTGGATTTGTCAATGACGCCCAAGGTGTAGTAGTGGATGCAGCAGCGTCTGGCACAAGAGCTTCAGAAGCTGAAACCGGTCTTGGTAAACCAAGAGTTACTTACGGATCAACTGATTCTAAAGTTGGAGATGCCGCATTTAGAGATACCTCAAGGCTTAATCAAAACATAAATCAAAACAGAAATAGAATTCTGACATCTCCTGGAATACAACAACAAAACCCACAATTCCAGACATATCAAATAAGTACTCCAGAACCAGTTCAAAGAACACGAGACAGAACATCCAATATTATAAGATATACAAATGATATTGGAATAGATAGTTATAATTATGGTTTTGAATCTGATAATGGCATTGTTGTTCATGCCAATGGAGTGTCAGCTGATGGTGTGCAATCTCAAGGTGGTTATTCTTATGTGGGTGATGATGGTAAAGTGTATAGTGTAACTTATACTGCAAATGCAGGTGGATATCAACCCATGGGCGCCCATATTCCAACACCACCACCTATTCCTGCTGAAATTTTAAAATCTTTAGAAGTAAATGCCAAGTCTGAAGCAGCTGGCATTATTGATGACGGTAAGCATAAATTTAAATTTTTTTTATATAAATCTGACTTTAATAAGTCTTATTGATCGCTGTTTTTATGATACTACTAGCCACAGAGTGCAGCTCGTTGAATTATTAAAGTTTACGGCGAATTTCGCGATATCACCTAGCTTTTCTAGTATAAAAAGTAGCATATTATGTGTTATTCCAGGTCATAAAGGTGCTAAATTTCATTTTAATCCGTTTAGTAGTTTTTGTGTGATTAAATAATAAACATTCATCCATACATCCAAACATCCAAACTTTCTCATTTATATTATTAATAGATAAGATTGTCTTCTGTGTCAGAAAATATATTATTACCTCTCTAATTTTCCAGATAATCAAAACTGTGTTCTATAATTTTGACAATGAGTGTGTTATTAAAATTATGAGACATAATACTATTGATGAGTTGTCATAATTTATTATTTTTAAAAGGAGTTCTGTGACAATTTAAACAGATACAGTCGTTACTATACCATATCTTGTTATAGCCTTAATTATTCCTGGCATCATTAAGTCAGGCTTAAGGGGTATGGTAGCCAACTCTTTCCATATCTCAGTCATGTTGACATCCTTGCATCGTTAATATATATTACATAAGTTAATAGTTATATTTTTTACCGACTTTCCAAAAATTCAGTCTTTTGAGAATCGAAGAGAGAAAGAGAAAAAAAAAAACAAAGTCGACTGTGTTTTTTTATGTTTTTTACCTCAAATCTTCTTCATTTATTAACTGAACAGGATTTTTTTTCATTCTTCTTGACAGGTCCAATAAAAATGTGATAAAGATCTGATTCAGGATTCTCAGTACAGGAAGTCGGAAGTCGGGGAAGTCAGCTGTTGTTAAAGTAAAGGTTTAGCAACGCTGCAAGTCTTCCGATAATGTAGTTGTACATGGGCAGCGGTGATTGCTCTCTCTTCTATGTAAAAAAAGTTGTTTTTAAACTATTTTATTTTATTATTATTTAAATTATTTTATCAGACAGTTCCTACTTATTTTCTACTGATTGAACACCCTTTTGCTCGAGTAGTTAGCAATCCTGACTGCACGATCGATTGGAATCTTGTTGAATTTCCGACAAACGTTTGGATGACGACCATTAAGAATTTCTTACTTGAGATCTGGATGCCTATTAAATAATTTTCAATGTTCATGTATATATATTTGTACGTGAAATTTCCTTGTCGTTGTATGCTTTTGACCATATGTTTGTTTATATGAATATCACACAAAAATTGCTGCATAAAATGTGATGCATTCGTCACAGGTTCTAATTTAAAATCCGGTATATGTTTCATTTTGAAATCAAGGCATTTCAAGATAAAACAAGTACCAGATTTTGTAATGATATTAATAACAAGAAATAATAAAAAAATCTTGATAGAAATATGGAGCATCTATATTACTGAATTTTATCTATAATGCTACATCGCATTATAGATAAAATTCAGTAATATAGATAGGATAGGTTCGATAGTAAAACTATTAAGACAATTCAGGTGATTGTGTAACTTAATTCCAAATGAATTAAATATATTTTACATATTTTCACGATAGATCCCTAATGAGGGTGCTCTTTTTTATACAATTATGCCATCACGAAAACTTATCAATAGATTTGTATAGCATCCGGTTAATTTGATCATAGTATATCAGCCTCGGTCTTCCCCGGTGTCTCATTATTTAATAAACGCATTTTATATGTTAACTTTTCATCTGCCAGTACTTAGAGCATTTACTTTCTAATATAGATTAATGCAATAAATTTCAAAAGACTATATTAGAAAAAATATTTAGTTTAATTACAAAAAAAAAACAAGATTTTTTCACTAAGCACTCCCTGCAAGTGTGCAATTCCCAATGAAAGATCCAGTTTGGTATTTATCGTATATCAAATTGCAAAGTGAAGTTCCATGACCTTTTCATTAAAGTAGATTGAAATAATTTTTATCCTTATTAACCTTTAAAGAAACTAGTGTACGAATAAATCTTTACATGATCATACATTTTGAAAGTCATAAAAATAACGTTATAAATAACATTAAAACCAGTTATGACTGTCTTAATGTAAGTCAAGTTGTAGCTATATTTTCATAATTGATATACCTACGTTTTTTTTAGTAATCGTATAGAGACACTAATTAATAATCACGAGAACATTCATTGTCAAAATATAAAATACTAACTGACCCGCGCAGGTTCGCCCGCGAGTAGATTAACATGTCAAAATAGCTTTTCATTCAAATCATCCCCCATTTCAAACCTTTAAGGGTTGATTTTTGAAAAAAAAATAGCCTATGTTTGACTTCGGCTCTTCGACTACTTCCATGACAAACTTAATGAAAATCGGACCAGCGGTTTAGCCGTGAAAGCGTAACAGACAGACAGACTTTCGCATTTATAATATTAGTATGTAAATAGTATGTAAATATGTAAATATTAGTATATCAATACGTAATATTTAATAGTATGTATTAATATGAATTTTAAGATGAAATTAATGTCATAAATCAAGAATATTGTCGCATTAGCCTTATGTTGATACGTGAAATGATATTTCTAGCATGAAAAAGTGAAAAAAGAGGAGTCAGAATATATTTAAAACAAATAAAACTTATAAAAAATTGTAAAACCTTATGTATAATATTTATAAGTACAATCACAAAAATTAACATAAGTAACATGAAAAATAAATTAAATTACTTACAAAATATTCATATTTTATATGTGCCATCCATCACCAAATTGGCAAAGGTAAACCATTTGTAAGGTCACACACAAAAGTTTTTTTGTTACCTTACCCTCAAAACTGGAGCACGTCATTAACAAATACTAATGCTGTTGCAGCAGCAATATGTAAAGCGGTTGTATCAAACATTGAAGATATCGATTAACCAGTAATCACAAAGATATTGACTGATATTTGATAAATCTTCTAGCTTTTACCAAATTCCAAAAAAAAGTAGTTAATCTATTATTTTAAAGGGCTCGGATCAATACGGGTGATTTTGGGCAACAATTTGACTTTAATATTTAAGTTTATATACATTTTTATAGATGAATATTAAATATCTAGCTGACTCGCGAAGCATCGCCCACAAGTAAACTAACATGTTATCCATGTAGTTTTTTATATAAATTTCCATCTCTTATTTCAAAAAAAAAAAATTATGGATATTCAACTATCTCCATGTCAAATTTAAAGCTATATAAGTGTAACAGACAGACAGACAACCTTTCATATTTATAATATTAGTATGAATAAAAGACGATGAAGAAAGATCTGTTTTTTATTTTGTATTTTTGTATGCAAAAAATAAAATGGAACAAAATGGCTTCATGTTATAATTTTTTTTGGTTACGGGAAGTGTTGTAATGAAACAGTTAACCGTATTTCATTTTAGATCATTATTCTTGTTTAACTTCTTAGGAAGATTTACAAAGAGAATTACGTTTACTATTCTTAAGATGTTCTGTAAGCCTATTGTGACGATTGATTAATGTATCGTCGACTAATAGATATGTTAAGGCGTTGACAAATGACTGACCACTTTCGTTTTCATTTACAGGCTCTTACGACGCAAAGAAATACAATAGCGAAGATTACACTCAAAATAACATCGATAACAAGTATAATGACAGACAATCGAATAAAGTTCAAAATCAATTTGCCGCTTTAGGTGATAAAAGTAGTTCTTTTATACAACAAAACAATCCAAATATTAGACCACAATCTTTTGATACACAAAACAGTTCACCTTTTATTCAAAATAATAATAACAATGCATTCAGCACATCAACAAACTTAGATAAAGGGTTTCCTCAAAATGGACAGAATAACTATCAAGCGATTCAACCTTTTAGCAGTCAAAACTATCAACAACAAACTCAAAATTCTAATACTTTTTTAAACAATAAAGTATCTACACCTAATTACAGTTCAAAAATTGAGCACGTTATTCCACTTTCTCAACAAAGCCTGCAAGAGTCAAGTGAAGTTAATAAATCAAATGTTCCAATAAGTAGTCCTCCCACTTCATATGATACACCACTATCTGGGAAATTACCGGAACAACCAAATTTTCTTAGCCCCATGATTGGAAGTTACAATCAATCACCTAATATTCATTCAGTACAAAATAAGCAATCAATGTTTAGTTCTTCGTTTCAACCCAGTACGTCAAATACTCAATCATCATCATTAAGTTTTTTTGGGGCACCTAATCGCGACTTTACACAGCAATATCAACAATCTATAAATAGTAATCCGATATCCTCACTAGATTATTCTGTAGTACAACAACATTCTAATTATCAAACTACTAATAAAATTAGTAATCCGATTTTAAATAATGGTGATAAAAAAATTCTTTTAAGTAGTGAAGCTAATCCAACTCAAATAAGTTATGAACTTTCAAATCAAAACAATTTTATTACAAATCAACCACAGCCAAACGATAATAATCTCTTACAGTCAAGTCTGTTAGGATTTAACTCACAATTTCCAGAAAATCTAAATTCATTGACGCAAGGTAAGCCACAAATTATTTCGCAACAAAGCTATTACCCCGGCGGGTCTTTAGATACTCAAAACTCCATTTATAATTCACCAAATGCTGATAGTTATAATAATCCGCTGAAACCTATTACGATGTCGTTTATACAAAATCAGGATGTCTTTCCTGTTTCGATGAATACATTTTTACAAAACCAAGCATTATCTATATCGCAGTCAAATTCGAGACTTCCAACAGTTCCTCCTTCGCAAACTTTGTTAACTCCTAAAGAAGATAATCCAGATTATAATAAAACTCCCGGTAATTCTTTAGCACAAACATCTCCGTTTCCTTCTATAGCTCCAACTTTTCCCCAATTTGACTTTCCTCAGCAAGTAAGTACATTTGCTTTTGCTTCTTCTGATCAGTCTAATAATAATGTGTCACCAATTACTCAAACTTTGAATAATCCTTCAGACAACAAAGTTAACACTCAGACTCAAGCTATATTCATTACTAGTAATAAAGAAAATGCAAACAGTCAAACATCATCAGTACAAAATAGTGGGGAAATTTATGAATACAACAAACCTACACAAATGTTTCCTACTTCTTCTGCAGGACAATCTTCTCCAAGTCAATTTCAAATACAAAATAACAACGGTGGTTCACAAAATTCTTTCCCAATACAAGGACAGCAATTAGGCCACCCTTTCAATAAACTATCACACAATCAACAAAATCAATTTATTTCCGTACAAAACATGACTATTCCAAATCAATCTAATTATTTTATACCAAAACCTTTACCGTCAAGACCTTCTAAATCTGAGTTTGGATGTTGTTCAGGTTCAAAATTCCCAGAAAAGCAATCAAATCCAGTAGAAAATCTTGCTATAGACAAAAATTTACCAAAACCTTTACCATCGAGACCTTCTAAATCTGAGTTTGGATGTTGTCCAGATTCCAACTTCCCAGAAAATCAATTAAATCAAGTAGAAAAACTTGCTTTTGACAAAAATCTACTGAAACCTTTACCATCAAGACCATCTAAATCTGAGTTTGGATGCTGTCCAGGTTCTAAATTCCCAGAAAAGCAGTCTAATCCAATAGAAAATCCTGCTGTAGATAGAAATTTAAATCAATCCGGTGTTCGACAACCCAATCCTCTAGTAATGAAAGTATCAGACATTTTATCTAGTAAAAGAGAAGATTTCAGTCAAGCACATAATCCAACAAGATTCGATGGATCAGGGTATTATTACAAATAAAATTTAATTGTGAGACTTTAAGACTTGTATGAAAGTTTACTTGTGATAAATTAAGTATAATATTTTTATGTAAATGGAATGTAAAAAGTTTGATATTAAAGTAACTTATTTAAATTTATGTTGTTTTACTACCAATTGATAAATTTCACATCATAATAAATTTAAAAATATATTTTAAGAAATATATCTACGAGTATAATATTATGTATACATTAAGCATGACTATCATCTCAATTATTATAATTATCATCTTTATAATCATTATTATGACTATGTAAATTATCGATTTGTTTATGTTCACTCCTACACTTATCGCTTGGCCAAATTTTTAGAATGTAGTCTAATTAGTATACAAATAATTATAAAAAACATCCATCGCTGGAAAAATTACCTAGTGGTCACATATAGTATTAGCTACACTAGGCTACAAGTACTTACTTCATGAGATTTGGATTGTTTTTTTCTCTTAATTCTTAATTGAAGGGTAAGTTTGTTTATATTTGTGTGCTTAATGTATAATATAAATTTGCTCATGTTTGCTACTTATTGACGCAACATGGTTTTACAGATTTAGATGAAATAAACATATAGTCTACATTTATTTTTTATTCCAAAAAAAACAATTTTCGTGAAATTCACAAAAAACTTCAACGACGCAGCGGGCCGCTGACGGACTTCTTATACCTACCATATTTTATTCACACTCGACCAGCAACTGAAGTATAAAGAATTAACAATTATACACACAGAAACACACTAAAATATCTTCAGATTGATTCCCTTAGAAATTGAATATTGCGTACTCAACAGTATAGTAGTGAATTTATTTATTCATATAATTAAAGTAATTACTCAACAAACAAACAGGCACCTCTCTCGATGGAAAGAGACAACCATCGCATCGCAAACACCAACGATATTAGTGGTGCGTTATTACCAGTGTGGTAGGAAGGTAATGCTTAAGTTTAGTGGCTACCTTACCGCCCAAATTGGGACACGATAGTACTTATCGCATTGATGCTATTGCGGTACAAGTTGGTAAGTTGTTGGTACTAAACTTAGGCAAGACTTTGTGGAATGTACCACCATACAGTTACGATTTTAGTGACAGTTACAGTCAATCGTTCAGCTTTTACCGTCCCGTTGGTCGAGTGGTTAGTGACCCTGACTACGCTACGCTATCGATGGGGCTCGGATCCGATTTCCGACAGGGACAAACATTTGTGTGATGAGCATAGACGTTTGTATTTCTGGGTTTGGTTGTTTATTATATATTTCGGTATATGTATTTATATGTATTAATAACGTTGGCTAACACCCGTATAACAAGCAAATAATTTATTTACTTTGGAGTTAGATCAAGTCCTGTAATTTGTCCAGTGATATTTATTATTATCCTTTATTTACATTTTTCTTCATCTTTTATATACATTTATAATTATAATATTAAAAAAATACAATATTATAAAAATAAATATATATATAAATAGGTTTCCCGCCGACGCGACGGGAGCCTTGCAGCTAAGCCGCCGGTGGTCAGGGTGATAGAGAAAGAAACCTTCTCACAATACGTGCTGTTCCTAACACTACCACCTTTTGTATCTGGCTGTTGACCCAGAACTGTAGGAGAGCTTCCGTAGATATTGGTCGAGACTCTTGGCTACTAAACCGTTTACAGAAACAACTATCGGGACAATTATTGTTAACTCCACACCCCACATGTCGGTATCTCGTGAGCTAAGTCCAAATACTTAGATAGTTTTTTCTTTTTCTGCTTTCACGAGGTTATCGGCATGCGGGATCGTGATATCAACAATAAATGCCGAGCGCTCCATTCGATATACCAACACGATATCGGGCCTATTTGTGATAATAGTCCTGTCCGTGATGACAGATCGATCCCAGTAGAGCTTAGCACGGCCATTCTCTAGAACTGACTCCGGTGCGTACTTATAATATGACACTTCAATCTACGGCACTTTATTATTATTATTATTATTTTACGAACTAGCTTGCTGAATAACTGCAGAAGTAGATGGTCTATTTTTCAAAAGACTACGGACCAACACCAATGATATTTTACATTTCAGTTTATACCTTCGCTATTCTTTTGATACAAATCCAGAAGAAAAATGATTATAATTAATACAATTAAAGGAGATCCGTCATTCGTAAAGTGGGTGGGAGTGAGACAGTAAAGCATGCATATGGCATTTTAAGTTTACCGGTTACCTTGTTCGTCAAATTAGAACACAACATTGACACTATTGCGGCAAAATTATTATTATTATTTATATTAATACGCTAAGTTTAAGATGTTTGCCTCCCTTTTTAGAGAAAACCTCACAATTACTCCATATAAATTCTATATCATTTTATAGCTAATTGCTTGCTCTACCGACATCAAGAACTAAAAAATTATTACTGCTTTCGTTTTTTGTAAAATAATTAATTATTTATACAGGTAGGTATACATTAAGACGCAATACAGTAATTTTGACATTTGACGGTTTTAATTTTGAAATTAGTGTGAATTATTCGCACGAGTATTCAAAGTAGGTATATATAATAATTATAAGATAAAATATAGGTATATAACAATTACAAACGTATACTACGTTTGTAAAACAAAGTAACAAAACAAGATGCAATTGACAATTTAGTTAAGACGAATTAATTACTAAGGCGCTTATTTTTATTTAAATTTACTTAACACCATCTTTAAATATCAAATTGCAAGAGACTTGATATTTGCTTAACTGGTATATTGGGCTGTCACATCATGGACAATATCATAACGTGTCACTACCATCGCGTTAGTACACAAACACAAACAAATAGATGGCTTTCTTGATGGACAGGGACATAGGCGTATCGAAGGAGGAGGGGGGGGACGGACAGGGAGGGACAGCTGCCCCCCCCCCTGGTTTTTTATTATCACATTATATGTAACATTTTATATTATCACATTATATGTAACATGAATGTAGTGTGCGTAATGTTATTCCTTTTTAATTGAATATATGCATATATTTCTAATGCATACCGCCCCGTTGGTCGAGTGGTTAGCGACCCTGACTACGCAATCGATGGGGCTCGGGTTCGATCCCCGTCGGGGACAAGCATTTGTGTGATGAGCATAAATGTTTGTGTTTCCGGGTTTGGGTGTTTATTAAATATATTCTAGTATTTATATATGTATTTCTATGTATTAGTATCGTTGACTAGCACCCATAACAACCAAGTTTTTGCTTACTTTGGGGTTAGATTGTTTGTGTTTCCGGGTTTGGGTGTTTATTAAACATATTCTAGTATTTTTATATGTATTTCTATGTATTAGTATCGTTGACTAGCACCCATAACACAAGCAAGTTTTTGCTTACTTTGGGGTTAGATCAGTAAGTGTAATTTGTCCCGTGAATATTATTTCTAATGCATTTTATAAATATTTAACTTTTTAATAAAGATAAATATTTTATAAAATTTTTCACAGTTAAAAATTACTTTGCTGCCAAAGTAATTTTTAACTGTGAAAAATTTTATACTTTATCGTTTGCGCATTTGTCATAATAGGCCCTAAAACTTTTTTTTCACATATATATTTATTTATATACCACTGAATTTTGATGCATTGAGGTGTGACGTAGGTGTAATCATGAAGTAGTCGTATTAATTAATTAAAACAAATATTTACGTTATATCTCTGTCTCTGAGGTCTCCCCATCTCTTTTTATACAGCTGTGTTAGAAAGAGTGGGTGAGACCTCAGAAGATGACAGCAATATTTAAAATTGTGTTTCAAGTAGGTATTAGAAGTAGAAGTAGATAGTAGAAGCCTCCAGATATAATACAGCGTCATGGGTGTAACTTGACCAAAAGCATTTATTATACGTGCCTTCGAAATAAAACATGGCAATTTTTTCTTTATACCTGTCTATGAAAGGAAAATAAAGGCATTTTAAATTGAGTATTATTCTAAAATTTTAATAGGGACACACAAAATATATCTTATTGTAAGCCAACTCTTGTGGCGAGGTCTAATGCCACATGCATAAGTTTGCCGTTTACCTTCCAAACTGGAACACGACAGTGACTAGCACTGATGCTATTACGACAGGAATAGGTGAGCCGGTGGTACCAGATCTGGGCGTGGCAATGCAGAACTCTATCACCTAATAGTCACGATGGTAGTGATTTGCAGAGTCAATCGGTCGTCTTTTACGACCTGCTTGGCAGAACGGTCATTGTTTTATGGATATTGATACATAAATTTTCAACATATTTGCTTGACTTAAGTTGCTCAATTTTATTACTAAAATGAGACACTTTAATTTACGATATTTTTAATATTTTAATAAAAATAATGATTAGGTTATATTTTCAGCTAAAAATAATGGAGTCGGCTTACAACAAGATATATTTTGTGTATACCTATTAAAATTTCAGAATAATACTCAATTTAAAATGCCTTTATTTTCCTTTCATAGACAAGTATAAAGAAAAAATTGCCATGTTTTATTTCGAAGGCACGTATAATAAATGCTTTCGCCACGTATAATAACCGGTCGCCTTTTACGACATGCTTGGCAGAACGGCAGTTGGCCTATTCTTTAAAGGAGCCCGGAACTAACACAACACCGGGGAAAGTAACGGATTCGCAAAGCAAGTTAATATTAAATAGCCAGCGATAGGTAAGGCGGAAGTACTAAACCTGGGCGAGACGGCGCAGAACTGTAGAACCCAGTAGTCGCGATAGTAGTGTCTGGAATAACCATTCCAGCCGGCTCACGCGAACTTCGTATGTTATAAAGTTATAACGTAGGCCACGTTAGCCGCTAGGTATAAGCGTGACGATAATATATTATACCGCAGAATAGGAATCTACATAGCGTACGCTTTACGTTGAGTATACATAGCACGCTGTAATATGGCGCTATGCGTTATATTAACCGCCTTTAATTAAAGGTGTTCTATTCCAGGTCATCATTTATATGTGTGCCAAATGTCATTCAAATTGATTATGCCTTTTATGCGTGAAAAGGTAACAAACATACATCCACCCATTCAAACATACTTTCGCGTTTATAATATTAGTCCGCTCCGTTGGTTAGCGACCCTGACTACGGGACAAGCATTTATGTGATGAGCATAAATGTTTCTGGGTTTGGGTGTTTATTAAATATATTTCAGTATTTATATATGTATTTCTATGTATTCGTGTCGTTGAATAACACCCATAACACAAGCAAATAGTTTGTTTACTGTGGGGTTAAACCAATCAGTGTAATTTTTCCCGTGAATATTTATTATTATTTATTTATTTATTCACGAGATGACTAGCAGTAAAGCATCTATTTCTTTGTTTTAAAAAAGAACTAAAAACCGGTTTGCCATGCAGGCCATCCAAGAAACTTCTCGCTAAATTGAGGTATTTTATTTGGATTATCAACAGAAATCACACAGACAAATTTTTTTTTATATCATAATATAGAAAACAAGGAAAAGGTTTATAAGACCTCAAAACGCTGGTAAAAACTAGATTTTCAAAAAGGGCAAAATCATTAACATCTGATCTGAAAAAGAATTGAACATTCCGTCACTTTGTAGAAAAGTCACAGTTTTAAATATTTGTCATTTAAATGTATTAACACTATTAACATCTTTGGTGTCTGGCATATGAAGGAAAATAAAGGCATTTTAAATTGAGTATTATTCTGAAATTTTAATAGATACATACAAAATATATCTTATTGTATGCTGACTCCATTATTTTTAGCTGAAAATACAACCTAATAATTAATGTTATTAAAATATTAATTAATTTTATTACTAAAATGAGGCACTTTAAGCTACGATATTGTAGCTTAAAGTGCCTTATTTTAGTAATAAAATTGAGCAACTTAAGTCAAGCAAATGTTTTGAAAATTTATGTATCAATATCTATAAAATAATGATCGTTCTGCCAAGCAGGTCCTAAAAGGCGACCGATTGGCTATGCGAGTCACTACCATAGTGGCTACTAGATGGTAGGGTTCTGCATTGGCTCGCCCGGGTCTGGTACCACCGCCTTACCTATTCCTGCCACAATAGCGTCAGTGCCAGTCACTGATGTGTTTTGGTTTGAAGGGTAAGGTAGGTAAGTAACTTATGGGTGAATCATCTATTGACGTCACACTTTCAAGTGCGTACGTTCGTTTGAATAACTGGCGCGTAATTCCAGATGCGTCTTGTAGTGACCATCGTTTGATTGTGTTCGAGTATGACTCGTTGTTGCCTGGGAGATCGGAATCTAGTACTACTGATTATATATATGACGCTAAATTCGCTAACTGGAATCTTTTCCGATACTTATTTGCTGCACATGCCAAAGATTTCACTCGCCATTCTTTAACAGTGTCAGAACAGGCAGAAATGATGTCTGATGCTTTTACATACTGCGCAGATATTGCTATAGGTCGACATTCAAAAATAAAATCTCAAAAATGTGAGTGGTGGAATGATAGTTTAGTCAAAAAACGACGAGACTTCAGGAAAGCTAGGCGCCATCTTAATAAAATTAAGCGCCGTCGTTCAGAAGGTGACGAATACGTTAAAGCTCTTGCTGATTTAAGAAGGATCCGGTCACACTATCGAGCCGCTACTACGTTAGCAAAGAGAAAATTTCTGCAAAAAATAACGGATAGATTAGAGAAAGAAGGCCCTTGGTCTTCTCTGTATCACGAAATTAAAAATCGTACGAGAACTTTTTTTTTTATAATAACATAAAACTTAACGATACATATACGCTTAGTTTAGAAGAAACAACAAACGCTCTTTTGGAGACGCTAATTCCAGACGATAATCTAGAGCGGGATAACGAATATCATCGTGAAATTAGATCACAAGTTGACGTGACACCTGTGTCCCCCATATCGAGTCTGGTATCCTTAGATGAATTGTTAAATACCGTTAACAATTTACCATTGAAAAAAGCGCCCGGAGAGGATAAAATCTCAAATTATATGATAAAACAAGCGTGTATAGCAGCCCCAGACTCTATTCTAAAAGTAATAAATCGTTGCATTGCGGAAGGTGTTTTCCCTAAAATATGGCGCCAAGGATATCTCAAAATTATTCCAAAATATGGTGACAAGCCTCCGGATGACCCTAAATCATATCGCCCAATTACACTTCTACCTTCTCTTGGTAAACTGCTAGAAAGATTAGTAGTTCCTCGACTCTTACCGCAAGGGCCCACATTCAATAAACAACAATTTGGATTTACCGCCGGAAAATCCACTGTAGATGCAGTGCTAACCATGAGAAAAACGGTAGAACTATCACGAAATAATTATGTTGTGGGTATCTTTTTGGATATTTCAGGTGCTTTTGATAACGCGTGGTGGCCGATGTTATTATTAAAACTAAAAATAAGGGGATGCTATTCTAATATATATCAACTAATTAAATCGTATTTAGAAAACGGTCACTTGAAATTACAGCTAGGGCATTACGCTGCATCTAAACGCCTTACTCTGGGCTGCCCACAGGGATCAGTAGTTTCGCCATATCTATGGAACTTAGGATTTGATGATTTGTTTTCATTAGCCTTGCCTGAAGGATGCTCACTTATAGGTTATGCGGACGACGTTGCTTTAATAATACAAGCAAACACACGACCACAGATAGAGTCACTGGCTTATACTAGTCTTAATTTAATATCCAAGTGGGGATTCAGAAATCATTTAAAATTTGCGCCTCATAAAACGTTCTACTTAATACTAAAAGGTTTGCTTCTATCGTCTCCTAGTATAAAATTAAATAATAGCACAGTAAAGAGAAAGGAGTCCGTAACATATTTAGGTTTAGTTTTAGAGAAAAATTATACTTTTATAAATCATATTAACTATATCAGTGAAAAAGCTAAACGGAATTACTTGTCCTTTGCCGGCATATCTACCTCAACGTGGGGTTTAACCTTTAACACTTTAAAGATAATTTATAACGCAACTTATTTAGGTTGTATTACTTATGCATGTTCAGCATGGGCTGATAAAGTTACAAGCGGCGCAACCCGGCGTAAATTACTTCAAAATCAGCGTTTGGCTTTAATATTTCTGTGTAAAGCATATCGCACTGTAAGCTCTGAAGCTTTACCCGTTTTATCAGGTGTATTTCCATTAGATTTAGAAATTCAGCGTCGGTCCTCAATGTACTATAATTCTAAAAACTTTACTAGCCCAGAATTTATTAATCCGCAAGCTCAAACAAAAATACGTCGCCTCTTTAATCCCGTGATGGATGTTACTAATGAATTAATAAATGAATGGCAGTCGCGTTGGTGCTGCTCACCTAAAGGACGGAATTTATATAACTTTTTCCCCTGCGTCCGGGAACGATTAAGTAAAACGTGGATAGAAATAGATCATTGTGTTGCACAGTTCCTTACTAGTCATGGTAATTTTAAAGCTAAATAATTCTCGTTCAAATTAGTTCCTTCTCCATTTTGCGAATGTTCCACCATAAACTGTAAATATGAACAAACTGCACATCATATTCTTTGGGAGTGTGATCTCTGGCAAAATGAACGTAGCCAAATGCTTGATAGTATACGATGTATATCCGGGGTAATCTACTATTCCGACCTTGTAGCAACACGTGGGAATTTCCGTGCCTTCAAGCGATTTTGTCATACATACTACTGGAAGCAGAATTAAGTAGGCCATTTTCGTAGGTCCTCAAATACCTAAACTACCGTGGTGCAATAGCAATCAGGCTTAACCTGATTGTAAACGTCTCATTTCTTAGCAGTTTTTGCTTTATCTTACGCTGTCTCATGCTGTAAAGGGAGGGAAACTGGATGTATTTTCCTACTCCTCCTATACTCTTCTCATTAAATTCGATGCGGGTTCCAAGACAGCTTAGCTTTTCCCCCAGGGCACCCTGAGCTCGCAACTCAGAGGTTATCAGGAAGGTTGCCGCTGTTGATTCTGGTTTACAGAAGTTACAGTGGTGGGAACGAGAGGTGGGCCCATTGCCCTAAAAAAAAAAGTAACTTATGCATTTGGCATTAGACCTCGCCACAGGATAGCAACGCACCATTAATATTTGGTGTCTATAGGCGATGTTAGACTCTTTCCATCAGGAGACTCATCTGCTTGTTTGCTATCTCATGACATAAAAAAAAAGAATAACTGCCATCGTGGCTATTAGGTAGAGTTTTGCAATGTCTAGCTTAGGAATTTGTTATTACCGCCTTTTTTATTTCTACCGCAATAATATTGCTACTTGTCGTTATCGTGTTTCAGTTTGGAGGGTAAGGTAGGCGATAAACCTATGCTTGTTCCTAACCTATGCATTCCGACCTCGATACGCAACGTCGCACACGGAAAGCAACGTACCACTAACATCTTTGTTGTCTATAAATTTGGTGAACATCTGATTCAAAGTTCCAGAGACATAGAAAGTAAAAAATTAGTGGCTACATTTTTTTATATTTTTTTAATCATAAGATAGCAAAGAAGCAGATCTCCTGATGGTAAGAGTCAACCATCGCCTATAGACACTAAAGATGTTAATGGTGTTTTGCTATCTTGTGGCAAGGTCTAATGTCACATGCATAAGTTTACCGCCTACCTTACCCTCCAAACCGGAACACGACAGTGACAAACACTGACGCTATTGCGGTAGGAATAGGTAAGGTACCAGACCCGGGCGAGACAATGCAGAACTCTACCACCTAGTAGTCACGATGGTAACTACTTGCATAGCTAATGGTCGCCTTTTACGATCTGCCTAGCAGAACGGCAGTTGGTCTATTCTTCAAAGGACCTCGGAACCAACACGAGGATTTGTATGCATTTGCACTGTGTTTAATTTTTTTCATCCCTAATGACATATTGATTAATAAAGCGAGTTTTATTGCAATCTTTCAATAAAGCTATTTTACCAATTGCGGACAATATAAGATATAAAAACCGGCCAAGTGTGAGTCGGACTTGCGCACGAAGGGTTCCGTACCATCTTTAAAAATACGAAAAAAACACGTTTATTGTATGAGGGGGTCCTTTAACATTTTATTTTTTTTTATTATTTGTTGTTATACCGGCATCGAAAATACGTAATTCGTGAAAATTCCAGCTTTCTAGCTATCACGGTTTATGAGATACAGCCTGGTGATAGACAGAGACGGACAGACAGACACTGGAGGTTTAGTAATAGCGTCCCGTTTTACATTTTAGTGCGGAATCCTAAAAATTATGGAGGTTAACTTCAAATAATGACCAATTGTTTTATATGAATAAAATGTAATTTTAAAGATAAAAAATAAACTTTATAGAGGTCTATTGTCTTTAAATTACTAATTAAGTACATATTTTGACATGTTACTAATTGAAATTTGTTTCAAAGATATTTATATTATGGATTTGCTAATATTTTATTTATCTATACATCTATATATACTAATTATTATAAAACTGTAGAGTTTGTTTGTTTGATTGATTGTTTGTTTGGTTATACGCGTTAATCTCGAAAATCACTGAACCGATTTGAATAATTCTTTTTGAATTGGATAACCTGTTTATTGAGGAAGGTTATAGGCTATATAACATCATGATACGACCAGTAGGAACGGAGTGAAGAAAGTCCGCGCGGACGAAGTCGCGGGCAACAGCTAGTATAACTATTATTTATTTTTTGTTATAAATATTCTTTATTTGACTCATTATTATTAATTTTATCATTTTTATAATATAAGATAGGAAAGATACAACCATCGCATATAGACACCAAAGATGTTAATAGCGCGTTGCTATAATTGTGGCGGGGTCTTAATGTCACATGCATAAGTTTACCGGCTAATTTAACTTCCAAACTGGAACATTGACAAGCACTGACGCTATTGTGGGAGGTAAGTAGAGTGGCGGTAATAGACCCGGACGAGACAATGCAGAACTCTACCACATAGCAGCCATGGTAGTAGTGATTCACAAAGTCAATTGTTCACCTATTACGAACCGACTGGCAGAATGGCAAATAGTCTATTCAAAGAAAGCCTGGACCAACGTAAGTTTAAACCTTAAAAACAGCAAAGAAAAATATCGACACGCGGGATTTGAACCTGCGACCATTTCCCTAAAGCCGGGATGCTCTTCCACTGAGCTCGTGTCGACAGGCTCGAGGCGGCGAAATTCTTCTTTGCTATATGATCGATTACAAATCCCGCGTGTCGATATTTTTCTTTGCTGTTTTTAAGGTTTTTCCAGATTCCCAAGCACGGGGTGAGTGCTATAACACAAAAATAGTAAGTTTTAAAAATATTTGTTGGTCCGTCTGTATGCCCCGTTATATCCTAAGAACGGCTTAACCGATGTTATTTAAATTTGTTAAGTATACTGACTGATTTTGAAACCCATGGTTATTATTTTTGATTTCTATGAGCAATAGTTATCTCTTTTATATATTCTTTACTTTCTATCGTCAGCACTTTTAGACACTTTTATTATTGCACTTGTACGTAAACTTCACTTTTACTTTTAGTAAAAGTGAAATTCATGTACAAGTGCAAAATTTTTTGAAACCCATGGTTATTATTTTTGATTTCTATGAGCAATAGTTATCTCTTTTATACATTCTTTACGTTCTATCATCAGCACTTTCAGACACTTTTGTTACTGTACTTGTAAGTAAACTTTAGTTTTACTTTAAGTAAAAGTGAAATTCATGTACAAGTGCAACAATAAAAGTGTATAATCGTTATCTCTTTCTATCAATATGAACCATCTCCTTGTCTGTAATTTAATGATATAAAAATACTTTGATTTCGTAGCCAATTAGTTTGGAATTTAATAACTTCACAAAATACTTTGTGTTTCAACTCTATGGGCGTCATTATAGCTCGAAAATATGGAGCATCTGAAATCATCGACAGAACATAGCATGATATTCAATTCACTCATCAGAGTGCTAAGTGTGAGTTTTTCTTTTCGCATTCGATCGTGAGCGCGTTTCGAGTTTACTAGGAATTTGTATGTGATTTGTACAGCGCCACCTAGTGGTAAACAGGTTTCTCACGTTAACCACTAGGTGGCACTGTACAAATCACATACAAATTCCTAGTAAACTCCAAACGCGCTCACGATCGAATGCGAAAAGAAAAACTCACACTTAGCACTCAGAGATTATGTGTAAAGTGAGGAAGTGTAATTTCAGTTTTCATTAAGTCTGCTTATGATAAAAAATAGCAAACGAGCAGATGGCTCTTGTGATGAAAAGAGAAACCATCGCCTGTAGACACCATAGATGTTAATGATGCCTCGTTATCCGTGTGGCGGGATGGCAAAGCCACATACATAAATCTACCGGCTCTTTAACCCCCCAAATATTCTCTCTCATATAGTAGTCACGATGGTGTTGCATGTATAGCCAATCGGTCGCCTTTTACGACCTGCCTGACAGAATGGCAATTGGTCCACTCTTCAAAGGAGTCAGGACAAACACGGGGGAAAATGGTATCACCTATCTAATAATACAAAAATAATGTATCCTAATATTATAAAGAGAAAATATATAACTCTAAAACTACTTAACCGACCTTGAAAAAAAATTACCAACACAAAACTACACTATCATGAGTGACATAACTTACTTATATCCAAATGTTCACAAGGAAGAAACATGACGTATTAGATATATGTGGAGCTAGCACTCGTTTTTTTTATATCATTAAATAGCAAATCAGCAGATGGGTCTCTTAATGGAAAGAGACAACCATCACCTATAGACACCAAAGACATCAAATAATGACACCAAAGATAAGATAGCAACGCACCATTAGCGTTGCTATCTTGTGGCGAGGTCTAATGCTACGTGCATAAGTTTACTTACCCTACAAACCGGAACACGATAGCGACAAGACAAGTATCCACGATGGTAGTGACTCGCATAGCCAATCGGTCGCCTTTTACGACCTGCCTGGCAGAACGGCAGTTGGTCTATTCTTCAAAGGAGCCCGGAACCAACACGGGGAAAATCTCAAACGGGGAAAACTCGTATTAATCGATTGAAACAAATATTCACATTATATCTCTCTTTATGAGGTGTCGTCATCTCTTTTTATACACCTGTGTTAGAAAGAGAGGGAAAGACCTCAGAAGATGACAGGAGTATTTAAATTTTGGTTTCAAGTACCCAGGTATTAGAAGTGCTGCCTCCAGATATAATACAGTTTCTACAGCTTCATGGGAAGAAACGATTTTGTCAGTAACAGCTAGAAATGTACGTATTACAGAAAGAACGCACACTATGAAACATGTTAATTAGTATTATTAAATAAAAGTTAAAATCATAAATTCGGCACTGAAAATATGTTTTCAAGACTTTAAACATTGTTTTGTGGCGGCGCAGGTCCGTACCGCTGAACGGTCATAGTGATTGAACCAGTAGGCCAACTTCTGTCAGAATGACGTCATAACTGATGACGACAAACGAGGACAAGACAGAGGAAAAGGAAGATCTTCCCAGTCAGACAAGGTGCCTAGATAGATGTCCAGAGAAGCGTTCAAATTTGTATATAGTGTGTTTAAGATAAATAATTATGATATCGCGATTCAGATATTATTTTTGAATTTCATTATTTTCAATTTTTTATCATTTTTCATCAAAGACCTATAAAAAAATATTTTTTGTAGGTCTTTGTTTTTCATGTAGCATTTGTAGATAGCTAAAACCGGTACTTTTTTAATGAATTAATTTATCCTAAGTTTTTGTGAAAATATGTTTTTCTTGGATATATTTTTGATTAAATATTTGTAAATTAAAAGATATAAATATTTTTGGGCCTATCTTTATCTTGACTTTAGTTTATTTTTTCTTTATGTCAACTCTATAATATGAAAGGTGCCTATTTTTTTCTATTTTTTTTATTATTTATTTATAAAAAAATATAGCATATGTTAAAAACAGTTGCAATAGATTCAGTAGCTGTTTTTTAATCAACTACTTTTCACTCTTACATATTTAAATTTACTGTGACGGGTTATATAAATTCACATTGAGAACTATCGTTGTTTTTTTTTGTTATTACATTTTAAAATTAACTTATTAATTGTTTTAATTTTTAAAAGACAACTTCTTATATATTGTACGTAAATAATTTCTCCAAAACTGCTTTTTGTTTTTTTTTTCTTATATGTGCAGGTATATGAGCAAGTAAGCCACCTGATGGGAAGCAGTCACCACTGCCCACGGACATTTACAACACAATAAAATCAGTTACCAATGCGATGCCGACTTCTAAATTTTTTTATATTTAGATAAAAGGGCAATGGGCCCACCTCTCGTTCCCACCAGTGAAACTTCTGTAAACCAGAATTAATAGCGGCAATCGTCCTGATAACCACGGAGTTGCGAGTTCAGGGTGCCCTGGGGAAAAGCTAAGCTGTCTTGGAATCTGCAACGAAATTAATCAGAAGTATATAGGAGGAGTAGGAAAAAACATCATTGTACGTCTTTAATTATTAAAATTGATCTAGGTAATTTCTGTAATAATCCGTTTTCACGTAAAAAAACATCACCTAGCGATGCGCAATATTCCAGCTAGTCGCATTTAGTTAACTTAAAATCCATGTCTAAGTTATGTAAGTTTTTTAATCTATTGTATTTTTTTTATATTTAAGAAAACATTAAATATACAGACATAATTCAATAATATAATTTAACAATAGTAAAATGAATTCGTTATGAATGCCTATAGTTGTCGAGAGATTAATTTCTTTACATTGACATATGAGTATGTACTTGAATTTGACAGTTTCAAGTGCCTATCATCGTCGAACTTGAATGATGGTTTATTGATACCAAGATTGATGCATTCATTTGCTAGAGGTCATTATACGTTATCTAATAGCCATGGAATACTCGCGATATGCAGTTATAGTAATTTTCTTGGTACTTTGGCTTACAACATAGCGCCTCTGTGGTCTAGTGGTCCAGCGTTGGCGTTGACCACTTGAGGTCCCGTGTTCTATTCCCGGGTCGGAACCTTAAAAAAAGTGTTTTTTTTTTCAGTTTTCTGATAAACACAAAGTTGCCCGGGATCGGAATGTGCCCGGTTGGCGATAGGCGATAGGCCACCTATCACATTTGTGGGACTAATCGTGAATGCACTTGTTGTACCTCTGCCTACCCCTTCGGGGATATGGGCGTGAAGATACTACTTAACTTACAATATAGGAGTTTTCTTGGAGATCAATACATTTGTCTTTGTTAGATCAAAGGATAGCAAATAACCAAATGGCTTTTGGAAGAAAGAGATCACAACATTATAGAGCTTACTCATTTTTAAAAGGTCGGCAACGCATCTACAAGACATCTGTTATTGCATATGTCCATGTCCGGCGGTCACTTAAAATCAGGTTCATCTCCTGCTCGTTTGTCCCCTCTTCCATAAAAAAACAGCCGTCTAAAGATATTTAAGATTTTGTTTGGTGTGTTTTTATCTATGTGGCGGGATGGAAATGGCCCGTGTATATAAGTTCACGCGTTATGTTATCCTCTAAACTGAAACACGGCAGAGACAAGTATTGATGCTACTGGAATAATAATAGGTAATACGGGGTTCTACCAAATCCAGGTGGGTTTGGTATCCTGAGAAGTTACCGAACTTTACCTCCTAACCTGCTACGATTGTAGTTTGTTTGCCTAATTGTTGTTGTAATGTGTTTTGGTAATCCATTGTGATCGATTTTTGACCCGGTACTTATTATAAAAAATGTTGACTTGTCAAAAGTACATGTCATAGTATGATTTACTAATATCTTTGAATTTTTTTTATAACTTACTATATTTATAATAACATAATAATATTAATTCTTTTTATTTGCAATAATGAGGATTTTAATTAGCTAAAGGATAATATACCTACCTACTTCAACGTTGATTGAAATTTAATATGTGCTTTGAATAAAACTGTATTCAACAAAATGTATATATAATACTATTTCATGGTAATAAAAACATTAAGGTTCAAATTTAAATAAAATAAGGTAATGATTACAATTACTGACGCATTTAGTCAATTTGTTTTAACCTGTACAATTTAAACTTTAACAAAAATTACATTTTCCAAATATTTAAAATAAAATTAGTGAATAAATTTATATACTATTTTTTTATATCATTAAATAATAAAGAAGCAGATAGCTTTCCTGATGACAAGAGATACCATCGCATATAGACACCAAAGCTTTTAATAATAGGGTGCTATCCACGTGGCCTTTTACCAACGCCACGTGCATAAGTCTACCGGCTACTTTACTTTGAACCTGACAACGACAAGCAGGTAAGGCGGTGGTACCATATATCCAGGTGAAACGTTGCAGAACTTTACCACTAACTTGCGATTGCCTTTATTGGCCTAGGCGATGGTTTATCTTTCCACCAGGAGATCCATCTGCTTGTTTGCTATCTGATAATATAAAAATATGTCATTTTGGTCAACAATACTGAAGTAACCGTCTAATGGCCGGTTTCTGAGGTACTTTTAACAGTAGTTTATCCTTTCGTTAACACTATCGGTCCGATAACTACAGGAATTGCGTTTCTGAGCTACGCATTGTAACACAAACTCCGTTTAAACTTAGGTTAATGTAACCGACCAAATTTGGCGGTTTATCGATTCCATAACTTTATGTAACGCTTTTTGCTCTTGTAGGTAGCTTCTTTTTAATGCACATAATTATTTTAATAGTTTTGTTTGTCTGTCTGTATGTTTGTACTTACATTAAAAAAACTGCTGTACGAAGTACAAACGTTGTTTTCACAGCAGCTATAAGATATTTGTTTAATATTGTCATGATAAATAAATAAATTTCATCCTTGGAAAGAGGAACAGGTCACTAGACAGCTTTTACTTGGATATTTGTTGGTTAAGGCAATTCAAGCTTATTTCTAAGCTTCTACAGAATTCCTACCTATATTTTTATATGCACAAATTCTTTACCACTTAAAAAAAGCGTCTTCGCAAATAAAATAATTACTTTTTGTTTTCTCTATTTCTGTAAAATTCTTACTGCGCTTTCGAGTCACCATTACAATGATTTTATATTAACTTAAACATACCACAAGTCGATCAGGTAAATGCAAGTAACAACTAACAATATCTAAAAGAGAAATTGACGCAAAAAGAAATATTCTTAATTCAAAGCAAACGACAATCATTCTTTAGATAGGTACTCAAACTAACTACATTACAAAATATTTGGTGACTACTCACTACTGAGTACTGGCTAGTGACTAGTGTAAAGCTCTATCATTTCTCTTTGATACAATGATAGTTCCCTCTCTTTCTGCTACCTGATTCGAAATCATTCTTTTCATTCAATTCCACTAACACCAAATTCATACGAAAACCTTCTTTCATGCTAGGGTATAAAGATTTAGTTTGAATGCTTTAGCGTAACTGGTATACAGACATAGTAATCGTCGTGAATTACATAGTTTCAACTAAAACCTTCTTTAAATACTTATTTATGTTAGATGAAATATTACCACAAATAAAAATAATCATACAGAGCAGTAAAATTACCAAAATAGCATTTTATTTCTGCATTATAAACAGACCCATCTAGTGGTGGACTTAAAAATGACCTATCGGTTCAATAGTTATTGAACCGTTCGGTTTGCCTTCAGAAACCATCTACGAGATAAACGAAGTTTATCCTCTTGCTAACTTTAAACGATCAATAGTTGTTAATAGTTTAACTGACGACTTCAGAAACCGGGCATAACAAACATTTATACATACATACAGACGCCGGTCCGTTCGAGCACATTTGGATAACTTTGCTTACTTTGCTTGTTCATTTAATTATCAGAATCAAATAACTAATTTCAATGTTGCCTGAAAGTTTTATCATATTCATAATAAACCTTAAAGGATCTATGACAAACATACATACATATTTAGTTTAATATATAATATGAAGCTTGGGAAATATATCATAAAATACTTTTAAAATTATTTCTACAACAAAATTTAGTCTAAAAATTTGTGAACACGAGGTGTCAAATTTATATATATATATATATATATATATATATATATATATATATATATATATATATATATATATATATATATATATATATATATATATATATATATATTCTTAAGGGGATTCGTCTTAATTATTAAAGTATGTTTTTATCCGTGTGAATGTATGTATGTAGATATGTATGTATGTATGTATATTTATTGTGCACGCTCTATAGCTGCTTTTAAGGTTTAAGGTTTTAAGGTTTCATTAGATCCATCTTTTGAGAGTAAAATCCATATCTAATACCTTTAAACGAGCAATTCTTGTATATATATATATATATATATATATATATATATATATATATATATATATATATATATATATATATATATATATATATATATATATATATATATATATATATATATATATATATATATATATATATATATATAATAATCAATTGCTGTTCGTTAGTCTCACTAAACTCGAGAACGGCTGGACCAATTTGGCTAATTTTGGTTTTATAATATTCATGGGGGTTCAGGTTAGGTTTAAAAGGTGAAAAAATGTAGAAAAAAAACGGAAAAGTAGACACAGAAGCTGACAGAACAACGTTAGCCGGGTCAGCTAGTAGATATATAAAAATCAATTGTTGTTCGTTAGTCTCGCTAAACTTCAGAACGGCTGAGCAGATTTGGCTAATTTTGGTTTTGAATTAATTGTTGAAGTCAAAAGAAGGTTTAAAAGATAAAAAAATATAGAAAAAAATAAGAGTAGTTAAAAAGGCAGAACAACGTTTGCCGGGTCAGCTAGTGTTTAATATTAATTGATGTAGAAACTTTTGTTTCGAGTTGTTAGGGCAAGAATCGAATTCCAAATACTTATTTAGTATAATATAAACTGCTAACCATTGGGGCTGTCAAATTGACCCATCAAACTGACAAGCCTTTGCTAGAAGCTTGTGTAAACAGCCAAGGGTCTCGTCATGTGAAATCGTAATATTTTTATTGAAATACAGTCACGATATCGTGTGGCGGATGACCTAAAGCATATTGATTCTGACTGAGATGCGCGCACGAACAGCACCTAAAACAAATTACAGTGATTTGGAGTTAAACTGTTCGTTTGTTTGAGTCAAACGTTATTTTAGGTTTAATTTTAAAAATAAATATTTATTTTACGATTTATTTGTTATTTAACTAATAAATTATATTTTATAGATTCAGGCGTTACTTTGCGGAAATCCTTTGTTCAGACGAAGAAAACTAGTTATTTTGCAATATTCCGCGAACTTTTAAGTGTACCTTTGCGATGTTACTGAAAAGGAAAACATATAAAAGCGGTGTAAGAAATGAAACAAACTTACCGTAGGTCTGAGAAATAATGAAGACGGCAGCGGCACAGTTATCCACCCTCGTCCACCACACTTTGTACCACAACAGCACCAAACACAAAAGAACACAATTTACGCACTAAACGCACGTTTCAATACACAACCGAAGCATCTTCAGGAGACACGAGCACTACTGCACTCAACGAGACTACTACTACTACCGCGGCTCTCGTTGATTGTAGTAGTGCTTTTTATTCGATGTCTATAAGTGTTTTTCCTTCGCATGTGCTTGTTTTTTATCACGTGATTTACAAAAGATTAATTGATTTTTGTAGTAATATCTTAGTACTTTGTTTCTTACTTAAAGTATTTCTGTTTGATTTTTCATAGTACGCTGTTGATTGCAAGTTAATAAAATAGTAAACATTAAAATAAATTATTCATGCAGTAAATCTGGAAAAAATTTATTAAATTAACCTATATCCCTAAAACTCTACAGATAATGTCATAATGGACCATATATAATCGTGACATCGCAGTTAAAAAATACCGAAATTGTCATAATCTGTATGTTATATATAATAAGTGTATTTAAGGTAAATAAGAACAAATTAAAAAATATCCAAATCAATTCGGTCTCATTTCAGGATGCTAATATTTTTTTTTAAAATAAATATGATACATACAATGCACGATTAGTCAAGTTTTTGTAAAAATAAAGTAAGAAACAATATACAGATGCATTTTAACATAATATTAAGCAGGATATTTGTAAAAATAACTTTAGCATGAAGTGTTTTTACTACAATTAATACTATTAAATTTCATAATAACATGGAACTCTTTTTTTAGGAGATTTTATTTAACTGGTGTTAGTGTGGGTAAAACTTGCAAACTGACTTTTTCCCACTTTTTGGTATCCAATTAAACTATAATTTGATATATACCTTAAGTTCTGACGATAATTCAATCACCTATATATAATCAAAAGCTTGTTTAAAAAATGATTATTTTTTAGTCGTAATACGTTTAAATTTAGTCGTAACCAGAGGTAAATTTTATTATCAGACGTGAATTCTATTATAATAAATTGTTTTGCGTTATTTTTAGGATATTTTTATATCATAGACTAGCAAAGATGGAGACAGCTTTCCTAAATGGAAAGAGATAACTATTGCCTGTAAATACAAACGATTTTATTGATGCATTGCTGTTCGTGTGGCATGAAAATTATGCCTATTCATGTGTAAAAGGATGGTTTAATCTAGAAAATAAATGATATGATTTAATTAAAGACACTTTGACCTTAGATAAAAAAAAATATTTGTAGCAAAAAGCAGTTTGGTTAATCGTGGGTGCACTTGTACCTCTGCCTACCTTTCGGGGTCATGGGCGTGAAGATACTTTTTAGTAAAAATAATATGCCTTATTTAGTTAAATTACTATGGCAGATAAAATTTTCCTTGTGCGTAATTCCTAATTCAAAAGTGTAAAACTATGTATAACCCACATCTTAATTTCATCCATATTTTAATTAATACTAGCTGTTGCCCGCGATTTTGTCCGCGCGGACTTCGTTTACTCCGCACTGCACCTCCCCCGTAGGTGATGGCGTGATAATATGTAGCCTATATGTTGACCCGGCCTGTTAGTAATATTCATGCAAAATTTGAAGTAAATCCATGTAGTACTTTTTGAGTTTACCCCGGACATACATACAGACAAACAGACAAACAGATAAACAGACAAACAAACAAACAGATAAACAGACAAACAGACAAAAATTCTAAAAACTATATTTTTGGCTTCGATATCGATTGTAGATCACGCCCCAAGTATTCTTTTAAAAAAATATTCAATGTACAGTTTTGACTTTCTTACGATTTTATTATATGTATAGATAATGAATATTTTGTAAACAGTAAAGATATTATTTATCAAAATTTGCAACATTTCGTTGGTATCATTCCAACTTCATCAGGCACATTTTCACCTTTGTACACTTTCAGTTCACTTGCTGTAATAATATGCGTGGACTTTATAATTAAGCTACATAAAATATTAAAATTAAACGTAGGTAAGTTACAAATTTAAAATAAAATAAAATTCATTAATATTATTTTGAGGTTACATCCTGATTAAAATTTTGTGGTTTGTACCAAATAAAAATTAAACTTTTAATAAGAATGTACCGATAATTCTATATAAATATTAAAATATTATTTAACGTTATACTGTATATATTATTTGTTATTTTAATCTTATGTTATACATAATAACATCATTGTCACCTATGTTATGTTAATATAAATATAATATATTAACATAACATAGCATATATAATAAATAAGCTTACACTCACATGGTTTTATATCAAGCAAGCTTTAAAACTACTTTTAATTCGTAATAAGAAGTAGTTTTAAAAATAATTTATTCGTAACGCTTTACCCATTTTATAAAACCTATTGTAATCTGTGTTTTTAAATACAGGATAAAACAGAGTCTTAATTCAAACTGTTTTAAACATGTGTCTTAAAACAATTTGTTTCATGTCGGGTTCCTATAATAACCAATAATCCGTCATTCGTAGCAGTAACAATTAGCAAAACAATTTAATAATAACGAGATGAATCATAATACTTTTTCACAATTTTCTATGACTTTTGATGATTTGATATTTATATGAACAGTTTTAGCTTACGCCTCGTAGAGAATATTACTACTCATAACTAAAATAAGTCGTTTTATTATTATAAGAACGGGGCATTAAATTATTACCCTAACTTACTAGGTACTACCCTAAATTATTATAACCATGTACTTATTCTTCTTTACCAGGTAGTAGAGTTCCGCAATATCTCGACCGGGTATACAGTACCACCGCCTTACATATTCTTGACGAAATAGCATCATTGTTTGTCATTATTCTGGTTTAGAAGGTAAGGTAGCCAGTAGACTCGTACATGTGGTATTTCTCTCTCACCACATAGATAGTAACTAAACATAGTCTTTTGGTGATGGTTTCTCTTTACAATACGAGATTACATCTGCTTGTTTGCTATTTAGTGATATAAAAAATCCTAATCCATACATGCAATTTCACACTTATTCTAACACTTACCCTTACTTTTATTAAATATTAGTTTAAAATAAATATTAATTATAAATAATAACAGTTAATTAAAAATTAAACCAACTTCAAATTTAACCATTTATATTCATATCTCAAAAACTACCAAACCGATTGTGGTGAAACTTAAACTGTTACCTAAGGTGAAACATACACAATTTAAATCAAAAAGAATTATCTCAATTTGACTTTTGGTTCTTGAGAAATTCATGGACAAACATACACTTACAAAATTTAAAATACGTGCTTGGACGCCTAAATGAAAATGAAAATATATTTATTTCCACTACTACAATTTGAATACATCAATACCTAACAAAATATGGGTTAAAATTTGATTTCATTAGTGCAGAGTGGACTGGAGCCTAAACTAGGAAAAATCTGTATTTCAGGACTCCAGTAAATAAATCATACCCAATTATTACCCAACTCAAAAAATATTATTACATACATACATACACGTCAAACTTAGAACCTCCTCCATTTTCGTCGGTTAAAAGTAAATACATCAATCTTTAATTAGAGTCAGGAGATTCAAGTTACGTGTCCGTGGCGATATCTCGCCAGGCCAACAACTGATCTGACTTGCCGCAATAGATGTTTCATATCAAAAAGCTAGGTGGTATAAACAGTTGATCGTCGAGGCGTACAGATACTAAGCATTGCCATGTGGTGGACGTTCCATGTACCCGGACAAAGCGGTTCGACTCGACGAGTTCAACGTGGGGAGTTTTGGGAGAAGAATGAACCGGTACCTTCTAGGGAAGCGCGTTCCATCCTAGGCCGCATCTTAGCTTACCGTCAGGCGAGATCATGGTCGAGCTATTACCTATCGTTACTAAATGACTGTTTAGACTTGAAATGAATGTTTCGACTTTTCATTTAATGAAACTTAATAAAACTTGTATAGTAATATTACTAAAAAATAAATAAAAAATATTTTTTAGGACAAGTAAAGATCTCTAGCATCAAAGTCACGTCACTTGTGGTTACCTGTGTTTTCGCTTGGATACAAGAACTATAAACTACCACTACAACCCACTACTAAACTCTATGATGTTAATCAGATTGATCTAGAATGGCTTCATGATCCATACAAGAATAGGTTAAATACTGTTGAAGAACAGTCATATATGCACACCTAAAAAGGCTTATGTTTAACAAGAAACGAACAACGGCACGCGCGTTGAAGTTTTATGAGTCAAAGTTTTCAGCATTTTATTACATTACTAGCTGACCCGGCAAACGTTGTTCTGCCTTTTTAACTACTCTTATTTTTTTCCTCTATTTTCTCACCTTTTAAACCTTCCCTGGATTTCAACAATTAATTCAAAATCAAAATTAGCCAAATTGGTTCATACCTTCTCGAGTTTTAGCGAGACTAACGAACAGAAATTGATTTTTATATACATATAGATTAATAATAATATAATATATATCAAAACAAATTATTTTAGATGGCAAAAACCACAAATGTGTCCCACCAAAAAACATTTTTAGGTAAAATTTAGCCACGAAGAGACCACTTGGCTTGCACCGTCAAAAAGTTATCAGATCTTCACAGTACCAAGCTTCTAGCTCTACAAGCCCTAACTTTACGTACTCTACACCTTAGTCGAAATATTATGTAGCTTGGTTGTTTCATATCTACAAGAAGTAACAGAAAAGTAATGAACCGAGAGTAAATTTTTCACTTTACGCCCATGTGATGGTAGCGAAACGATGATATATTCTTTAGCAGCCTAGTTACGTTTTAAAATAAAGATATATTTTAGTTTTTTAAGCATTTGTTAATACTTTTAATGTTAGTAACATTTGTTTATATTCATTTATCTTTCTTTGGTGATGTCAACCTTTTTTATTCTCTTTTAATGTTGTGTACAGTTCTTATTTGGGTCACAGAATGGAAATGTTATTTTTTTAAGTATATATAGGCTAGATTTAAGTTGTTATTTTGTAATCTCTTACTGTACCTGTTTTAAAATAAATAAAATAAATAAAAATGGCCAAGCCTTATATTTTGACTAAGATATAGTTTCCAGACCCAAGATTAATATTTTTACCATCTAAGCTGGTTACTACATACATACACTACCTGACTAGGTAGACAAGCATGGTCCTTAAAAACTTAAAAAAAATGTTGACATGTAAAAATACGAACCTGCGATATTCTTGCCTTTTATTAACTCTGGCCGGCAAGCTCTATCTAACTGAGCACCGCGTCGAATAGTTTAGTGTGGCGAAATGTGTCTTTACTATGTTATCGATATTCTGTTGATTGTACTGATATATATATACGTACGTATATCTTAGTTAAATAAATGTGAATTTTATTTATAATCATAATGCGTGGCTCAGTTGGATAGAGCGTGACGGCTAGATACAAGTTCGCAGGTTCAAGTCCTGTCACATATAAAAGCGTGGTTCAGCTTATTTTTCATCGACAACAGCTTAACCAATCAAGTCTGACTATAGCTAAATACTGTCTAATGTCCCATAAGGCCAAACAAATTTCACCAAAATTGATTAGTACCTATTAAAATAAGATTTATGAACACATGTATAACGTAATCCTAACTAATATTATAAACGGAAAACACGGTTTATTTCTTACGTTTTCACAATTACGCTTAGCTATTTAACTGGTTATTATGTCTTTAGCTTTGCATATACATTGTCAATAGTATAGCAAATACGAGTGGATACGGGGACCTTTAATTCCGACAGAAATTATTCCACTAGGAGTAGAAAAATGAATTTAAGCACTTGTAAGACTAAAAGATAATATTATTTTATCTTTTGGTCTTATTAGTATGTATATGTTTTATTTATTCTGTTGTATAATATAACCTGATATTAACAATTTTCATAATATTAGGTATTAGAAATATAGTGTAATATATTTTGGTAGAATCACACAAGCATAATTATGAAAGTATCTCTTTAGCCCAAAGATTGTCTGACAGAGATCGCTTGGTAGCGATAAGACTACCTTTGTGTATTTATGTACATAACGTGATCAATAAATAATATTTATTAATGCTGGAAATATAAGTGCGCAATAATAAATGTATTCATTGATATTATATGTAAAATTTATAGATTAAGGTCCGCTTGAAACAAACTTTTTAAATTACTTTTACTTTGGTTAAATTCATTAAAAAGATTCTAGGCATCGCTATATGGTGGATGTTCCACGTACCCGGACAAAGCGGTTCGACTCAACATTTTTTATCCGAACCACAAAGGACTGAAACATGCTTTCTGAGTCTGTGTTCCCCGACGAGTACAATCTGGGGATCTTTAAGAGAAGAGTGAACAGGTACCTTCTAAGGAAGCGCCTTCCATCTTAAGCCGCATCTCAGCTTACCATGAGGTGAGATCGTGGTCAAGCGCCTTCCTATCGATAATAAAAAAAATAAAAAAAAATTAAATAGTTTTTACGTTCTTGTCGTGATGGTATTTTTTTATGGGAAATGCAAAATTTACGTTTTATGATTTTTTTTTATTTTCACGCCTCGCAATGTAAAATGTACGTTGCGTAGTCTAATTGCGTCCGCGGAACTCTCGATCCAGGTGTTTATTATGCGCGGCATGTGGCGCACAATACATTGTTTGTGTATTTTCTTACATTTTACTATCTTTTTAGAAGAGACGATGTATGGTATTAAAATTAATAAAATGAAAGAAAACAAATCAATAAAAAATCCTGCAATAATTTCCACCGGTTTTCTTCTCAGAATCATGGTCCAAAGCTATCATTTCGATTTTCGATAGACAGTCCCTTATATGTACACTGTATATAGAACTAGACATGCGTTGAACTCTTTTACTAGGTAACTTTTGTCTGCAATTAATAATATACTTTTAAATAAAGTCCTGAAAGCGCCGAGTTTTTAGAGCGGATCGATATTTTGGCCTTCTACAGGACAGAAGGGAAGCGTGACGGTTCTGATTAGATTGGACGACATGAGTGCGGATTTTGATATTAAAATTTGTACACATTTCAAAATATAAAGTGTATAAGTTATATAAAACAATATGTTGTTTCGCTATTAGTATTTACACCATACTACGGGTTTTCCTTTTTTTCAGGTGTAACTTTGATTTTTTTCCCTATTGACGAAACTACAAATTATTATACTTCCAAGTTGTATAATTTATGGCGTGAATTCTTTAGTATCTAACTTACGAATTGCACAGCTAAATTTTTAATAATAACGATATAGCAAGGGATCTATTGAACGCATTTATTTTGAAATTAGCTCGACGCAGCCTTAAATAAAATGAACTTTACGCCGTTTCCCTTGCGTGGTAGAAATCGAACAAATAGGACATTTAGGTTCATTGGTTTCTTGGTTGACGGAATGTGTGGTAATCTTCATTAATTTAATTTGTTTCCCCGTGTTGGTCCGGGCCTCCTTTGAAGAATGCCTACTGTCGTTCTGCCAGGTATGACGCAAAAGGCGACCGATTGGATATACGTGCCACTGCCATCGTAATTGTGGTGAAATCCACGACGTCTTGTCAGTAGCAGCGCAGCAGCAGCAGCAGTGTGTTCCGGTTGGAGGGATTACCATCTCGCCAGACTCAGCAATGCAATATTACCATCTTTGGTGTTTAAACGCGATTATTTCTCTTTCCGCCAGGAGAGCCATTTGCTTGTTTGCTATCTAATAATTAAAAAATAATACCGATCTGATTGCTTAGAATATATTTCGAGATATTTCGCGCATGAGAGAAGAGATTTTGTTGTTGTCAAGTAATATCTCGCTATCCTAACATATATAAAAACGTGTTTCTATTCAGTAGACAAGATGATCACTGACAAGTAAATTTCATAAAATTGAGGCTTTTGATGTTTTAAATCTATTTCGACCACCCCGTTGGTCGAATGGCTAGCGATTCTAACTACGAATCGAAAAGCCCTGGGTTTGATTCCCTTTTTCTGTTGACAGGGACAAACATTTGTGTGATGAGCATACATGTTTTTTTTTCTGGGTTTGGGTGTCTATTATGTATGTAACAGTATTTATATATGTATTTCTATGTTGTATCGTCGGCTAACACCCATAACACAAGCCAATAATTTGTCCAGTAATATTTATTTATTTATATTATTTACTTATGAGCACAATCTTATAAGCTAAAGTAAAAAAAAAGAGATAATGTCTCCAATGACAACAAAATGTCTTGAATTCGAGTTCTCATGACTTAAGCAAAAGAGTTAGTTTATTTTTTATTATATGGTGTAGTGGTCCGGTGTCGGAGTTGACCACATGAGGTCCCGGGTTCGATTCCTGGGTCGGGCAATTTAAAAATGTGTTTTTTCAGTTTTCTGATAAAAACAACATTGCCTGGGATTGGAAAGTGCCCGGTTGGCGATAGGCTTGCCACCTATCACATTTGTGGGACCAAGTCTCTTCGGCTAATCGTGGGTGCACTTGTTGTACCTCTGCCTACCCTTTCGGGGATATGGGCGTGAAGATACTTTTTTGTTTATTTATATATATGATGATAATGAAACTTTTTTTGTTCAAAAAATGAAAAAATAATATCTTGATCTTAAGTACTTTATTATCAACCATTAGATCAAGAGATTTTAACTAAAAAACTTTATTAAATTAGTTAACTATGTCCTGATTCTTTTATTTTTTGGAATTAAAATTAAAAGAATGGTTTTGAGATATCTTGAAAATCACCAGTTTCTTGCAGATTTTCACTCGTTTCAAGGAATAAAGCTTGATTGCACATTGCAAAAATCTTTAAAACCTTTCAGCAATAATGAACAGGAATATTTAAAAAGGCCTTTATAAACTCCAATTAAAATAGATTATGCCTCATGCTTGAAATTTATCTTGCAAACCTCTTTAAATACATTACATCTTAGAATGATAATTAAAGTGATAAATAACATGGTACCAAAAGAATAAATAAATAAATAAATATAAATAAATATCACTGGACAAATTACACAAATTGATCTGACCCCAAAGTAAGCAAATTACATGCTTGTAGTATGGGTGTCAGTCAACGATATTAGTACACAGAAATACATATATAAATACTCTGATATATTTAATAAACACCCAAACCCAGAAATACAAACATCTGTGCTCATCACACAAATGCCTGTCCCTGCCGGGAATCGAACCCGGACAGCATTGATTGCGCAGTCAGGGTCGCTAACCACTCGACCAACCTTCTGTTTTTTTATATCATAAGATAGCAAACAAGCAGATGGGTCTCCTGGTGGAAAGAGTCAACCATCGCCTATAGACACCAAAGGTGTTAAAGGTACTTTGCAATCTTGTGATGAGGTTTTATGCCACATGCGTAAGTTTACCGGCTACCTTACACTCCAAACCAAAACACGACAGTAGCAAGCAATAGACGTTATTGCGGCAGGAATAGATAAGGCGGTGGTATCAGATCCGGGCGAGACAATGCAGAACTCTACCACCTAGTAACCACGATATTAGTGAGTCGTATAGCCAATCGGTCGCCTTTTACGATCTGCCTGACATAACGGCACTTGGCCTATTCTTCAAGGGATCCCGGGATCAACACGGGGAATCTGTTTGTTTGCTATCTTATGGTATAAAACAAAAATATCGTGTCTCATAACACTGCACAGATAATACATCTTAAAAAAATCAATATACTTAATTCATTGACAAAAATGAAATCAGCGTGACAAGAAGATTTCAATTATCCAGGTCAATAAAACAAAGGAGCTATTAAGTATGAACAAATTTCAATCTACAGTATATTTATCTAACAACATTTTTTCAAATTACCCGCTATCTAATAGCTATTATTACGATTTCAAATAAAAAAAGAACATGAGTTTGATGTGTAATTGTTAACCAAATGGTACAGCTAGCAGCTAAATCCATACGAGTAAAGATGCAGTTATTTAATGACTGCTTATGTAATTGACAAGATTTTAAAGTTATACTTCGTTTTGGGGCGTTTGGAAAAAATGATGAGAGTAAATTTTTTACTATAGGCGCCTTCGACTTTAGATCGAAGATGAGCGCGCATACCCGATATCCGACGGCCAAAAGACATGATGGAGTTACTTAATAATATAGCGACACGCGCGCACAACAGGAGATAGTGACGTGAAGTTAGCTGATATTAAGAGGGGCGCGCACACCGACAAAGAATTCTGGCTTAACTTAGTATAATAACTTTGACGTACGTGTAAATAATAAGGTAAGGTAATAAGGTAATCATAAGGTACACACTTTTAACATACACTTTTTTTTAATTGGCTATATAAATAGTAGGTAGTGGAAGTCAATTGTATGTTTGCCCGAACTGTATGTAATCTACGAGTATTATTGGTTTGGTCGCCCCGTTGGTCGAGTGATCAGCGTACCTGATTACGCAAGCGACGGGGCTCGGGTTCGATTCCCGATGGGGACAAGCATTTGTGTGATGAGCATAAATGTTTGTATTTCCGGGTTTGGGTATTTATTGAATATATTCTAATTTTTATATATTATTATGTATTTCTATGTATTAGTATCGTTGTCTAACACCCATAACACAAGTAAATAATTTGCTTACACTGGGGTTAGATCAGTAAGTATAATTTGTCTCGTGAATATTTATTTATTTATTTATTAGTAGTATATTTTTATTAAGTCCGCTAATATACTAACAAAAATGTTGCCAAGCAATTTGTAAAAGACAAATAACTGATATTAAATGTTACAAATATTGTTAATATAAGATGGCAGAGTTCCACAAACTCTTGCCCGGGTTTGGTACTACCGTACATTGACCTACCGCAAAAGTTTGTAGTTTGCTACTGTCGTATTCTGGTTGGGAGCATAAGGTACCCTTATAGTACGAACCATTAACTTCTTTGATGTCAATAAGATATGGTCTCTTTTCCTATGGACAGTAGCTCTCCTATAAGAGCTACTGTTTATTTTCTAAACAATAATATAAAAAATGATTTTGTGGTGAAGTATTTAAGATATATTTTAAAAATGAGCACTGTATGAAGTACGAATCTCACCTTTTTTGGCCAAATAATGGCAAGAGACATGAATTTGAAATATTTCAGATAATTCAAACACGACTATATTTAAACTTAGTATAAAAATATTTGACTAACTAACTAACCAACACATAATGTGTTCAAAACGTGAGCTAATTTTCAAATTAATATTAACATGAATAATGCAAATATTATATTTTCAAATGTTTAACATTTCGCTATTCTTAAACTAAAATTGTAAGTTTTAAACATACCTATAATAAAAAATTAAAATAATTTATAGATATTGACGTGTGGAGGAAGCTTGTGTAATTAGTTTTGCGATAGCTTTATTTTTGTCTATATGTATGTGAGTGTATGTAAATCTCTCAATCTTTAAACGACTTGAATAATCAATACGAAGTTGACGGAAATAAGAGTTTTTTTTTTTATATAATAAGATAGCAAAGAAGCAGATGGGTCTCCTGATGGAAAGAGTCAACCATCGCCTATAGACACCAAAGATGTTAATGGTGCGTTGCTATCTTGTGGCGAGGTCTAATGCCACATGCATAAGTTTACCGGCTACCTTACCCTCCAAACCGAATCACGACAGCGACAAGTACTGACGCTATTGCGGCAGGAATAGATAAGGCGGTGGTACCAGACCCGGGCGAGACAATGCAGAACTCTACCACCTAGTAGCCACGATGGTAATGACTCGATAGCCAATCGGTCACCTTTTACGACCTGCCTGGTAGAACGACAGTTGACCTATTCTTCAAAGGAGGCCGGGACCAACACGGCGAGTGTAGTCTTTAAAAAACATTTTTTTAACAATTCAACCTCTAGATCTAGCTTAAATGTGGTTTTGACTGTTTTGAGCTTAAAATATCTCTACATAGCGGGAAGTTAAAGTTTTTATGCTAATATAATTAATGCAAAAGCCTATCTGTCAATCTATTTATCTGTCTATCACATTTTTAAGGGTACGCTTGATTCGATTTTGACAAAATCCGGCAAGGAAATGTTTCAAGGCCCGGGATAAAGCATAGGCTTTCCTTTTTCACACATCACCTCCTAAGGGGCTAAATACATAATGAAAAATTTTATAAATTTTCTCATAATTATGACCTATTTGTCTACTCACGGGTGTGTTAATATAAAGATAAATTTTATTAATTGCATCCCCATATTGGCTCCGGTTCCTGTTGAAGAATAGATCGTCTGACTTTCTGCCAGGCAGTTCCTAAAAGGCCGACAATTGGGAGTCACTACCCTCTTGGCTACTAGAGTGGTATAGTTCTGCATTGTCTCGCTTACTCTAACCTATTCCTGTGGTGATGAATATTATCTTGTTACGGTTTGGAGAGTAAAGTAGCCAGTAAATTTATGAACGCACCAGTCGGCTTATTGTGTAAAAGCGATGGCTATATCTTTTCATCAGAAGATCTAAGCTTGTTTCCTTATTATGATATAAAAAAATAATTTATTTTAACAGATTGTTATGCTAACAGTACAGCGTTGGAAATATTTGAGGATGTAAAATATGATTGGTTTTCGTATGTGAAACTTGGCTTAGCGTGAAAACTTTTATGGTTACCTCCTTTCAATTTTATAATAGACCATGAACTTGTTTGCATCTTGTCCTATTGAGGCGGCTCTAAATATCCACGAATAAAATAAATATATTTTACATAATCTTGGTGCTATTAATAGACCGATTTAAATATGATTGCTGATTTTATTGCATAAACTACGACGTAGCAATACGTGATGGTAGACAGAATGTGCGTTTATTTAAATATAGGATCAAATTTGTTTAATAATAAGGTCCACTGTTTATAGTCGTTAAGTGTATCATTATTGCAAGTTTATTTAAAGATATCAATATAGCATTTATTGCCGTTTTACCTGGCAGATCGTAAAAGGCGACCGATTGGTTTATGCGTCACTTTCATCCTGACTACGTCGGGCAAATTGTTACGGAACTCTACCACTTAGGTAGAGTTCCGTAACAATGTGCCCGCGTATTTCTTATTATCAGATTATTATTTATTTCTGTCACAGTAGCATCAACGCTTGTCATTGTTATATTCCGGTTTGGAGGATAAGGTAGCTGGTAGACTAATGCATGTGGTATTACCATCCCACCACACGAATAATAACGCACCATTAACATCTTTGGTGTATATTGGCGATATTCCAAATTCCATTCCAATTTCCATTAGGAAATCTATCTGCTTGTTGGTTATCTAATAACATATAAAAAAACTGGTATATTTATGTATACATACTCGTATCTTAGAAAACGGCGTATGTCTAGCGGTTAAGTTGTTTGGCTCGTATAATAACGTTCCGGGTTCGATTATCAGGCTGGGTATATGTCCAATGGAAGTTTGAAATGTCTTTCCTGGAGATGAATAGGTAAAGCTTTCCACCTTGACTATTATTATGAATAAATGATAATCAGGCTATGTATAAACTCCTACGCTTTTTAGATGGGTTTCATTCGGTTCCCTTTGTGGTCTAGAAGATAGACTATTTGGCTCAGATTATGAGTCTTAGGTTCTATCCCCAGTTTGGGCTAGTTTATTGAGGTTTTTTTGAAGGATAAGGTAGCCGGTAAACTTATGCATGTGGCATTAGACCTCGCCATAAGATAGCAATGCACCATTAACATCTTTGGTGTCTATAAGCGATGGTTGACTCTTTCCATCAGGAAGCCCATCTACTTTTTTGCTATCTTATGATATAAAAAAATGGTTTTCTCTACCTACCCTGCAATGGAACCGGGCGTCATGATACTTTTCTTAGGATAGCAAATATGCAGATGGCTCTACTGATGGGAAAACATAACACCTATTAATACATTCAATATAATGCCTTTTACTGTAATGCCTATTTTCCTATCGATCTACTAGTTTTTAAGTTTATTCGTTACAAAGCTACAAACTACAAAAATACAAATATCCAAACATACAATTTTTTTCTCTGTATAATATTAATAATAATAAATATTCAAGGGACAAGTTATACTTATTGTTTTAACCCCACGAAGTAAGCAAATTATTTGTTTGTGTTATGGGTGTTATTCAACGATGATAATACACAGAAATACAAATATAAATACTGTAATATATTTGGTAAACACCCAAACCCAGAAATACAAACTTTTATGCTCATTACACAAATGCTTGTCCCCATCGGGGATTGAACCCGAGCCCCGTCGATTGCGTAGTCAGGGTCATTAACTACTCGAACAACGGGGCGGTCATATTAGTAGACTTCTACTAAAATAAACATGTTTTATCCATCTCATGTTTCTTTTAATAGCAGAGCTGCTGAGCCTTCCTATTTAGGCAAATAGACAGTAGAACGTTCAACGCAATTAGGATTAGATAAATGGCTCACTATTAAGTAAAACTAATGTATTAAAGTTTCACTAAATTCTGACGAATGTAACTTTAAAATACTATTACTCGCGTCTCACCCGGGTATAAACCTTATCTATTTCTGCCGCGATAGCGTCTATGCCTGTCACTGTTGTGTTCTGGTTTGAAGGGTAAGGTAGCCGATAGATTTATACATCTAGCACTGACATCTCGCCATACAGTTAGTAACTCATCATTTACATCCTTGGTGTCTATAGGCGATAGTTTCTCTTTGCACCAAGAGAGCTTGTTTGCTTGCTATTTAATGACATAAGAAAACACTATAACTACGTGTAGCTTAACCTGCAGATTCGTTCGCATCAGAATGAAAGTGAACTGATAATGCGTTTTTAAAATAAAGTATCAATGAGAAGTGGTAATCATTGATACGTAGATGGTTGAGGGTTGTATTAAAACACCTTATCGTTGGAATAGTATGAGTTTCCATAGCAAAAAGATGTTTATACCTCTCCCCGAATCTTGAACTAAGTTGACACAATAATCACAGCAGATTATTTGTTACGAAGTAAAAAAGAATAAACAATTATAATTTATGGAGACCGACAAAGTAGCGTCGCTTCGTAGTGAAACGATATATAAATTCATCATCGTTGACGGTAATGATTGACCAATTAGAGCGGCTTATGTCAAAGTTTTTTTTTATATCATAACAACAAGCAGATGACTCTTCTGATGAAAAGATGAACCACCGCCTATAGACAACAAAGATGTTAACGGTGCGTTGCTATACGTATGCCAGGATGGCAATGCTATATGCATACCTCACCGGCTACCTTACCCTCAAAACCGGAACATTACAATGACAATAATTGCAGATGCTATTGAGGCAGAAATAGGTAAGTGGTAGCGAAAAACCCGGACGGGACGTTACGGAATTCTACCACCTAGTAATCACGATGGTAGTGACGCTAGTGACACATATCGCTAATAAGTCATCCCTACGTCTGGCAGAACGACAGACAGACATTTAGCAGCCCAGACCAACTTTTCTAACTTCGTTATCATTTTTAAATTATCCCTCTGTTTAAGTCCCTGGTATGGATGAAATCATTATCCATACTAATATTATAAATGCGAACGTCTGTCTGTCTGTCTGTTACGCTTTCACGGCTAAACTGCAGGACCGATTTTCATGAAATTGAGCATAGATATAGTTGAAGATCCGGGGTCAAACATAGGCTATTTTTTTTTCAAAAATCAGTCCCTGGAGGGCTGAAACAGGGGATGAAATTTTTATTAAAAGCTATTTGGACGACTTACTAATATACTCGCGGGCGAAGCTGCGCGGGTTAGCTAGTATATAATTAAACTAAGTTGATAAAATGTGCGTGCCGATAAAACTTAAAAAGAAGTTCCGCACGATAAAGGGACTTATATAGTGTTGTGTTGTTGTGTTACTAGCCCTTTATTCTCCCTTGAACAAGAAAGTTCTCGTTTTAACCTAAAGGGCGTGTTTTTAAAGATATAAGAGCTTTTCCAACGCTTCAACTAGTAAATTAAATGTAGTGGTGCCATCTGTTGTCGAGTATTTGAACTTCATTCAGAACAACAATTATTTGGGTTGCATTTCGAAAGGCGCTACGAGCAATTGTAGCATGTGTAGTAATGGCGCGAAATTTTAAATTCCAATTTCAATAAAGTTTTAAATTACACTTGTTATATTTCAACTACATCGTAATCTCATATCAACTTCTAATCGAAGCCGGGTATCATAGCTAGTATAATTATAAATCAAATCTCACGCTTTAAAATTCACGGCCAACACCGCGGCTTATGGTTAGTTATTTCACACGTATTGAACCGGAGATCACAATAATTAATGTCCGCTAAGTCGATCACAAAGTTGTGCAACATTAGTGCACTGAAGATGCCCAGTCAAAGTTCGGGCGTGAGTCAACTTGACTGAGGAGAACGAATTTTATGATATATATAAAGGTCGAACTGCCAGAATAGTCAGTATTCACTTGTTATCTGCTATGAAGCTGGTAATGTTTAAAATATATTTATAATTTGTATAATAATTATTAATAAGATAAAAATAATAAGAAACTAATAAGACCTTAAATAGAAAATATTTAATACCTATTATATTAATTTATTTTGTTAATATTAGTATAAAATGCTAATAAACTAACAAGAAACTAATAAGACCTTAAACAGAAAATATTTAATATTATATTAATTTCTTTTATTAATATTAGTATAAAATGTTAAAAAAATTATTAATAAATATATTTTTTCCATAATAATTATTAGTGAGATTTTAAAGAAGTGCATTTTATCAATAAGTTTGTTCTTAATTTACTTAGTGCAAGCAAATCGGTTTGTCGTGTTTTTAAACTAATTAATAAAAGTGTGGTCTTATTGAGTTTTAGGTTCATCTTTTGAGAAATTTCGTCTTTGTTTATTTCTAAAATTGTGGATTATATCTGAAGCAATGGTTCGTTAAGTTTTTGATACTATTTTTAAAAATCAGTGCAGTAAAAATGTCAATTCAAAATTTGACGGAAGCTGAAAAGTTTGTCTTTTTGTGTTAGGGCTTCTTTTGAAAACTAGACCGTTTTCTTCCTAGCAATTTGTAGCAGCCGATAAGTCACTACCATTATTATAATATCATTTTTCTATAGTAACGTTTTGCTATATCTTGCCCAGACTTGGTATCACCGCTGCCTTACATATACATATATTGTTGCCGCTTATAGTATATACGTTAGTTTTTATCTCTGTATGTTTGAGGTTTAGAGGGTAAGGTAACCGAAAAAGTTATATACGTCTTTGCTATACTGACGGCAACGTACCATATACATATTTGGATTCTACATGCGAAGGTTATCTCATTACATCAGGAAAACCGTCTATCTTACACAATATAAAAAAAAGCTTGTTTAAATTTCAATAATTTTGAAAAATATTAGTTTTTTCAGATTCTTTAATTTTTTAGTGGAGTCTTAAAATTTTTCTGACCAGTCAATATTTATTTTTATTCCGCTTTTATATAGGCGTAATATTTAAAAAAAATCATTTTTTAATCATTAATAAGAACATTTAAATGGAAATATTATGATGGATAAAAAATCCATTTAAGCAGTAAATATTTAACACAAATAAATTCTTAAGAAAAAAACATTTAATTAATTTTAGTTCTTATGATTTTAATTCTAATAACAAAATATTATTATTTATTTTATAAATCCTATATTAATACATAAATGTTATTTTATATCTCCCGTATTGGTTCCAGGCTTCTTTGCAGAATCCCCCGTGTTGGTCCCGGGCTCCTTTGTAGAATAGGCCAACTGCCGTTCCGCCAGGCAGGTCGTAAAAAGCGACCGATTGGCTACGCGAGTCGCCATTATCTCGGCTACTAGGTGGTAGAGTTCTGTATTGTCTTGCCCGGGTCTGGTACCACCGCCTTACCTATCCCTACCGTAATAGTCTCAATGCTTATCACTGTCGTATTTCGGTGTAATGGATAAGGTAGCCCATAAATTTATGCATGTGGCATTATCATTCTGCTCCATGAATAGTAATGTAACATTAACATCTTTGGTCCTACAAACAAATGGCTATCTCCATTAAAAGAGATGGCTCTTCTATTTATTTAACCATTATATAAAAAAACTTGTATTTAATATTTATTTCAACTTATTTTGCTCTTTATATTTTTTTGTATTGCAAAAAGGTACAATACATGTATATATAAAAAGCTTTTTGAGTATATAAATATACCTATTGAAAAAAAACATTGTGAAACAGTACAAGTTCGTTTTGACCCAGTAAAATATTATTACTTAAGTTCAAGATATTTTTATGTCTTGCACATTATTACTTAATTTGTGCATTGTTAGTTTAGTTGTATCCTGAAATATCAATTAAAACTCCCACAACTTTTACTTATTTCGTTTTAAATAATTGTATTACACGAATTTCATTACAATATGCGGTTTCTAGATTTGTAATCTTAATTTCCTGCTTGCATGTAATCGTTTCCCAAAGAAGACGAATGGATAGATTATTTTTTAACGAACGAGTGAGGTGTGCGAGATTCTCAATTTTATTGAATCAATCCAGCGTTTATATGTATGTACGTATGTATGTATAAATGATTGTTAGATTATAGCTCGAGTATCGTTAATAGAAACGTCGCGAAATTTTTTTCAATATCCTAAGGGGCTGCCTAGATAGAAGTGTAGTACAGTCCAAAAAGCTAATGTTAAAATTATTTTTCATATTGCATTCTCATCTAGAGATCAGTATGCAATATGAAAAATAATTTTAACCTAGAGGTTAGCTTTATGAGTATATAAATAAATTTATTGAAAAAAAAGCTTGTGATAAAAAGTTGAATAAATTTTGATAAAATTTGGCATTGAGATAGTTGAAGAACTGGGAGCAAATATAGGCTAAAAGTCAACCTCTAAGAGACTGAAATAGGCGATGAAAGCTTGTATGAAAAACTATATATATTGCATACGGGCGAAGTTGTGCGGGTCCGCGAATTAATAAATAATTTTGTAAACTCGTTTTAAAATAACAAATTAAAAAAAATGGGTGCGTGTACTTTTGTACGCTTCGTGAGAAGTTATACTTCATTGGTGTCATTAAAAATAATGAAAGGATTGGAAAAGGATAGTCAAGGATATCGAGACGTAATGAGTGATTTAGCGGGCAACTTCAACCTGTAACTTTTGCGTTACAGTGATGCGCGTGCATCTTAAAATTTCACTCTCATCATTTTTTCATAACGTGCCTAAATAAGTATAACTTGAAATATAACGCCTAATTAAGAACATCCTTCTTTTTTGAATGCCGGTTGAAAACGGCGTAAAACAAAATTTTTGTTTTATGAATTAAAGCTATAGTCTAATACTTAATCTTTTTTATTTTTTTTCAGCTTTTAGTTATATCGTTAATAGCTGTTAGCTATGCAGCTAAATTGGACAGAACTTATTTACCTCCTGAAAATGCAGGAACTGCTGGTGGAAGCCCTGGTTCCTTAGCAGCTCCTAGACCTTCAGTTCCAAATACTTCTCAATATTCTTTAGGACCATCTGATGCTCTCGATGCTCTAAACAGAAGACCTGGTTTTGGTCAACCATCCGTTTTATCTGGTTTCAATGCATTTGGTACTGCTAATGACGGTCAAGATGTTGCTGGTGCTGGAGGTTCTAATGATTTTCGTTCTCCTGGTGGGGCTTATGAACAATTTTCTGCTAAGAAACAAAATTTTGGCATTAATCAGCCCACTGGTTCTGGTATCTCACAAGGTTTTAATGCAAACATGCAGGCACCAAATAACTTCCAACAAGTTTATAATCCTGAACGTGCTCAAGCTGCTGCAGATAGAAATGCTGAAATATTAAGGTATTCTAATGAAAATGATGGTGAACAATTCTCATACAGTTTTGAAACTTCTAACGGTATATCAGCTGAAGAATCAGGCATTGCAACAAATGGCGTAAGAGCGCAGGGTAGTTTTTCATACACAGGAGATGATGGAAATGGATATTCAATAACATATACAGCTGACGAAAATGGCTATGTACCACAGGGTGAGCATTTACCTACCCCTCATCCAATTCCTGAAGAAATATTGAAGTCTATTGAAGAAAATGCAAGAGCAGCAGCAGCAGGTACACAGGAAGGTAATTATATCTTAAGTTACTACCTAATTCTTTTACATGTTATAAATTTTGTTTGCGTGATATTTTATAGCTAAAGTTTATTTGGCAGCAAGATTCTTTACTTCTAACTTGTTGTTGATATCAAGTTGTAGCTATAAGTATACAGTTTACCGCCAAATAATTAATGAATTTTCAGTGTACTTTTGGGGTATAGACATAATACTTTTCAAAATGCCTAATTAATTAATTAATTAATAAAGTAATAATAAATAATAATATTAATAAATAAATAATAAATAATAATATTAACTAATAAAGTTACAGACGTAGAAGACGGTTTGTGAGATATATGAAATCGTATTTTTGATTTTATTTTTAGTCAACTAACAAGATTTTTCCTGTTTATAAAACGATTTGTCCTCCTTTTTAACTTTATTATAATATAGTAGATAAAAATATTTAATTTGACGTTAAAATTAATTAATGTTATCTCTTTAACAGGGGCTTACCGACCAGAGGAATATGAAAACGAGAATTCTCCACAACAATACAACCCAACTTCCAACTTACCTTCTTTCCAACAAAACTTCCAAGCGCAAGGTCAAGATGTCAGCTCATCACAAGGTGAAGCTCCTTATAGTTATACAAGACCTGTACCTCAAAGGCCTGGACAACAGGGAATATCAACTCAAACAAAACCTGGATCTGCAAATTCTTTTAATCAGCAACCTACATTTAACGCTCAACAAAGTCAATCAAACCAGACTCCTATTAGAACTACAAGTTTCGGAATAACCAGTAACGATACTCCTAAACAAATAAGTCAATCTACTTCTCAATTAGGACCGAATCAAGAAACACAGGGCTATAACTACAATAGGCCAGAGGCCAATCAAGCACCAAGCACCAATCTCTTTGGTCAACAAGTTTTTAGGCCGACAGGTTTCCCATCAGGACCAAATACTCAGAACTTCAACAGTCAAAGACCAACACTAAATACTGGTGAATCTAGCAATTTAGGATCTTCTCCATTTACTCAATCAAATAAATACCAACAATCACAAAACCAAAACGTTTCTCCAAACCAAATCGGTCAAAAAAATAATCAATTTAATCAGATTGACCAAAATAAAAATTCAGATGGTTACAACTACGATAAGCCTCAGCCATCCAGATATACACCAACAAGTTCATCTAACAAAGGATCATTTGGACAAACGCAACCTCAAGCAAACCAAGGTGATTTTTCATTTAGACCTATCACATTTGACATTCAAAAACCATCCCTTGAAGGTGGCGTAATTTCTGATTTAGGTCCAACATCTCAAGGCAATAATGATCAGCAAACTTTCGGATTGAATAGGCCTATCAACCCAACAAATAAAATTAGTCAATCTAACAATCAATATGAACAAAGAGGACAGGATAAGAACAATGGCTACAGCTACAATACACCTCAATCAACTCAATTTTCAAGACCAAACGCTAATTTGTTTGGTCAAGGATCGTTCCGCCCTCAAGCAGTTCAAGGTCAAAATGGTATTCCCTCAAAATCATTTTCCCAAACGTCTGGAAATCAAGGGCCGTCATATAATATTGAATCAACACCCAACTCTGGTTCCATACCAACTTCTCAATTTCCCTTAAATAAAAATCAACAATCATTTGGATCTATTAGACCAGATGGTTTCACACGTCAACCAGGACAGTTTGGGCAAGTTGAATCAAATAACAATCCAAGTGGATACAATTATGATAGACCTCAATCAAACCAATTTAATCCCACTATAAACTCCTTTAGTCAAGTGCGACCTCAACCAACAAAAAACCAAGAATTTTCTCCATCAAAACCTAATAGTAACACATATGATATAGGGTCATCAAATGGAAACATAGGCTCTTCCGGATTTGGCCCATCTTCCCCTTCAAATTCTATCAACGAATTTGCAGCTAATAGGCCAATCAATACGCCCCCACAATCAGGGCAAATTCTAGGATCAAATACTAGTCCTCAAAAAGTATCCAATTATATGCCCCAGAATTTTGAATCTTCAGGTCCCTCAAGCCTTAGCTCAGCGATTACTCGCGACCCTAATGTAGCCCAAGCTCCCTACAAATATGAGCGTCCATCCTCTTCTACATTTAATAAGCCACCATCTAATTTCAGTCCTCAAGGTTCTCAAACTATGAATAGTAATACTGGAAATGGCGTCCAAGGTAAGGGAGAACAATTTGGAGGCCCAAGACAACCTCCTAGTTTTAGTGCTGAGGAAGGTTATAAATACTAGACTTAACGAAATAAAAATTGGGCCATTGATATAAAAGAATGAATTATGTATAAATATTGTATAGAAAAATGTAAATAAAAATTATGTTAAAAATTTTGTAATTATCATATTTGATAGTACAAAATTGTTATTATTTTGAAATCACTGTGTGATAATTTAGCAAAAATAAAGCAATTCATAAATAAACGTTGTGTTATTTTGACTCAAACTAAATACTCGTTCCCAGTAATTGTAATAAGGTCACATTCCACAAAATTTTTGAAACAAAGATGTTGCTTAGTTCGTTTATATTATATTTTTACGTTTACTACATCAGAACTTGGTTAAACTACCTAAAAAAAGAAAAAAATGAGATTAAAATTCGTTTGTTGCAGTTTAAATGTGTTTAGCATTAAAACTGCAACAGTTAAATTAAATATTAAATAAATACTTTTAAATTTTGCAAATTTTGTAAATTTAAGAGCCTTTTGGTTTGTAAAACAGACTTTATAACCATTAAGTTTGAGGAGAGTGGAATAACCTCCAGTTTTAATTCAAACTTTATGATTGTACATCCCTGAAATGATTTCAGTAACAATTTATTGCCGTTGTAGTGTGTGATACTTTTGGGAATTGGAAAAGTGATTAGTATCTTATATTAATGCTTATACCTTGCTATAATAAATTAATATAAAAGCTGACTAAAAGTAACGTTGACCATTAGGGGCCATCTATAAATTACGTCACATGAATTTCATGACTTTTTGACCCCTCCCCCGTCCTTGTCACAGCTGGTCACATTTGTGACACCCTACCTAGTGTGATTTCACATATTTTACATTGGAATAATGATCTCATTTGATTATTTTTTATCTCTGCAGGTAGCTTTTTAAATTTACTGTTGTAATACTTATAAAAAAATATTATATTTTGAAAAAATGTGATGTCAATAAATTTGAGAACCCTTCCTACCCCTTGTCACACAATGTCACATTTCGTCGACCCCCTCTCTCCCCCTTAAAGTGTGACGTAATTTATGGATGTCCCTTTACTATCTTTCTCGCTCTTTAAAATCTCCGTGTTGATCCAAACCTCCATTGAAGAATAAACCATATGTTATTCTGCTGGTAACACGGATAGCAAGAAACCATTAATATTTTAGGTGGTTATACGCAATGTTATATATCGTTTTTCAGTAGAGCTGTCTGCTTTTTTGCTTGTATTAAATAACAAGAGATAAAAAGTGACACATTCAAAATTTTACCTTAAATAGTTTAAATAATTTTTACTTCTATAAATGTCTGTTTTTAGGATTAGCACAACAGGAAACTTTAAAATTTCGCACAATGGGAAGTGAAATGAAGCTCGAAATTGTAATCAAATGCTACTTCTTATCCACTTCACGCTGATGTTATTAAAATGTTACCTATTAAATCATCAACGACCACAATGCTATTTTTATAATTTCTTTGTGACTTTATTTGAAAGCAGCGAAACTGCAATATGCGACTTCCAACTGTGTCTCTGGGATTTTGAATCACATTTTTATGAAATTCATATTCATTATAAACTAAACGACAAGCATTCTTTCTAAAAAAATATAATTTAGCAAATCTATCCATATATAAAATATATGACTGAACATATTACATGCAAATGGAAAAGCTATTGGATTTATATTGTATTAAAAGCACTTGTACTGTTTTACTTAATTAGGTTTATATTGTATTAAAAATACTTTACTTGAAATCAAGTAAGTAAATCAGTATAAATCCAAGTTAACGTGGAGTTTTACTAAGTGCTGACAATATTCAGTGTTTAAAGAAAAGCTACTCCTGTTTAGGAATTTGGTCGAAAAAGTTGACGAAATAAAATTATATTCTGGTTTGTGGTACACATAACAACCGTAGATACCAAATTGTACAAATAAATAAATATAAACTCGATAAATTATATCTAACCTAACCTAACCTAATTATATCTTATCTAACCGCCGTGTTGGTCCCGGCCTCCTTTGAAGAATAGGCCAACTGCTGTTCTGCCAGGCAGGTCGCAAAAGGCGACCGATTGGCTATCGAGTCACTACCATCGTGGCAACTAGGTGGTAGAGTTCTGCATTGTCTCGCCCGGGTCTGGTACCACCGCCTTACCTATTCCTGCCGCAATAGCGTCAGTGCTTGTCGCTGTCGTGTTCCGGTTTGGAGGGTAAGGTAGCCGGTAAACTTATGCATGTGGCATTAGACCTCGCCACGAGATAACAACGCACCATTAACATCTTTGGTGTCTATAGGCGATGGTTGACTCTTCCCATCAGGAGACCCATCTGCTTGTTTGCTATCTTATGATATAAAAAAAAAATCTAACCTAGCAAATTATTTGCTTGTGTTATGGGTCACTATTCCAAAGAAGTAAATATATACCTATATACTGTTATACATATATTAAACACCAAAAAGAAATCAAACCCCATCGATTGCAAAATCAGAGTCGTTAAACGCTCGAACAACGGAGTCAATAATATGGAATTCCAAATATCATTTTTATGTATTATAAAATACTCTACGTCGTCGGTATTTGATGGCACTCTGAAGCATATACCAACTGCCGTTCTGCCAGGCAGATCGCAAAAAGCGAATGATTAGTCAAACCATATTCCTTCCAAAACTAATAGTCTAAGATCCCGCAATTACTCGATCTTTACAGAGCTGGTTAATGGATGAAAAGAATTTTATAACCAATTAAATATGTCAATAAATATATTGGAAATGGGTCGAAAAATTTCAGTCCAGCATATTCTCTTTTTTAAACATTTCACTGGTTTGGTTAATTCCATACCTATCGAAAGTGTGAAGTCTATTATGCAACCGTTAAGTTGACTATTTTGTTTTCTGTCGCAACTCTTGGATAGGCAAATATAAAAGAAAAAAAAGGCAGGTATAAACAGGTAAATTGATACTAGTAACCTTGAGTAGGCCCCAAGAGTTGTCACGGGAAAAATAGTCTGCGTAACGTTTGCATAATCTACTAGGCTTCGCTTCTTTCGTTTGGTATGGAATTAGTCTGTTAATCAATCCAGTGAAATCATTGATATAAAAAACCCTAGATGCACAGTCCCGAACAAAACTGTCACTCAAAAGTGTCCCTAATTTCATTTAAGTAGTTATAGATATGGCAAAAACCATATCCAACCTTAAGTGCAAGACTTATAGTTGGTTTTACAAAGCAATGTACGAAAAGAAATAAAATTGACAGTGTCGCGATCTACGCGATTCTATTTGAAATGAGCGCACAATTTAAAGTTGTGCGCTCATTTTTGGAGGATGTTTTTGACACACCGATTGTGTATCTTGGGTTTTTATATCAATGAGTGAAATGTTTAAAAATGATTATTCTGGACTGAATTTTTTTATTCAACCCATTTCCAATATTGACTTATTTAATTTATTGGCATATTTAATTGGATATAAAATACTTTTCATCCATTACCCAGCTCGGTAAAGTTTGTTTTATAGTAGTATCCTATACTATAACATATATGAACTTTCTTAGTACAATCACATTATAAAGGCAAAGTGCTGCAAGTAAATATTGCTCGATATTTTAGTCAGGATAATTGCGAAATACTTATTTATTTAACACTTTACTATAAAATAACACATAATACAATATAAAGTATGAAGATAAACATAAAAGATATAATATAGAAGAGCTTATTTCTTCTTGAAAACATTTTCTTCCTGCTGACTTTTTAAAGAAGAATAAAAACCCGGAATTTTCACTAAATTACCGTAAAAATAAATAAATATTCGAAACAATCTTCAAAAATTGTAGGTACCGGTGATTATTTTTTTAAAATATAGAACAGAGGGAAAACGAGCAGTAAGTGATCACCACCGCCCATGAACATCCGCAATACCAGAAGTCTTGCAGTTGCATTGCAGGCCTTTTACGAATAATTAAGCTCTCCTCGTGAAGGTTCCCAAGTCGTATCCACACGGAAACGCCCCTGCGGGTATAAAAAAAACCATCATATCGATGCCCGCCAGTAATTGAATCCTCAACGGAGTAGTGCAAGGCAGAAAGTGCCAAGACAAACGCACAATTTTAATTATATTAACATGAATATTATGCCAATGCAATGAGTGTCTTCTGAAAAATAAAACATTTGTGTTCCAAGTTCCAACGACAAACAATATATATATATATATATATATAATATATATATATATATAATATATATATATATATATATATATATATATATATAATATATATATATATATATATATATATATATATATATATATATATATATATAATATATATATATATATATATAATATATATATATATATATATATATATATATATATATATAGATATATATTATATATATATATATATATATATATATATATATATATATATATATATATATATATATATATATATATATATATATATATATATATATATATATATATATATATATATATACATATATATATATATATATATATATATATATATATATATATATATATATATATATATATATATATATATAAAATAATAATCAATTTACATAAGGTTAAATAAACAGTTGATTGTTGTTGAAGTCTTCTTTTAAGCATATAACAGCTTGTGTCAGAAAACTCCACTCCTCTATAACTATGATAAACCTATGACTAAAGATTTTTTGTTTATCTAATTTCAAATGTGTTTTTCTAATTATTATATCATGCCATTTACACATACATAAAAAACAAAATGCATGAATCTAAGCTATTGTGTAAGAAACTAGGCGCACGTATGTGCGTGTGTGTGTGCGTGTGTGTATATGTATTCGTAAATCGTGTACACATATAGCATATATATATTTAGAGAATAATGTTTTCAATATCATCATAAGTTGTCTGCTTTAACCAATCTGTTACATCTTTTTTAACTTCGTACAATGGTTTCTTAGATATGTTTAATTCTTTATTTATTTTATTGTAGATATATATTGAACGGTGAGTGAATTGTGCACTTGCAAATTTTATTTTTGTTAATTAATATATATATATATATATATATATATATATATATATATATATATATATATATATATATATATATATATATATATATATATATATATATATATATATATATATATATATATATATATATATATATATATATATATATATATAAAACAAAACTTAAGCACGGTTGGACCGGTTCAGCTAATTTATTTTTAAATATTATTTTAAATCCGGGGAAGATTCTTCTGGGGAGAAAAAATTGAAAAATTGTGATGAAACTAATAAAAACAACACGTTTATTTTCCTATAGTTGTAGTTCCTAACTATCCCCGTTCCCCGTGTTGGTCCCGGGCTTCTTTGAAGAATAGGCCAACTGCTGTTCTACCAAGCAGGTCGTAAAAGGCGATCCCGATTGGCTGTACGAGTCACTAACATCGTAACTACTAGGTGGTAGAGTTCTGCATTGTCTCGCCCGGGTCTGGTAACACCGCCTTACCTATTCCTGCCGCAATAGCGTCAGTGCTTGTCACTGTCGTGTTCCAGTTTGGAGGGTAAGGTAGCCGGTAAACTTATGCATTTGGCATAAGACCTCGCCACAAGATAGCAACGCACCATTAACACTTTGGTGTCTATAGGCGATGGTTGACTCTTCCCATCAGGAGACCCATCTGCCTATTTGAAATCTTATATTATAAAAAAAAAATAATAAAAATATCAAACAACGAATTTAAGTCTATTCTAACGAGGAACGCAGTTCGCAGGTTTAACTAGTTCATGTTAAAATTTAACCAAGCAAGAAGGAGATCTTATGACATAACATATAGAGGCGACTGGAACAAGTCTCATCGTGATCCATGACATGAGGTCCCAGGCTTAATCCCAGAGCCGGGCAGAAGTATTATATAGGTTTTTTGAGGTTTATCTCAAAAATATCATCAGCATCTTGGAGTCAGGTGGGCGATGTGTTATCCCCGTGTCTACGATGTTTTACTTATATCATAAGATAGCAAACAAACAGATGGGTTTCCGGATGGAAAAGTCAACCATCGCCTAAAGACACCAAAGATGTTAATGGTGCGTTGCTATCTTGTGGCGAGGTCGAATGCCACATGCATAAGTTTACCGGCTACCTTACCCTCCAAACCGGAAAACGACAGCAACTAGCACTGATACTATTGTGGCAGGAATAGGTAAGGCGGTGGTACCTGACCCGGGCGAGACAATGCAGAACTCTACCACCTAGTAACCACGAAGGTGGTGTACGAACTCGCATAGCCAATCTGTCGCTTTTTACGATTTGCCTGGCAGAACGGCAGTTAGCCTATTCTTCAAAGGAGCCCGGAACCAACACGGAGAAAACAGATGTGCAAGTAAAGTCTCAGTTATCACTGTAGTTAAGTGATTAGCGTTATCAGGTTAGTAAAATGGGGCGATGGTGATCGCTACTCATCTCCCAAACCCACAAACCAGTGAATCGTGGTGAAACCCGGGGGTTGTAGACCTTTTTTTAAAATAAATCATCTGCCGTTATGCTAGGCAGTTTGTATAAGGGGAATGATTGACTATGTGGGTCACCGCCATTATGGCTACTAGGTTAATGGCTAATAGAGTTCTTTATTGTTTCGCCCGAGCCTCGTACCACCGGCTTACTTCTTCCTGCCTCAATAGCGTCAGTGCTTGTCACTTTTGTGTTTCAGGTAGGCGGTAAACTTATGCATACAGCATTGAGACCCAGTCACAAGGATAGCAACGCACTATTAACATCTTTGGTGTATAAGCGATGGTTGTCTCTGTACAGAGAGCTTTAAAGAGAGCTATCTGCTTGTTTACTATCTTGAACAGTAGTATCAAAACTTTACTAAAAACAGTAGAGTCAATAGACATTCAGTTCAATAGGCAGAGCTACAGACTACTCAAATATTAATGGGCTAATTTTTCCCGTATTGTTCCTGGGCTCCTTTGAAGAATAGGCTGCCGTTCTGCCAGGTAGGTCGTAAAAGGCGACCGATTGGCTATACGAGTCACTACCGTCGTGCCTACTAGAATTCTGCATTGTCTCGCTCGGGTCTGGTACCATAGACAGAAATTTTCTTGGAAAGCCTTGGCGAGAGACCAGAACGTAAGAGTTCCAGAAGGAAGGCGGACTAGTCTCTCACCAATTCTGCCAATGTGCTCCGATTTTGCTTTGGTGATGGCTTTTTTTAAAGACCTAGAGGCAAAATTATACTCCTTTTTAACTGCACTGTTTACATGAAATGCTGCTGCAGCAGCCCATGCTCGGTAGCACTCCTGCTTCCGACGTGAAGTCGTTTTGACTTCTCGAAAACAGATAAATTCTTGAACTATAAATAAAATCTGTACAGTGTCATATCCTCGGTGGTAAACAAGGACTTACTTAGGAACTTATTTACCCTAATTGTTATCTTAAAATGGACATAAGTTAGATTTTGTGAAATACACCAGAAACATCAGCAGACCGTACAAAGAATTTGAGAACGACTTCTCTAAGACAGATACATTTTCAAACTATGGTTTGATATGGTATGGTAATAAAATCTGAATTTAGCGATTCGATCGTGTTGAAAGAATACCTACTGAGAGGTAGCTATCAACCCAAATTGTTATCTTAAAACAGACATAAGTTTTGTGAAACAAATAAGGAACAACAAACACCTGACCATACAGAGAATTCGCACGCGACCTCTCTAAATTGGCTGAATTCGCAAAGTTCAATTACTATTACACTTAGACCACGTATCAACCTACTTAAGTGGCACATTTACTTAACGAAACCTGATCATCACGTGTGATGAGTAGTTTTGAAACGGTTGTATTAAATTACACTGGCGCAATATCTTTGATCGTGTGAAAAAGCTATTAGATTGAAGACAGTTTGTTAAGATAACGCTCATATGTAACATTTGCATTATTTTATGACTAGTTAATAATTTTTAACTTCTTACTAACTGACCCGACAAACGCTGTTTTGACATATAAATTATTTGTAATGTTTTGCTGAAGTGAAGATTAATTGAGATAAAAGATAACCTACCTTTTAAGTTGGACTAAATTAGAGATAGTTATGAAATTGAATCAAATCAGTTTAGTACTTTCTTAGATAATCACAGACATATATCGCTCGTTTGCTATAAGATCGATATATCTCAAAATTATCGATTTTTGAGAAGATGATGTGTAGAAAAAATTCTGCTCAGTTTACTGTAAAAATGTAATTTATTAGGTTCGATAGTAAACGGGAGAGAGTTAATATCACAGTTATGTCATTATAGTAATGTATCAGTTTTTTTTATCATAAGATAGCAAATAAGCAGATGGGTCTCCTGATGCAAAGAGTCAACCATTGCCTATAGACACCAAAGGTGTTAATGGTGCGTTGCTATCTGTGGCATGGTGTAAAGCCACATGCACACGTTTGTCGGTTACTTTGCCCTCCAAACCGGAACACGACAGTGACAAGCACTGCTGTTATGGCGGCAGGAATAGGTAAGCCGGTGGTACCAAACCCGGGCTAGACAATGCAAAACTCTACCACATAGGCCACGATGGTAGTGACCCGTATAGCCAATCGGTCGCCTTTTACGACCTGCCTGGCAGAACGGCAGTTGGCCTATTCTTCAAAGGAGCCCGGAATTAACATGGGGAAAATTTATTTATTTTTGATGACTTGCGACTGTAATGTCTCTCCTGTAAGATGATGTTTTTCGAGAAATGTCGACGTTCGCGTCGTCGCAAATGGGCGATATATTACGTGCTCAGATTAACTACGAAAGTACTAAACTGATATTATGTTGACAAAAGAATTTGATCTCTTTTTTCTAAACTAATATTATGAAGAGTCACCTCTGTAGTCTGATGGTCTGGTATCAGTGTTGACCACATGAGGTCCCGGGTTCTATTCCCGGGTCGGGCAAATCAATAGATGTGTTTTTTTTTAATATTCTGTTAAAACAAATTTGCTTGCCGTTGTGGGAATAAGTATCTTCAACTAATCGTGGTTGCACTGATCTGATTGTACCTCTGCTTATACTTTTTTAACTTCCCACTACGTATGTAGATAAGAAAGTTACTGATTTTACCCCGATTTTCGCAAATCGAGTTTGAAAAAAGTGTTGTTTCGACATAACTTCGAAATTTTTCAACCAATCAATTTTTGGTATTCTACGATACTTTAGTACTAAAAAAACTACGTCAAACGCCGTTTCAAAAATTAAAATCGAATCTAATTTTCAAAATTTATAGCTTTTCAAATATTAAAATTACGTTGTTTTTAGCAAATTTACTTAATTTTTTTTTTAATTACTTTCAAGTTAAGTCACCGATTGACTTAAAAATCTTACCAGCTTTTTTCCTTTAAAAACTGCGTAAAATACCGTTCATTTAATAAAATCGGTCAATTTGTTTTGTTAAAATGTTTTTTGACATTGCATCGAAATTTTTCAACCCATCAATTATTTAGCTAAAGCAATATATTAGATCTCAAAAACTGAGTTAAATGCCATCATCGTTTTAAAATATACAGCTTTTCAAAAATTAATATCCTGCTATTTTTAACAAAAGAGATGATTGAACTGAAAAATCTATGCTTATATTTTTTACTCTTTTGAGCTTAAAATACTCTAATTTAGTGGAAAGTTTCAGTGATGGTCCGTAGGGTCAACCGTTTACACATTTTTATAAAGTAAACATTTGTATTTTTATATGCTTGTAACGAATAAATTCAAAAACTACTAGACTGTTTTTAAATATTTTATAACCATAAGAAACATTATCAAGGATTGACATAGGCTACTTTTTTACCCGACTGTACAAAACAAAGTAATGATTTTAATTTACTTGAACGAAGTTGCTGGTAATAACTAGTATTATATAGCGTGCAAAAGACGGTCTATCGAAGAGCAAAAGTTGGACAATGACGGAAACTGTTGTAAAGTACGGGATATTTTCGATTTTTACGACTTTGTATAATTTAATTTATTCTAAGACCGTACGAGGTTTTTTCTTAAATATTATAAAATTTTATTTATTGTACTCTTTATATTGCGTGGCGTCAAAATTGGAAAAAATAATAAAACGCAAATTTTTGCATTCCTCACGAGAATATGAATCGCCATCATGAATAGAACATATTTAAAATTGAATGTTTTCTTGACTTTTCGATACACAGTCACTTACACGTTCTATATGTTGGTATTAGATGATAAATAATAAAGATTTCTCAAGAGGTATATATTTTTTTTATTAAACACACGGGCAAGATTCGTGCGCCTACGCTGACGTCTTTTAGGTCTGGGATGGGAACACTTCTAATAATAGTAAAGCGCTAATTCCCCCTATAATTTTTATTCAAAACTGGAGCATGTACCCCCCTGAGGTAACTATTCAGCCTTTCTACACTTTTCATCGTCAGCACTTGGTGAAACTCCATTTTAATGTAATATTTTATCACTTGTACACTTGTACTGTTTCACAATAAAGTTATTATCACTTAAAATATTACATATTCAGCCTTTAACTATAGGATAGCAAAGAACATCCGGATGACCTTTGAAGAATAAACTATCTATTGTTCTACCAGGCAGCTTGTAAAAGGCAAACGATAATTACTTATATGTATTACTAAGATCATAACTAATGGTGGTTAATACAGCGCAAAGCGTTAAATTATAGCGCGCTATGTATACTCAACGTACGCTATATATAGCGTACGCTATTTAGATTCGCATTCGGTGGGCCATAGTTCTAACGTTTTAACCTACGAAGTTACGAACTACGCGATCTATCGAGTAACGAGCTAGACCAAAGACGCTATTTTTTTTTCATGTTATAAGATAGCAAACAAGCAGATGGGTCTCCATCAGGAGACCAACCTTCCATCAGGAAAGAGTCAACCATCGCCTATAGACACCAAAGGGGTTAATGGTGCGTTGCTACTTGTGGCGAGGTCTAATGCCACATGCATAAGTTAACACACTACCTTACCCTCCAAACCGGAACACGACAGTGACAAGCACTGACGCTATTGCGGTGGCGTGGTACCAGACCCGGGCGAGACAATGCAGAACTCTACCACCTAGTAGCCACGATGATAGTGACTCGCATAGCCAATCGGTCGCCTTTTACGGCCTGCCTGGCAGAACGGCAGTTGGTCTATTCTACAAAGGAGCCCGGAACCAATGCGGGGAGAAGACATTATAACAAAGTTTATAGCATTTTAGCGCTCGGTTGTCGCTTGCTGTATGACGTTGCGATGAGTCACGCGCATTCTCAGCCGGCTCGCGCAATCAGTTATACATTATAATATAGTCTATAATACATTATAATATAGTCTATAACGTAGCGCGCTAAAAATATTGTTAATAGTCTATAACGCGCTATCATAAAATAGTTTATTTGAACGATATTAATCAAGACTACTAAGTGGTAGAGTTCCACAATGCCTTACCCGCCTTCGATACCTTCATCTTTCCTATTGCTATTGCAATAGCGTCAGCAATATCACTATTATAACTGCTTCAGCCAACATTAGAATTAAAAGTATTTACATATCGAGTAACTTTCAGTTTCATGGTCATTTGAAGGCTAAAGCTAAGCTGGCATCTAGGAAGCTGCTGTTCTGAACAGAGTGGAATAATACTTCACGCCAGTTAACCGTTTACGACTCTATAATTCGCAAATAAAGCTTCACAAACTTTTTTCATCCTTGGGTAGGAGTTTCACAATACCAGATCCTTACTATTGACCGCATACAGAGCAGATTTATATCCGAGCTCTTCCTGATCGTTTTGATTTTTGGCATTACGAAAAAATATTGATTCTCTACTCCGCATCTCTTGATCTTTTTTATCATAAGGAGCATTCCGTCGAGTTGTTCGGCTTAATTCTGTACGTCAACATTCCACCCATATTATTTTATTGTCTGGAAGTCAACTACAGCGTGATTTTTTAAGACATTTTTCCCTCGATAGACTTCTCGTTTGATTTTATTGCCAGCGGATGTCTTTCCGAACCAATACGTTTTTACAAACGAATTATTTTTGACTTGGGGACCTTTAAGAAAATAGCTTATATTCATTATTCAAATGCCAACAATGTACCCGCCTGACTCTCGGTATAGAAACTGTTAAGAGGTAGCAGTGACTAATTGCCATCCGATGAGCATTTTGCCCATTTACCATTAGTCTATATAAAAAAACCTTTGGCGTTTAGGTTTGGAGAGTAAGGTAGCCTAGAAACTTGTGTATCCCGCCATACGAACCCATTCCAGAAGATTCCGAAGAGAGCCATCTGCTTACTTACTATCCTGCGATATAAAAAGGCTGTCCTGATAAAAAAATATATAAAAATCGTATATAGACACCAAAAACATGCATTAATTTAGTTCTTCCTCTTTTAACGGAATATTACAGTATCAAGCACAAATGATATATGGAAACGAATATTAAGAAAAAATCTGTAAATCAGCTGACCCTGCAGGCCATTCCTGAAACTTGTTGCTAAATTGAGGTATTTTAAACTCAAAGGAACAGAAACTATACCTAAGCATAGATTTTTCTCAGAGTATAACAATCTAAATGGTGTGATTGAATTTTTTAAAAAAAAAAAAAAAAAAAGATTGAATTTTTTGAAAAGCAGTATATTTTAGAAATGACGATCGATTTTGATCTTTTAAATGGCATTCAACGCTATTTTTGAGCTCAAAAATGTTTTCTTAGCTACATAATCTATAGGCTGAAAATTGTCGAAGTAATATAAAAATATATATAAAATATATATTTTTTCAAAAATTCCGTAATTCATAAATCCCAAATATATTAACCGATTTTTATTCATTTTACTGTATTTGAAGCAGTTTTTTAGACAGTAAAGCTAATTAGATTTTAAGTCAATCGTTATATCAGCGTGAAAGTTATTTTAAAAATTTTAAGTAATTTTTCTATAAACAACGTAATATTAAATTTAAAAAGCTTTGAGTTTTGTAATATTGGTCTCATTTTGATTTTAAAAACTGCATTAGACAAAATTTTTTGACTCCAAAAATATTGTAGAAGGTCGAAAAATGATTGGTGAAAAATTCGAAGTTGTGAAGTGTGAAGTTCACAAAACCAATTTACCGAACTCGCGACTAGACCCTTTAGTACAAAGTAAGATAACCAGACATTTTAAATATTATTACAATAATTTCGTTGAGGTATGTGGCTAAGCAATATTCTCATTTAAGTATATTTTTAACCCCCGACGCAAAAACGAGGGGTGTTATAAATTTCAGGTGTGTATCTGTAGATCTGTGTAACTGTGTATGTGTGTCTGTGTGTCTGTCCTGGCATCGTAGCGACCAGGCGGATGGTCCGATTTGGTTGCGGTTTTGTTTTAAATGAAAGCCCTATTTTGCGAGATGGTTCTTAGCTATGATTCATTAGAATCTGTTTAGCCGTTTCAAGATCATCAGCACATTTTAGATTGATGAAAGAAATTAAGCAACTTGTAAAGGCTTTATCGACAATAAATTCTGTATTCTGTTACTTTAATGATATTGCAATGACATGGTGACCTTGACCTGATGCTGCTAGATCCTTATCCGAAAATCATCTGCTTCTATTTAACTGGCAATGTTCGTATGTAAATAACCGATTTTCTATGTATTGCAAACCATTTTTTAACGACTTTCTGATGTTAAATTTCGATTGAAACTTGGCAAACTTGAGTAAGTAATCCAGGTGATCTCATGATGTAGCCTGGATGTGGAGACTGGAAATCTCAGATGCTGAGTTTTGACGAAATAACCGAGTTTTGGCTCAGAACTTTGGTTGCTATACGTACATACTAAGTTTAATTACTACTCATGATGACGGGGATCTGAAGATGGAGTTGAAAGAGTTTTACTGAAACTTACAGATAGAAAGTGCTAAAACAGTGGAGCTTTAAGAGTTTATTTTGTTGGAATAATTTCTTTCTCATAACGTCGAAGTTCTGAAGATAAATTTCTGAATCCAGACGCAAATTGCGAAAAAAATGAACAGTGAACTACTAAACTCAACAAGGTAAATTTATTGAGTTAGCACTCAATAGTCTTATATTGGCTAATATTTTGGTTTGGATCTAGGCTGCTAGGATCTGAACTCCTGGGATGTTTGGACTCATTCTTTCTGTTTTTACAAACACTCTAATACCAGATAATATTCAGGGTCTCATAATGGAGCAAGAACTTAAGAATAAAATAGAGCAATACCATCGACTTTGGGGTCTTCTGATACGTTCTTTTAAGAATATTTCAGCAGGATGGCTTCCAGCGCTTGATGTTAGAGCTGGAAGATGTCTATGAGAACTCCTAAACTAATCTAGATAAACTCATCGAGTGTGGGCTGATTTGGTTGGTTTTGACGTTCACTTTGGTGCTGAATGATTTTTGGAATCCGATGATGGAATTGAAAAATGGCTATGGGTATTCCTAAATTAAACAAGATAAACCTATCAAGTTTGGCCTTACTTGTTCTGTTTTGACAAATACTATGGTGGTTATTGACTTCTAGGGTCTTATGAGGAGGTTATTAGAAATTAATTCCATATATTTTGGGCTTATTTGATTCGTAATTTTCAGGACTTCTGAGCCGGTTGATTGCGTGATTGATAATAGAGCTGGAAGAAGTCCTTAAGAACACCTGAGCTAAACCCGTTAAATCAATGGAGGGTGAGCTAATTCGGTTTATTCTGACAAATTCTTAGTTGCTAAATGTTTTCTAGGATCTTTAGGAAAGCTGGTCTTTATTTAGTTTTTTTTTAAATATGATAGGAAATAAACACATGGGTTCCCTGACGGAAAGAGTCAACCGTCGCCTGAAAACACTAAAGATGTTAATGGTGCGTTACTATCTTATGGCAAGATTTTATGCCGCATGCATAAGTTTATCAGCTAGCTTACCCTCTAAAACGGAGCACGGTAGTGAAAAGCACTGACGCTATTGTGGCAGGAATATGTGAGGCAGTAGTACCAGACCTGGGCAAGACAATGCAGAACTCTACCACCTAGCAGTCACGCTTAGCCAATCGGTCGCCTTTTACGACCTGCCTGGCAAAATGGCAGTTGGCTTTTTTTTATATTTTTTTTATATCATAAGATAGCAAACAAGCAGATGGGTCTCCTGATGGGAAGAGTCAACCATCGCCTATAGACACTAGACACCAAAGATGTTAATGGTGCGTTGCTATCTTGTGGCGAGGTCTAATGCCACATGCATAAGTTTACCGGCTACCTTACCCTCCAAACCGGAACACGTCAGCGACAAGCACTGACGTTATTGCGGCAGAAATAGGTAAGGCGGTGGTACCAGACCCGGGCGAGACAATGCAGAACTCTACCACCTAGTAGCCACGATGTTAGTGACTCGATAGCCCATCGGTCGCCTTTTACGACCTGCCTGGCAGAACGGCAGTTGGCCTATTCTTCAAAGGAGGCCGGAACCAACACAGGAGAAAACCTACGGCAGAAAATCAATTCCCCTAAATAAACCAATATTAGATGAGTTGATACTATATATTCACACGCAAAAGTATTTTATGTAGTAATTGTAATGAGTATTCATACAGCTGGAAAATTAAAATTTACACCTTGATTGCAAAATAACGATTGACAGAAGATTCGCAGGGATTGCTAGTAGAAATAGAAGTGAGCTAAATAAAATAAACTGTGTGTGTGTGTGTGTGTGTAAATCGAGTGTGATCTAATTTGTTATATTTTTGCAAATAGGTTCTCTAAATCAGAATTATTTCCAGGGTTACATGGTAGTGCTAAAAAGATGCCATGGGAGCTTGCAATAAAACAACTCAAGCTCGTTTATTAAGGAACCATGGTAACCTTAACCTGATGCTGCAGGATTCTTTCACGTTTTGCTCTTAAAATTATGTGTAATCAGAATGGCGGTCTTAGCATAATAGAATGTGTCGGAGGTTGTTGAAAGTTTTAATTTAATCTTGTATTGTTTAATTAAGATCGTTACCTATCTTTTCCGTCAAGATATACAATATTTTACCATTATATTGATATTTTGTATTATATATTGATAATTATACATAATACGTTCCTACGTAATCGAATGGTGAACGGTGGTAATTTAGAGTAGTGCTTAGGATCTTAGGACCTCAGATCTTTAACTATCTTCATGCCCAATTTCATCAAAATCGGTTGAGCAGTTTAGTCGCTAAAGCGTAACAAACATACTCACATTCGTACTTTAATATAGGATTTTAAAAATAAAGCTAAGTTAAAATAACTGCTTCATGTACAACAGTTCTTTTGCAGGTAAAAATATGAGACAGTTAAGTATTGTGGAGACAGCTAAATTGTGTAATTTAATTACTTCTACAGCATTATGTCATACGGAATTCTTCTGGGAAATTCCACTGAAATAAATAGCTTTTTGTTTGGATGTTTGGATTGATGGATGTTTGAATCGATTGATAAATTGTTACTCAATCACGCCAGACTACTGAATGGATTTGAATGAAATTTGACACATAGGTAGGGGATAACTTGCAATAATACATAAGGTACTTTTTATCTCGGAAAAATAGTTGTTCTAATGGTATTCACCAGAAACTATAATAATACAGCGGGCTGCAAAGCGCAGCTACTTATTAATAAAAGTGCTTCGCGGCAAACCATAGCGTTGCTTAATATAAGATAAATTAGTTAAAAATAAATAATTAGTGAATGGGAAACGAAATCACGGGTACAGCTAGTTTTAAAAAATTGAGTTGAAAAGCCGCGAAAGATTAAAAAAATATGTTAACAACAATGCCGTGACACGTTTCAGTTTTTTAATGGCATGTTGATTGTAGATCTTCGTGCTCAAGATGCATACCATCTTGTTAAATAAATGAATACCCATCAACAAAATACGCAATTACTATCAAACGCTTGCAACTATAAATAGACTCATTTTGCACATTTGGAGGGATAATCACTGCTAAGTACTAGTTTATTTTGTGCCTTGGGCGGGTGATAAGTACAAATTTGTTTAAATATATCTCCCGCTACACTAGGGATACCATGATTTTACTACATATAATTTAAACATATTTTGGACAACGTGTAACTTGTGTATACAATTCCAGTGTAAACACTCTTTAACACCTTTGTCTAAAACAAATTGTACTAAGATGCCTCTGTAGGTTACTGCAATCTAAAATAATATTAGATACATTTATTATTTAAGTAAATAAATACATATATCATTCTAACAAATTTTCTAGTAGTATTTGCATTGCGCTCGATACTTGTAAATTTATGCAATTAGAAAATCTATGGTGTCTATTTAAAATTGAGAAACAAATGTACTTTTCCTAGTTTTTGAGGGATTTTAGATCGCTTAGGTTAAAAAATCTATAAAATATAAAATTCTATAAAATTAGATTGATTTTTATATTTATTTATTTAATACTTTATTGTACACTTATTGAAGAATACACACGAAAAAGTAAGTATCTTCACGCCCGTATCCCCGAAGGGGTAGGCAGAGATACAACCAGTGCATCCACGATTAGTCGAAGATACTTGGTCCCACAAACATGATAGGTGGCAAGCCTATCGCCAATCGGGCACTTTCCAATCCCGGGCAATTTTGTGTTTATCAAAAAACTGAAAAAACACTTTTTTTATGTGCCCGACCCGGGAATCGAATCTGAGACCTCATGTGGTCAAAGCGAACGCTGAACCACTACACACGAAAAAGTATAACAAAAATTGCACAAAAGATGAGCTTATCTTTACTGGCGGAGATTTCTTCCAGCTAACCCGAAATGCGGAGTAGGGATTAATAAATGCGATTATATCATAAGATAGCAAATTCCGGCGTAGGGATGTGACGACCCCATCACCCACTGGTGGAATAATTTTTGTGACAAAAATTATTTAAAACCGGTGCAGTCAGTCAACCAAGTTAGTGGTAGTGCCATACTGCTTTTGCAACTGAATAGGCCGGCACGCCCGGGGTGATACCACTCTCTCACTTGACACCGACGTAAAGTAGCAGCCCTGCTGCTGCGTTTCGTTTAGTTTGTGAGAGTCCCGGAGGCCTAACCCCCCCCCCCCCCCCCCGCACACTATAAATGCGCAATCAAAAGAGAATCTACCCCAGGGGGGTACCACTTGCACCAGCAGTGGAGAATCCCCCCCTGAGCGTCCGTGCTCTGGATTCCAGCCAGGTCATGGATGCTCAGGCTGCCTTGCGTATTCTGGGGGGGCAAAATTGCGCTCATAGACAATCCTGTCCCGGGAAAACAGGGCAAGAAAGCCATGGCACCCCCTACCATGCTTACTGTGGATTTCTGTAATGTCAGGGGGCTTCATTCCAACTTGAACACCGTCCATTACCATCTCGAGACGGCGAAGCCAGCTTGGCTCCTTTTGACCGAGACGCAGATATCTTCTCCGGCTAGTATCAGCCGGAGAAGATATCTGCGTAAATGCGGTAAGAAGTATTTCTTACCTCTCCTACTAGGGGTACAAACTGGAACATTCTTTTGTACCGCGGGCTGGGGTGTGCGCATACGTCAGAAAAGATATTTGTTACCGGCGCCTCGGCAGACTTGAAGGTCAGGACCTATCCATCCTCTGGTTACGCGTAGCTTGCGACGACCATCCACGCAGCTACGCGTGCCTATACAGGTCCCATGGCGGGAATACTGAAGTTGACCGGCTCATTGAGCATTTACAAACGGGTGTAGATTCCGTGTTAGAGCAGACCCCCTCCACAGAGATCGTGATCTTGGGCGATTTTAATGCCCACCACGCCGAATGGCTTTGTTCGCGCACCACCGATCATGCGGAGAGGTCTGTTCACGATTTTGCCTTGGCGTATGGTTTTACACAACTGGTAACTTCGCCCACGCGAGTTCCCGATGTGGATGACCATATGCCTTCACTGTGGGACCTTCTGCTGACCTCTCATCCGGTATAATTATCAGGTATCGGTGGAGGTCCCACTTGGTTCGTCAGACCACTGCCTGATCCGGAGTAAAGTGCCGGTTTCTCGCCTATCACGGCCTCCTTTAGCAGGCTGTCGTCGCGTTTGACACTTTAGGTCAGCAGATTGGGACGGGTTGCAGTCGTTTTTTGCGTCCTACCCATGGGGGCGGTTGTGCTTCTCGCTCCGAATGTCGTCGCTGACTCTATTGCCGATGTGGTGCTGCAGGGCATGGAACTTTTCATTCCATTTTCTGCGGTACCAATTGGTGGTAAGTCTCAGCCTTGGTTTGGTCGCTCCTGTAAAACGGCTTCGCGCCGCAAGCAGGAGTGCTACCGGGCTTGGGCTGCAGCGTCCGCATCTTGTAATGAAAAAACCAGCACATTACGTAAGGAGTACAATTTCGCCTCAAGGTACTTCAAAAGAGCTATCGCCAAGGCAAAATCGTAACACATTGGCAGAATTGGTGAATGGTGAAAAAATTAGTTCGCCTTCCTTCGGGCACTCGTGCGTTCTGGTTTCTCGCCAAGGCTGTCTTAGGGAATTTCTCACAGCCCTCCCTTCCATCCTTGCACGGAGACGATGACTCTCTGGCCCATACCGCAAAGGAGAAGGCCGATCTCCTGGGCTCCTTCTTTGCGGCCAACTCCACTCTGGATGACCAAGGGAACGCACCGCCTACCATGCCGCAGTGTGATAGTTGTATGCCAGAACTACAATTTCGGCAATCAGCTGTGCGTAAAACACTACTTTCCTTGGACATCCACAAGTCGAGTGAGCCGGATGGCATCCCTCCGATTGTGCTAAAAATGTGTGCTCCAGAGTTGGCACCAGTATTAACACGCCTATTCCGGCTCACCTATTCACTTGGCGTGGTACCGAATTCGTGGAAGACAGCTTTGGTGCATCCCATCCCTAAAAAAGGAGATCGCTCTAAGCCGTCTAACTATCGGCCCATAGCCATAACCTCCTTGTTCTCCAAAATTATGGAGACAATCATCAACTCTCAGCTCCTCAAGTATTTAGAAGAGCACCAGCTGATTAGCGACCGCCAGTACGGTTTCCGTCGCGGCCGCTCAGCTGGTGACCTTCTAGTATACCTAACTTATCGATGGGCGGAAGCAGTTGAGTCCAAGGGGGAGGCATTGGCAGTTAGTTTGGACATAGCGAAGGCCTTTGATCGGGTATGGCACAAAGAGCTTCTCGCGAAACTGCCTTCCTATGGGCTTCTTGAGAAATTATGCGAGTGGATCACCAGTTTTTTGGCTGACCGGAGCATCAAGGTCGTTGTCGACGGTGCGTGCTCCGACCTTAAATCTGTCAACGCTGGTGTTCCCCAAGGCTGCGTGCTATCACCGACACTGTTCCTTCTGCATATCAATGATATGATGCGAATTAGCAACATACATTGCTATGCGGATGACAGTACTGGTGATGCTACATACTTCGGCCGAAGCAGTATTTCTCGGGAACACGTCGAAGAGTGCCGAAACAAGCTTATGTCTGAAGTCGAGAATCGACTTACCGATGTCTCGGAATGGGGTCGCCAAAACCTGGTTACTTTTAACCCCAAGAAGACACAGCTTTGCGTGTTCACCGCAAAAAAGACGCCCTTTGTCGTATCACCTCGATTTGAGGATACTCTCCTGACAGCCTCAGCTAGTGTCAGAATCCTGGGAGTTGACATATCGAATTACGTTCAGTTTCGCGGTCATTTGGAAGGCAAGGCTAAACTAGCCTCCACAAAGCTCGGTGTGCTCAGCAGAGCGAAACAGTACTTTTTGCCGGTCCATCGCCTTCAACTTTATAAGGCACAGGTTCGGCCTCACATAGAGTACTGTTCGCATCTCTGGGCCGGAGCTCCTCAGTACCAGCTTCTTCCTCTTGATCGAATTCAGCGTAGAGCAGTTCGAATCGTTGACGACCAGGCCATTTCGAAACAGCTTGACTCTTTGGCATTGCGCAGAGATGTAAGTTCTCTCTGTGGCTTTTATCGTATATATCATGGAGAGTGTTCCGACGAGTTGTTTGGATTAGTTCTTGCCGCCGAATTCCACCATCGGACATCGCGTCAAAACTTGAAGTTCCATCCTCACCATCTCGATGTCTGGAAATCCAGACAACAACCGCCGGCCGGCAACGCAACTGCATGACCTCTGGTATTGCAGATGTCCATGGGCGGCGGTGATCACCTACCATCAGGTGCACCTCTTACTCATTTGCCCCCTCTTCTATTAAAAAAAAAAAAAACGAGCAGATGGGTCTCCTGACGGAAGGGTCAACCATCGCCTATAGACACCAAAGATGTTAATAGTGCGTTGCTATCTTGTGGTGAGGTCTAATGGTACATGCATAAGTTTACCGGCTACCTTACCAAACCGGAACACGATAGCGACAAGCACTGACGCTATTAATAATAACAATAATCTAAAAGTAATTATGTACCCTATTACAAATATTCACCACCTGCGGTTGTAGAGAACTCAAAATACAAGTTATACTTTGATAGATCGATTCTCACCGACCAAACTATACACCACAATCGACCAGACATAGAGAAAACTATTAAAGAAAAGCTCAGAAAATATGTGGAACTCCGTGAAGAAATAAAAAAAAATCTGGAATATGACTGAGGTTGTTATAGTACCTATAGTGTTATCTACGACTGGAGTAATTCCCAAACAGTTATTTTACAACCTAAACTTGCTTGACCTTCCTAAGCACACATATGTAAATTTACAAAAAGCGGTTATTTTAAATACATGCCGAATTGTTCGTAAGTTTTTTCAAGCAGGAACTAGCCAATAGGGAGATGTTTACATAAAATAAATAGGTTACAAGTAACCATAATCATCACATTAACATGTCATCATTAATTTAACACTTGGTGAAAACCCGTGTTTTATTATATTACCAGAGTACATCTGAGAAAAAAAGAAACAAATAAAATAATAATAATAATATTCATGGGACAAATTACACTTACTGATCTAACCCCAAAGTAAGCAAATTATTTGCTTGTGTTATGGATGTTAGTCAGCGATACTAATACATACATGCTATTGTAGCAAGAATAGCTAAGTCGGTGGTACCAGACCCGGGCGAGACAATGCAGAGCTCTACCACCTAGTAGCCACGATCCGGGCTTGTTAACCGGTTAATTTAAAAGCCTAAATCAACGCAAGTACATGAAGAGCGTTTCATAAAGGTTTGGCTCTACCTTAACCTCAAAAATAGCGGTTTACTCGTTGAGCGAAATTATAAAGGTTTTTGATCAATAAACCGGTTTATACCGGTTTTTTAATTTTTCTTTGAAGCTCGCCGCCTTCAATTTTAAGTACAAATATGAAGTAACGCAAATGTGTAGTGATTTTATGTTGTCCGGCCAAGACGCTATGCGGTGCGGTGTTTTATTAGGCCAGTGGCAAGTAACGAGTGACAATGCGTAAATTTTGAGGTTTTGCGTAACGTATAGACATATTTTTTTTTAGGGAAATCCTTTTAATTATAATATTTTAGAGTAGGTATTTTAGTCCCTCAAATGGTTTAAATGCTTGATTCAATTAATTGCATTATATAATTTTTTTTTGCAGATTCACGGATATTATACATTATATTCTTTATGGATGACGATTAAAGTTACTTATTATTGATAATTAAAGTTTACTTAGGTTCACTTCAATTTTTTTTTTCAAATTTCACGATAAATGTTTGTTTTAAGACTCACTGACATCAAGACACGTGGGAGCGTGTCCAGCCAAGTTCGAAGAAGGAACTGGCGATTCAACACCCGCGTGTAATATTACACGAACCATCTCGAGCTATTTTGATTTTTGATCCCTTCATAACTCAAAAACTATTTATTCTACATAAATGAAATTTGGCAATTTACTAAAACCTCTTAGCTTATCTAGAATCCAAAGTTTTATTAATATAGTACAAGCAGTTATTGAATTACTAACAATTGATGTGATCAAAATCTGATCAAAAACCTAAACAACTTCCAAATGACCTAGAAACTCGATTTTTGACACCAAGGTAGACTTTTAGAAATATACAAAGGAAAATTCTAAAAATTCAAAATTCTTAAAAACCAGCTGTTTCCTGCGACTTCGCTCGCGTGATACAATAACATTAATTTCTTTTGCTTAGTAGTGTAAAAAGACTGCCTTAGTAGCCTAGATGCCTTATTTATCACGTTTAAGTTGCAACTGACATAATCTATACATATAATAAAATCGCAGGAAAGTCAAAACTGCACATTGAATATTTTTCAAAAGAATACTTGTGACGTGATCTACAATCGATATAGAAGCTAAAAATATAGTTTTTAGAATTTTTGTCTGTTTGTCTGTATGTATGCCCGGGGTAAACTCAAAAAGTACTGCATGGATTTACTTCGAATATTGCTAACAGGTCGGATCAATACTACATATTATCACGCTATCACCTAAGGGGAAGGAGCTGTGCGGAGTAAACGAAGTACGCGCGAACGAAGTTGTGGGCAACAGCTAGTGGATTAATAAAAAATGAAAAAAGACGTGTGGCACTCGGAGACTGCCGCGGTAAAGCTATTGCATAGCATTTTTTATCAACTTATGCAATTACAATTATATATATGATTACGGTAGTTTTCCAATACAACCAATGCCACCTAAAGGCGGGTTGCTGAACTAAAGAGACAAGCGTGATATTTCAAAAAGTCATTAAAAGTTCTGGTATTTATCGATAGATGGAATGGATGCCGGTAGGAGTGGGGGGGTGTTAGGTTTTTTTTTGTTACGGAATTTCTGGATTCGGTCTCCACGCTCAAGGCCCGCGATAGAAACTATTCAATAGCTTAATAAAGCATTAGCTGACATGACACGTATAGCCCTGACAGAGCTGCAGGTGTCATATTCAACTCAGCTCAGCGCAGTTCAGCTCAAAATTTGACTTGGCTAGTTTTTACCAACAAGCCAAATTTTTGGAAAAATAAATTTTAAATCAATCCAACAGTATGTGTATAGTTTAAAAAGTAAGCACACTAACGGGCGTATGACTTACAATAATTGTCTATCTATCCAAATCAAATTTTGAGGTAGAATTATATTCTAAGTGAAATCAATGGGTTGTGTAAGTAATTATCTGTTAAAATATAAGAATGTTTATTACTTTTAAATAGCAAACATTATGGTAGTACTAATAAATAAGAATTTGTTACCTACATCATTATGTATAAAAATCAATTGCTGTTCGTTAGTCTCGCTAAAACTCGATAACAGCTGAACCGATTTGGCTAATTTTGGTTTTGAATAATCGTTGAAGTCCAGGGAAGGTTTAAAAGGTGAGAAAATACAGAAAAAAAGAGTAGTTAAAAAGGCAGAACAAAGTTTGTCGGGTCAGCTAGTATATAATATATTTAATTTTAGAATGTTGCACGTTCTTGTAACTAAAATTTTAGAAGTTGCTTTACAAAATTTGGCACCCAAATAGATCTCAATACTTTTGTCTGCGAAATCGACCGATACGCATACTGTAATATTAAACTTATCTCCCATTTCACAAGATTAATTATACCGTTTAGGAATTGATATCATTTTTGTATAAACCTACAGAAATGTATAAACAAGATGATATTGATTTCTAAAAAGTAACGTCTGTTTCTATAAATGCATAAGTAGGTACATATTTTGTTCTTTAAAACTATAGTTAAATTTGGAATGTACCACACTAAGCATAATTTCAAAACCCTGGCCTGCTATTTAGATCTTTATTAGATCTGCTAATGAAAAGGTGAAATACGACATAAATACACGACATCTCGTGTTAGATTTTCTCAAAAAAATCTGTAAAACAGTTGACTCTATAGGCCATCCCGGAAACTTTTCGTTAAATTGAGGTATTTTAAGCCCCAAGGAACAAAAACCTACCCCTATAGATTTTTTAGAGTTCAAAAATATAAATTTTGTTAAAAATGGCAGTAATTTGATCATCTACATGATGTATAGGTTGAAAAATTTCAAAGTAATGCCAAAAATTTTTTTTTTTTCAAAATTTTTGTCATTGTCAATTCCCAAATACCCTAAATCCATCGATTTTGATCCAATTTAAAACATTTGACGTGGTGTTTTGATTAGATTTTTAATTCAATCGGTACAATAGCCTGAAAAATATTTTGAATATAATAAGTTTGCTGTAAACAACAAAATAGGTATTAATATTTGAAAAGCTGTAACTTTTGAAAGCTTGATTTGATTTTGGTTTTAAAATTGTATTTGATATTGTTTTTTCAGTACTAAAACATTGTAGAAGGTCGAAAAATGATTGGTTAAAAATACACTTTTTTCAAAATTTTTCTTCAACGATTTCTCCCGAACGTATAAACCGCTTTTGATGCAATTAAAACATTGAATGCAGTTTTTTGTAGAATAGAGCTGATTAGATTTTCTACTCAATCGGATATAATAATTTAGACGATATATTAAAAAAAATACTGTTTCGCCAAAAACTTTTTGAGGTTTTTTAAACTTTCTAAAATCTCCTTGGCTGAATTGGTTCAAATTTTTAAAAAATCTAAGTAGAATTCAATGAATGCTATCAATCGCGTTTCAATCGGTTCAGTCGTTCAAAAGTTATGAGATGTTTACATATACACATACAGACATACTGATGTCATCGTGAAAATAGTCGGAAAAGATTCTTAGGACCTTAAGACGTTGAGATCTCGTGAAATCTCGATTTTTGAAAATCGTGGCAAAATCAGTATTTAACTTCCTTATCTGAATACGTAGTGGGAAGTTAAAAAGCACGTCTCACTTTCATTAAATGTCCGCATTCGAACATCACATACTTTGACTTATTATTTTGTTCATCATAATTAAAATAACTGTAAATAATACGCACGCTTCAAATGCGATGTTTACAATGCAATGAAGCGCGCATAAAAACGACAAAAAATTCGTAACCTGTCCGTACTGTGCGTGCCGTGCGACGACGTTTAATTTCATTCGCGGTAGGTAGGTATTTGGCTCAAACCGGTTTATTTAGGTTTTTGAATCGCTCTCATGTCAGATACGCTTCGAACAAAACCTTTTGTTAAAACCGGTAAAAAACCTTTATTAACCGGTATTTCTTAAACCGGTTTCAAGCCCTGGCCACGATATTGCCTTTTACGTTGCCTTTTGCGACCTACCTGGCAGAACGGCAGTTGGTCTATTCTTCAAAGGACCTCAGGACCAACACGGGGTTTATTTATGTTGTAGGTACAAAAAAATATGATGTTTAAATATATTAAAATAGTTTGTGTAAAACTTATGTATCTTAATAAATAAAAGAAATGAGGCTGGAATCATAGATTTTAAGACTTTTTTAATATTAATTTATCTTTTTTTTATTATATTTGCTTTTGCTTATGGTCAATATTGTTAGCCTAATTTTATTAAAAAACGAACACGTATCTTCCTTCTTCAGCAAGCAAGAATTTGCAGGAGCTAAAAAACAGTTTAACATTTGAAAGCATCATAAATAGTGTACAATACCATATTAAATTTGAAAATGAAGTGATAGTATAGTCGAGTACAAATCATTTTTGAATAGTCTATTGAAAATAAAATAGTTTTAAAATAGCTAGCTAAGTAATTTTGTTTAAATGTAATTACGACCTTTGATTTTAGCTGACACTAAGTAATTGTCCTTCGAATTTATTTTCGTATGCTAACCCTGGTTACACTGGTAATCTTGAAGATGATATGAAAAATTACGAATCATAGATAATGTTCTATGAAATTACGTTTCTCGTTTATCTCACGTTTGTTTGTAAGGTTTTTAATAAATCTAATTATCTGGTTCAGGGTCAGCTTATTAATCTTGATGATGTATGTGCTTCACACCCATATAGTGTTAAATGATTTCATAAATAGTTCCTAATGGCTAATATAAAATTGGCCATTCGTGACTTTGTTTTTAAACGCCTTAATAAATAGCTTTTGTTTTTTATCTGTAAGGTTAGAAACAAGTGGACTAAGGCCCTTTTCACAAGCACACTTTTTGTGGTTATGTATATTAAGATAATTACTTTTAAGTGTTATTAGGCGATTTTTATATTGTTCCTTACTATACTAAAGGTTTGTAGGATCATAAAATCACTTGGTATAATGAATAAATTTTGTTTTAACTTTTCCTTCTTATAACTTGTACCACCCATGTTCTTGCAAGGAATTGAGAGGGGCATTTTTGATTTGCTCCGTTGATTGCGTAGTCAGGGTCGCTGACCACTTGACTAACTAGGTGATCAGATACTTTTTCTTTTTTCTTTCGGAGCGACGTTCCTTATGGGGCGTTGCAGGTGTTGCGTTGAAAAAATATCTTCATGCAAAATATTACCTATGCAAAACATCCCCGATGATGTTGTAACTAGCAAAACCGGTTATTAACATAAAAAATAACAAGAAGTTCAAGTGAGTTTATTTGTAAGTAATATTTTATTTTAAGTAAAATGCAATTTCACCAAGTGCCGACGATAGAAAGTAGACATTTCATCTTCAAGTAAGCAATATAAATTCGCTCATGGAACTTATGTATCACCAGATGGTAAGTGATTACCGCCGCCCATAGACAACTACACTACCAGAGGGTTGTAATTGCGTTGCCGGCCTTTTAGGAATGAGTAGGTTCTTTCTGCCGATAGCTTTCCTGGGTCTCAAACTATCTTTGTACCAAATTTTACCCAAATCGGTTCAGTAGCTTAGGCGTGAAGAAAAGACAAACAAACAGTTACTTTTGTATTTATAATATTAGTATGAATTAGCTTTATTTTTAAAATACCAATCTAAATTATAAATGCAAAAATTTGGATGTTTGGATGGCTGGATGTTTGTTACTCAATCACGCAAAAACTACTGAACGGATTTGAATGAAATTTGGCACACAGGTAGATGATGACCTGGAATAGCACATAGGCTATTTCATCTCGAAAAAAAATAGATAATCCGCCAAAAACTTCTATAATGCAGCGAGCTGCACGCTGCAGCCATTACAAAAATAAGTACAAAGTTTTGGTGTCTCTCCAATGTCGGTCTGGGCTCCCTTTGAAGAATACTAGCATTCGCGACTATAAGCTTTCTGCCAGAGAGTTTGCAAAAAACTAGCGATTTGCTAAATACGTCATCATCAGGTTTTTTTTATATTAATTGGATAGGCAAACTGGCAGACGTGCCACTTGATGGTAAGTGGCCGACGTCGCCCATGAACTTAAACTAGTTTACCTGGAACTAGCCCAGGTAACTCATTTACGTGTTGCCTATCCTGAGACATATGATGTTAAGTCTCGGTGCCAATAATTACACTGCTCACCTTCCCCAATCTCTGAAACACAGCAAAGCTGTTTCACGGGAGAAACAAACAAGATGGTGATACCCATGCAGCTGGGAGTGCGGCACAGCGCATCTCTCCCACTGGTAAAGCTTTATTTACAGTTTCTGAATACAGCACACAACACTGCACCTGTTCCTGTCGAAATGTAGTAGGTAAACTTATCCACATGATAATGATGGAATCATTATCCCGCAAAATAAATAGCAACGCATCATTAAAATCTTTGTTTTTTAAAGATTTCAAAAACAAATTAATGCCTATTCTATGGAAAAAGATTTCCATCCCCAATAGACAATGAAGGTGTTAATGATATGTTGCTTTGCATTAACGTCGCATGCGGAATTTTACTGGCTACCTTAGCCTCCAAACTGGAACGTGACAGTGACAAGCACTGACGCTAATATGGCAGAAATAGGCGAGTTTCCAGACCCGGGTAAGACAATGCAGAACTCTATCACCCTGCTGTAAGGAAAAAATTCTGTAACATTGCTACAATGGAAGTGACTCGCGTAGCTAATTATTCGCCTCTTTCGAACGGCCTATTGTCTATTTCTACTCTTCAAAAGGGGAACGGACTAACACAGGTGAAATTGGTTGTCTTTTTTATGTGGGAAACCATCTCCTTACTTGCCATCCTATGATCTAATATCAAGCTTTACAGTAATTGCATCTAATGTGTAACTGATGTCAAAGTGATTAAGATGGTACATTCTGATGGCTTCTATGACCACCGCCGCTTATTAATTCAAATCCGAAATCAAAAATATTTTATTCTATTAAATAATTATTAATTTAAAAGTAATTGTGATGCATCAACAATTTTATAATAATATTAATAGTTATTTAATTATTGCGTCAAATATGGTACATAAAGATCTTATCTAGTATTAATATTAAAGGCTCACATATTTGGACGGTTAAGGCATGCAACAGGTAAAAATCTAAAAACTTATTTTATCTTATTAACTACATTATCTGCTAAACACATGATTTTAGTTTTATTTTTTATGTAAAAAATGTATAGCTACCACCGGATGGGAAACGCGGCCACACACTACGACGATCCGACGGGAGAAACTCAGCGGGCTTGTTTTTTTATTTTGTATTTGTTTAAGTAAAATATAAAAATAAGTTATAATAATCCTGAGATTGTTGAAGTGAGGAGCAAAAATCCCGTGCTTTCTTGCCGTATACATTCAGATATTTTCACACGACGAAAACCCGGAGGGGGGGGGTTCTCAATTCGACGCTATTATTTTTTTATATTACACCTTGTATAACTTTTCAGAGTAGTCCGATTTTAATCATTTTTTTATATTGGAATGTATATACCCGGAGGGTAGTATCATTTAATTATTTTTTCTAGGCTTTGTATACCAAACTCCTAGTTTCCTAGAGATCCTGCAAGGCTGATGATGTCAAACTGTAAAACTCAAATATTTCAAAAAAGCTGCTTATAATAAAATAAGAGTTTATAATAAAACACCTAAGGAAATAAGAGAGCTGCCAAGTAACTTACAATATCATAAGTAAGTATCTTCACGCCCATATCCCCGAAGGGGCAGGCAGAGTTGCAACAAATGCACCCACGATTACCTGAAGATACTTGGTCCCACAAATATGATAGGTGGCAAGCCTATCGCCTACCGGGCACTTTCAAATCCCGGGTAACTTTGTGTTTCTCGGAAAACTGAAAAAATAGTTTTTTTATGTGCCCGACCCGGGAATCGAACCCGAGACCTCATGTGGTAAACGACAACGCTGGACCAATAGATCATAGAGGCGATAAATTGAAAAAATGGCTTCTACAACATACATTTTACACACCTCAAAAATTCTTTTATTAATTATAGTTTTAACTATAAATTGTTTTTCCTTTTGTATTTATTAAAAAATATTAATTACATAACTCTTATTGTATGACATATAAAATTATTTATTATGACATTTAGTATTATTCATATGACACGTATATCATGACATTTTGGTTTTAGCATCTATTAATATTAAATTCTCAATAAACAATATTTTGACATTTTCAAATATATTAGTTACCAATTTAATATAATCTTAGACATTTATAACTATTTAATTTATTTTGAATATAAAAATGACACGAGTATTTTTGATTATTATTCCTTAACTTTGAGAGAAAAATTAAGTTAATACTAGATAAAACAGTAGCAGTCGTGGGACTGCCGATAGAAGTGAAAACGGAACTATTAAGTTGAGAGTAATTAAAACTATATGCAAAACATAGCTATAGATATACTATTATCATTAGCATGTCGGTGACGCGAACCGAGGATTTTACCCTCTACCAAAACGCTCAACGCGCCTAAAGAAGTTTTCACTTCAAAAACCCGGCTTCGCTCGGAAGTCTCATAATACGCAATCTTATATACTAACTCAAATAGTAGACATTAAAAAGTAGCAACACTGTAGTGACGTTTTCTTTCAACAATTACGTTGATTTAATTAAGACAACACTATGATGTTGGTATTTTGTAATGTCTACTCTTTTATTTATTTATTTATTTAATACTTTATTGTGCGCAAAGAACAGCACAATTAGGGGAAAAAAAATAAACGTAACAATGGGCGAGCTTATCTCTACTTAACACGTTCAGGGCGGTATCGGGTTGATAATACCTGATGCACTACTTTTCTACTGTGCGGGTGAACAAATCTATTGCTTTCTCTCGGGCCGGGGACTATAAGTATAGGAATTTACGTAGTCGGAAAGTGACAAATATATTCATTGGACTTGGGTCGTCAAGTACTAACCTTAGAACCAATAAAAACGTATCGGGTCGTTAAGACCTGATACGACCTGAAAGACAATTATATCCCTTAGGTGCGTTTATCAGGTCGCAAAGACCTTATGCCCGACAACCCGGTAGCCGCACATGAATTACATGTCATTGTGCTAGTGACGAGCGTTGTTAATAGTCATCGTAGGAGTACATTACTAATTAATATTCTGTTCGCGTGACTGGTAAGAGTTTGAAAAATGAAACGTTCTGGAAGGATGTTGGACATGTGTGCTGTTGAAAGTGAAAAACGGTTAGAGAAAACGAAAGAAAAGGCCTCGAAATCTCCAGTTCACTGGAGAAATATTTTATACGTCGAAGTAACGTGAGTCCTTCAATTTTTACTAGTCCATCTACTAGCTATACAATAGAAGTACTTTCAAGCATAGCATATGTGTCATCGAAGACAGAATTACCATCAACCGACTTACCCCAAGATAAACGCATTCACATTCTACAAGACATTTTAGTAAAACCTAGTGGCTCAATACAAAATAGCAATTCTGTACCTGAGATTCAAATCATTCAGCAAGATTGTTTTTCTACTCCAAGAAGCCATAAGAAACCCAGACTTTCTTCAGTTTGTAAGAGTCCTACATCTGAAAAAGATTCATTTCCTAAGATGTCAACTAGTAAATGTGGGTCTCTGAATGACTTGTCTGTTTCAAGCTTAGTTTCTCTAAATTTTTCTTTCAATGAAGAACAATTTCTTAATATGATTTCCACACCTAAACACATAGGCAAGAATGACGAAAAAAATGCTGAACCCGAACTCTGCACAGATTTGAACATAAATGCACCACAGACTCAAACACTCGTATCAGATATTGATGGTAAAAGCTCTAATACTAAGATTAATGTTAATGTAGTTTCTTATGATGAATCCAGTTCTAATATGTCTTATATTCCCAGTAGTGATTCCAACAGTTCCGATACTTTGTCCGAAGCTTTTTCAGAAGATGAGGGTATGAATATCACTCAAACAACTTCAACAATTTGTAACACTAATGATGAGGAAAACGAATGGCTGGATAGAAGTAATGATACACCTGAATTTGAAGAATACGTTGGAAGTAGAGAGATATTTGTCCCTTCTACCATCAAAAACCCAGATGAGTATTTTAGATTATTTTTGATTTTGAAATTGTTCTTGAAACAAACAAGTATGCAACGAAGTACATAGAATCTGGACAGCTTAAGAATAAGTCTCGTGCAAAACTTTAAAAAGAAACCACTAGAGAGGAAATGTTGACATTTTTTTGGCATTATGCTGTGATGGATCTTGCGAAAGTTCCAAACTTAAGATGCTATTGGTCTAAGAAAAAGATTTACAGGAATGAATACATTGCATCGTCAATGAGCAGAGACCGATTTTTATTGTTACTAAAATTCTGGCATTTTTCTGATCAAAACACAAACTCTAATACTGACAAGTCGCACAAAATTCGAGACATTTATGATATGATGCTACAACAGTTCAAAACTATCTTAAAGCCCGGAAAATTTGTTGTCATTGATGAATCAATGGTTCCGTGGCGCGGAAGGCTAAAATTTCGTCAATATATAAAAAATAAAGCACACAGATATGGAGTAAAACTAAATAAATTGTGCACACCGGAAGGATATACATTTAATGTAATGGTTTAAACTGGGAAGGAAGAGAGTGGTCGTGATATCAACCATGGCCAAAATGTTGTGTTGAAACTTATTAATGGTCTCGAGAATGAGGGTAGGATTCTGATAGCGGACAATTTTTATACATATATCGGACTTGCAGAGACATTAATTGCAAAAAAAACTTTTGTTTGTGGTACTCTGCGAGCTAATAGAAGAGGATTGCCGAAAAAAGTTGTAAGCACAAAATTAAAAAAGGACAAATACTCGGTAAAATGAATAGCAGAGGTGTGAGAGTACTGAAATGGGTTGATAAGCATCCTGTTTTAATGATGAACACATGCAGAAACCACGATGTAAATATTAAAGATACTGAAAGAAAAAGAAGAGGTGCAAATGAAAATATTATAAAACCGGAATGTGTCTTAACCTACAACAAATATAAAAAGGATATAGATTTTAGTGACCAAATGTCTTCTTACTATAGAACACTAAAAAAGGGCCTTAAATAGTATAGAAAAGTGATGATGGAGATGATATTCGGAACCGCCCTAGTAAATTATTGGGTAGTGTATGACATGAATAATGACACTAAAATAACAAAGCTAGATTTTACGGAAAGTATTATTGAGAAATTTACTAACATATCTGTTATGGAAAATACTTCTACTGACACTCAAGGGTCCTCCAAGAATACTACTGATAAAAACGAAAAAAATGGCCACCGCTTCGAAAAAGCAGAAAAAAAAAAACTGCGTTGGATGTTACAATAAGCTTCAAGAAACATTAAGTAGCAGAGAAGCTGCGAAGAAAGTTAAAAAGTAATGACATATTGTGCCTAGTGCTCGAAAACTTACTGCCGTGACTGACATAACGGAGCTCATTCCATTTTTGTTACAAAAATAAAATAATTTATTTTTAAGTATCGATGTTTTACTTTTTTTACTATCGACATCACTAGTAATTTATCGATAAACTTACCGTTCTGTGCTGATATAAGGTTTTTACGACCCTACAATTTATTTTGAGTTTTTAAGTATCCTATTAAATTTAAATTTCAGAACTACTGTCATTCTAGTATCTAGTAATTCAATATAAACTCAACTATAGCACTTCCTGAATGCTAATTCCAATCATTCAAGATATTTTTCAGTCCAAAGATAAAGTACTAAATAGGTCGTTTCAACCCGATAACGCCTACCATAAAAGTTTACCATCAGGCATATTATACCATATACAGCACATAACGAAAGTAACAATAATGACATACCGCCCCGAACGTGTTAAAGAGATAAAAATAAAAAAGCACATACCATATAAAGGAATCTTACAATTCAGCTAGTAAATGTTCTTTAACGCGTTTTTTAAAGGAATCAAAAGTCTCTTTTATGAACGAAGAGAAATTAGTTTCACGATAATCTACGCTCCGTTCTACGACACTCATGAAGTACTAAACGACACTTTAATAGATGCTTATGCCATCTACACCACATATTTGTAACCTTTTTAGAAATATGGCCGATTTATCTGTCAGCACGGTTAGAATTTTTAATCACTCTTTTAAACAAAATACTCGACAATCCGAATTTTGCGGATGTATGTTGTCGACTCAAAATTATTATTTTTTTATGCTTTATAACTGAGGTAAAGTTTCGATTAAGTCTACCGTAACCCTTGAAAAAATTATTAATATAGATGAAATTGGTAATGGCTTGATAGAACTTATACTAATCAATAAAATAAAATAAAAATGTCATCGTATTTAAAAATGCTCCAGCCTTGTAGATGTTTAAGCTGGAGTTGGTATTAATCTAGTGGTGTAGTTACCCACCATCATATTATAGTGTTTCTTCTATCTTAGTGTAGGTAACACATTGTCCCTCCAATTCTGCAATCTTAGCGAAAGAAAGAAAGAAAGAAATTATTTATTTGCCAGAATATGGGAGTTACAAGTTATTAAATTTTGATTAAGTTACCAACATATTCTACCATGATATGGTGTGCAAATATTTTAAAATTATAATTATTTATCATTAAACTAAAAATGTTGTGACTAAAATTGTAACTATTATATTATACATAATAAGATTAAAATTAAAAACTATAATAATGATATACACAATTATAACATTTGCACGCCACAGTAAGGGCAAAATAGGATTAAAGATCTGCATATTGTTAAACTAGCGACCTGCCCGCGGTTTCACCCGGGTAGTTTTTGTTTCCATGGGAACATCGAAAAGGTTTATAATATTAAAACCTTCCTCAAGAATCAATCTATTAGAAAAAACCGCATCAAAATCCGTTGCTTAGTTTTAAAGACTTAAGCATACATACATAGGGACAGACAGAAAAAGCGACTTTGTTTTATACTATGTATTGATAAGATCTAAATATGTACCCTATTTTATGCAAATAAAGAAATGATTATTATTATCTTAATGATTCTCACCGATTTAAATAACTTTTTACAGAGTGATCCGACTTTAATAATTCTTATTTCATTGAATAGAATATACCCCAAGGATTATTCCATAATAGATTTGAAAAAAAAAAAACTACCCAAAAGGGTACGAAAACAGAGGTTTATTGATTACAACTCTTACTGATTTTAATCTATAACCACGCATAACTTTTTGTCGGTTTAATTTTATGTTAAAAATAGATTATTCATACTAATATATTAATATTATAAATGCGAAAGTAACTCTGTATGTATGTATGTATGTATGTATGTATGTATGTATGTATGTCTGTCTGTCTCTTCTTCACGCCTAAAACACTGAACTAATTTGGATAAAATTTGGTACAAAGATTTTTTGAAACCGGAGAAAGGATATAAAAGTTTTTTTCGGGAATCCCACGGGAACGGGAAGTATTGGGGTAAAACCCCGAAAAAAAAGCTACTTTTATTTTAGAAATTTTTTCACGCGTACGAAGTCATGGCCGCAGCTGTTATTAATATAATATCCTGTTTTTACTGTTTTTTTAATACATTTTATAAACTTCTAGAAGCGTATATATTACCCAAAATAAAATAGCGCGTGCTTTTCTCGCATTCTGCCGAAAATCGTAAAATGCGAAAGCGTGTAACTTCCGTCGCATTTCACGATTTTTTGCGAAATAATCTTAAGCAGTTGGTCCATATAACCGTTACTGCGAAAACGGGCATTTCAGGCGAGCAGAGTGCTTAAGCAGAGTTTAAACTACGTGGGCTTAAAGCTCGCCCTAAGGGTGTCTTCTGTGAGACCGAACCTCAGGTCATGACAGTATTTTAACGATAGGTGGGAGCATAAATGACATCAGGATTTCGACTCGTTAATAACTCTTGACCCGCGTCTCCAGTGTTGACGAGCCGAAACAGTGAAACAGTGGGCCGAGTCGCCGCCGACGGTGACTTTAGCGTGTGCGTTTAAATTGTGAAGTGTAGGCTGAGATGGAATCCTCAGGATCGGATAGGACGTGACGTGGCCTTCTTAATTTGTCATTGGTGATCGCAGCTGGGACGTAATTGGTCGTGGCGCGTGTAGTGTCGGTAGTTCTAGGTGTTTGTGAAGATCTATATTACGTATGTAATATGACCTGCCGGTAGCCATTCGCATTGATTTGCTTTGTACTATCTGTAGTTAGTGTATGAGGGGTGGGCGAGTATGGGTAAAGATTATAATAGCGTACGTCAACACCGGTCTAATTACAGTATTGTAAAGTGTCACTTTACGTTTTAAGAGACTTTTTACTTTTCCTGTTACGAGACAATTTAAAGCGACTTATTACGAAATTCGCTTTTGACGTTATCTATGTGAGATTTGAATGTCAGCATCTTAAGAAATAACTCCGACAGATAGCAATAAACTGAAAGAAAAGATGCTAGTGTTACACATAAAAAAATTAATTCTCTCTCGGTTTAACGATTATTAACAGTATTAATTTAATTATTGCTAGTATAAATATATGACCTGTCATTTACAATTTACTAACAATATATTATAGCCGGTAGCTATCATTACTGGTACATCTGTTATCTAAAAATACTATTAGAAAATAATTAACATTTCGGTCTGAGGTCGTCTCATTGGAGTGTTCATAGCAAGGTCGGTACTTATCGATGTTCGTTACAATTTATAATGCGTACTTCAATTGACGTGGGATTCGAGTATGTCGGTTTAATGCGAGACAGAACCAAGATTTAACATTGCAAGTAAATATAAATTATGACTGTGAATAAAATTCTGCGTTTACATTATTAAGATACTAATTTTATAAATATGTATGTTTGTTGTTATTTTGAAATTTTTGGCTAAACTTATAATCACCCTGTGGTCGAAACTCTGACAAATTAATGTAATGTAATTTGTATAGTGTTGAAAACTATAGCAGCATAATATGCTGAAATTATCATTGATGTACAGAAGAATCAGTGTTTGTAAGAGCAGTAAGCTTTAAAAAGCCCAGAGTACGTAAATTGTACTTCGGAGTTTATATGCTGTCAGCTATAATGTCTATGCTATGATATTTCAAAAAAACTCATTGTTCAAAATTGGATTTTTGTGACCAAACTGTATGACAAAATCGATGCAGTGTCACATGTCAGATTTCGTCAATTTTTTTTAAATTCAGCCAACATTTTTAGTAAATTTTACCACGTAAGCAAACACGTACGTAGTATTTATTATTTACTAAGATTACTTAATAATTTCAATGCAGTGAAATTACAATAACTAACTCTCAAAACTCTCATTTTTTAAATCCTGAATCAGACATAAACATCATTTATTTTGTTAAGAAAACATAGACTTATATATAATTTATGAAAATATGCTCAATTTTTTTATGTGATATTCAATTTCTTTCATTTGACGTTTAATCAAAGTTACAGGATAGAGTTAGTAAAAATTCATGTAAAATGTTCTTTTACACGTTTTTAAAAAAATCAATCCCTATTGTCGTTAACACTTTCTAAAAACGTTTAAAAAACATATTTCGAATCCTTATCGAGATAAGATACTGACTTCTTTGTTCTTTTCGCTACATTATCAGTGTTGCTGCGGTTTTAAAAATGTAGTAAACATGAAGCTTTCCAATTCTGTCTCGTGGTTAGCAACTCATTATTAACAACTTTGAAGTCTGTAGGCCACAGTTGTCTCTCACAATTTTCTGATAAAAATAGAGCCCGGAATTGGAACATTCCCAGTAGGCGATACCCTTGCCTCCTATCACATTTTAGGACCAATTATCTTGAGATACTCGTTGGTACACTTGCATCCCTACCTATCTCTTCGGGGATATAGGTGTAAATATAATATTTTTTTGCTTTAATAAGATTAAGATAAAAGTAAGATTTTTTACCACTAATTTTCAATTACAATTTTATGTTACAATTTCAACTAGTAATACAATAGACGGTGAACTGGAGCCTAAGCTAGTTAAAATCTGTATTTAAAGAAATACAGATTTTATCTAGTCTACCCACCTAATACATAGATACAATCTTGCATAAAGCAATTCACATCAATTAGATGCGTTCATCTTCGTGTGTTATGATTAGATGATGCAACTAAAACCACGATTTTTCAAATAAAGAGCACCAACACAATGTAGATCAATATGAAATGCAATATCTACTATAAATATGGAGCACTGTTTTGTTTTTGTCAGTGAATCGATAAACATCAAATAGAACACTACAAATAAGACAATATGAAATTGGTAATAATTTCTAATTTTTTTGATATCAAATAGAGTTATTTAAATTTTTTCATTCATAAAAGTATATCCTGTCCTGATAACAACGCTATTTACAACTTAAGGAAATTATGTTATTTAAAAGTTGATTTAAAACATGATCTTTAATTATATCATATATAAAATAACCAATGAAAATGGATCAACCATAGGGACCAGCTATTGGTTCCCAACATTGCTTGGACTTGAAAATTTATACAAAACTGTCTAAAAACACTTTTGTTTTCAAAAACTAAAAACAATTTTGTGGACTGTCCTTCAAAATTAATAGTGTTTTTAGTTTAACAAGTGTGATAAAATGCTCTGTTTTTTTACCAATACAACAAACAAATTTTTGTTTACTAAACGCCTGATAAATTCCGTTTTTTTACTTAATCGTTAAGATGATAAAGTATATCTTGCAGATAACAACTTCACTGCTAATGGATTAACCTTTTAGATAAAATGTATAATAATAATATATGTATATTAACATAAATGGTAAAAAACAATAATGGCCTTTTGCAAATATATAAACTAACAATTCTTACTTAGTGTCAAAACAAATAGTGTAAACTATATAATAGTGTGATATTATTTTTGATTTTTTTAATTCTTTCATATCCAACTACTTAGATATTTTTATCTAACTGCGAAAGAAGGAAGTTAATTTTTTCGACCATGTATTTATCATATATGTGTCAGTTAGCAGACACTACAGTCACATCAAAGATCATAACACTGGTAAATAATCGTGTATGCGCTAATAGTTCTTTTACCTATCGCTACAGGAATATAAGCAATAGGTTATTTATTCAATTTAATTCTTAAATAAACGAACGTAAGAGCGTTGATATTACCTTTTGTTCAAATTTTTTGACAAAGTTCCGATTATTCTTACTTTTTACCGATTTCTTATAAAAATATATGGTTTATTAATAAATTTGTACACTTGACATACCTTTTTCGTTTTCATAGACATATTCCATATAATTGTTAGTGATAGTGAGTGCGTGGCTTATTTCCAAGAATACTATAATAATAAAATTACTTATAGTTTACTAGCGACCTGCCCGCGGTTTCACCCGCGTAGCTTTTGTTCCCGTTGGAATATCGGAAAGGTTTATATATAAAATCTTTCTCAAGAATTAATCTATCTATTAAAAAACCACATCAAAATCCGTTGCGTAGTTTTGAAGATTTAAGCATACAAAAGGACATAGGGAGACAGAGAAAATGACTTTGTTTTATACTATGTAGTGATAACATATATTATAAACTATTACCCTCCCAATAAATGCCCTCTTCCTAGTCCGTATTACTGTGATGGGCAACTTCAAAACTCTTCATTGCACGTGGTCCGGACACGCATTTTACAAATTTTTATGACACTTGACATTTCAAAGCAGAGATAAAGCCACCGCTAAGATTTTCGTACGTGTAAATTTTAATTAATAACGCCAAAACTTAGTATTTTTTTAATTAATAGGATGGCAAGCAAGCCAATACATACAATGTGTATATATATATATATATATATATATATATATATATATATATATATATATATATATATAGATTTCAGGACGATTTTTTAATCGTCCTGCCCATATGTGACAGAAGTGCATGTTACAGTTATGCATGCACTATTCTGGCGTATTGTGACCCATGATTTGATAGACAGTTGTGGTTATCTTATAAACCGATCAAACTTATATATAGTCTCAGATAGGTTAATTTCCTAGATTAACGGTAAAATTTACTTAAAACGAATTGCCCGAACTCAAAGTCAAACTCAGGACTACATGTAACATACCAAAATCGCTATCATTAGACCATTGACGTGGTATTGAATAAGAGTTAGATTACAGCATAGTTAAGCTTACTAGGTTATATATCTAGAACCAGAACCTCAAGGTCAAGAATATTACACGAACTCTATTGCGCATTGAACTAATTTCATAAATGGATTTTTTTTCGGTGGACGAAAAAAGTCACGTATCTGAAAGAGCTTGACACTTATATATTGTTATAAATATTGAGGCTATATATATAACAGGAAGAAGATTTAAGCAATGGAACTAATATTTAACAGAAAAATGGGTTTGTTATTTATTTTACTCACTAACAAAAAAATCATTTAATATTTCAGATCGCGCTTTTAGCTGTTGTTACTTGCTCTTCAGCAGCAAAACTAGACAGAATTTATCTTCCACCAAACGCTCAAGCGTCTGGTGGCTTAGATGGGTTCCTTGAAACACCAAGAGCTGGACCTCAGAGAGAATTCCAACCAACTCAATACAACCGATTTAACCAGCAATCCAACAATTTCGTTGAAAGAAATTATGACCAAAATAATTTTGGTAACGTAGGTCCAGCTAATTTTAACAACTACGAACAAAGAGCGGAACGCCCTCAAGCGTCAGTAGAAAGAAACGCTGCAATTCTTCGTCAAGACAGTGAAAATGATGGAGAAAGATATTCGTATGCTTACGAAACAGAGAATGGTATTTATGCTGAAGAAAATGGTGTCGCCACTAACGGTGTGGTTGCTCAAGGTGGTTATTCTTATGTTGGTGATGATGGAGTCCAGTATAGTGTCAGGTAAATTGAAATAATAGAATCTGTAAATTCTGCGCCTAAAAATGTTTCCTATCATTTTTTTATAATTGCTACAGAGCCTATGTAGTTCATTCGTATGATAACTAGATGGCGGTTCAATCGACAATCGATATACGGCATAGTAATAATGATACGAAAGAAAAAATTCTCAAAATTAAACTAAGTTTTCTGTATTGATTCGGGCGCCTTTTTGAAGAAAATATCAACTGTGTAACTGCTAGATATCTCGTAGAAGATAAGATAAGGCTACTAAGTGTCACTAACATCGAGGCTACTAACTAGGTGATAAAGTTCTACCAATTCCAGACCGGATTTTGTTACCACGGGCTTGTTTTTTCCTGTCGTGTTCTAGTTTGGTATGTAAAATAACCAGTAAACTTATGCAGTTGGCATTCCAACCCCGGAATACGGGATACAACGCACAATTAACATGTCTAGAGGCGATGGTATATTCTTTTCATCAGGGGAACCATCTGGTTGTTTGCTATTATTAAAAAAATACACATAGTCTTGTGACGCCGTTGGTCCGTACCGCTGAAAAGTCAAACAGATGGAACCAGCGGGCCAACTTCTTGTCAGGTGACGTCATAACTGTGGAGGTTGATGACGTCACAAAAGGACAAGTAAGGGGAAAAGGAAGATCTTCCCCGCCAGGCAAGGTGTACTGCCTGGGGACCGAAGTCCATTTGAGAAGCGTTGAAACTTGTATATAGTGTGTACAAGATAAATAATTGTGACATCGCGATTCAGGATTTTATTTTGAATTTCATTTTTTCCCAATATTTTTTCTGGTAGCTTTTGTAAATTGCTTGAACTGCTACAGTCTAAATGGAATAACACCCTTAGAACGGAGATCATGGGTTCAATTCCAGACAGTATCTTATTTTTTATCTTAAAGTTTAAAATAACCATATCATTCTTAAGTTAACTCTAGCATGGAAAAAGCGTTTTATATACAGTTTATCTGGTTAAAGACTGTACGTATTGAAAGGCACGACAGAGTTAATGATTATTTATAACTAATAAAATTATGAAGATAATATTACTTAACTACATTGTAAATGTCAACGAAATCAGGGTAGTAACGTTTGAAATATACATGTGCCGCTGCGACAGATCGCTGTTTGTAAACAATGAATTTCAACACCTGTGCGTAACATTTTTATCGCATAATTAGGTAAAAATTTAAGTACCTATTTTTGTGGGTATATCAGAATATAGCAAACTTTGTATTGTATCATAATATAGCAAACAAGCACATGGGTCTCCTGATAGAGAGGGACAACCGTCGCCTATAAACAACAAAGATGTTAATGATACGTTGCTATCTTGTGGCGAGGTCTAATGCCACATACATATTAAGTTTACTGGCTACATTATCCTCCAAACCGGAGTACGACAGTGACAAGCACTGACGCTATTGCAGCAGGAATAGGTAAAGCGGTGATACGAGACCCGGGCGAGACAATGCAGACTTCTACCACCTAGTAAATATTAGTAGCAATATCGAAATATCAGTAGTAACTTAGGGTCCGTTGGATTTTTTTTATATCATAAGATAGCAAACAAGCAGATGGCTCTCCTGATGGAAAAAGATAACCATCGTCTATAGACATCAAAGGTGTTAATGGTGCGTTGCTATCCGTGTAGCGAGCTGTTAATACCACTTGCATAAAATTTAAATCATCTTCAGGACGTCAGTAAAGAATATTACGTCCTAAAGATGCTTTAAAAAGCGTAACCAGTCAATTAATCTAAAATTATATGTTCATACTTGTAGTGAAATTAAAGTACAAGTGATTATAACCTTGTTTGGACTTATAACCAATTGCATAAGTTTACTAACTGTCTTACCCTCCAAACCGAAACACGAAAGTGACAAGTACTGACGCTATTGTAGCAGGAATACGTAAATCAATGGTACCAGGCCCGGGCGAGACAATGCAGAACTTTACCTCTTAGTTGCCACGATGGTAGTGACTCACATATCCAATCATTCTCCTCTTACGAAATGCCTGGGAGAGCTGCAGATATTCTATTCTTCTATTTTGACCGCTCCGTTTTCGAGTGGTTAGCGACCCTGACCACGCAATCGACGGGGCTCGGGGTCGATCCCCGACGGGGACAAGCATTTGTGTGGTGAGCATAAATGTTTGTATTTCCGGATTTGGGCGTTTATTAAATATATTCTTGTATTTATATATGTATTAGTATTGTTGACTAACACCCATAACACAAGCAAATAATTTGCTTACTTTGGGGTTAGATCAGTAAGTGTAATTTGTTCCGTGAATATTTATTTATTTATTATTTATTTATTCAAAGGAGCGCAGACCAACAAGGTGATGTCGAAACTTACATACATTGAGACCACGGTTGATCCCGGTTATCTTGTGAAAAATGCAGAAGTTGTTATTAGTACGGTAAAATGGAATAGCCACCCTTTCCAACCAACTAACCAGTAAACAATGGTGAACCTAAATTGTGGATCGTGGTAGAATCTATTGACTATTAATTAACTCTTCCTTCTACGCGAAGAAATCGGTGTGGCACTTGTTTTGGTAATTTACAACAATAACTACTTGAGCATGGGTTCAAAAAAAATGCAGATTGATTTATTATAATCTTAAGTCTTTTTACATAAATATTTTATCTTTTGACAGGTATACAGCTGATGAAAATGGTTTCCAACCCCAGGGCGATCATTTACCCACCCCACCTCCGATCCCTGAAGAGATCCTGAGGGCTTTGGAACAAAATGCTCGCGAAGAAGCTGCTGGAATCTACGATGATGGTACGGTAATTTACAATTACTGAAGTCCTCTTCTCACTTTTCTCATACTCTTTGAACTTACTGGACCCCCACTATTCCTTTATCGCACTACCAGACGCAAGCAGAAGTACCATCCATAAGTTTTAAATATACCAAAAACTATCAAACTGTTTGACAATTTTTTTTTGGCTCGAGTCGCTAAGCTTTGGAACAAACTGACCGCTCGGCCCCGTTGGTCGAGTGGTTAGCGGCCCTGACTACGCAATCAACGGGGCTCAGTTTCGATCCCCGACGGGGACAACAAGCATTTGTGTGATGAGCATAAATGTTTGTATTTCCGGGTGTGGGTGTTTATTATGTATGTAAAAGTATTTATATATGTATTTCTATGTATTAATATCGTTGAATAACACACATAATACAAGCAAATAATTTGCTTACTTTGGGGTTAGATGTGTAATTTGTCCTGTGAATATTTATATTGATATTATATTATAAACTGCTTGCGTCTATTTTTCCTGACATATACAGTGCTCGAACCTTTAAGAGTGAACAGGTTTGTTTCGGAAGGACCTGTACCACATTCGTCATCATCAACAGTTTCCATCAGGTGAGGTCGAAGATGTACGCCTATTCCAATTAAAATAAAAAAAAATATGTCAATGTAATTATACCCTAAATTTCTTTTTCTTCTAGCTTTTCCGCTACATCTCACCCTCTAAAATTTCCGTTTGAATGCAGATATACCAATACTGGTAGTTTCAGAATATACAGTTCCATGTTTGATAAAAAATATCCCTTGAATTTCGTGCTGTTAACCTGGTAAAATTAACTCGAAAAATTAGAAGCGTGTTATCTATATTAATATAATTTAACAAATGAAGAAGAAGAATGAATCTGTGAGCGCCTCGTTGGTCGACTGGTTAGCGACCCAGATTACGCAAATAATAGAGCTCGGATTCGATTCCCCACAGGGGCAGGCATGTGATGAGCATAGATATTTGTATTTCTGGGTTTGGGTGTTTATTAAATATATTTGTATTTCTATGTGTTAATATCGTTGACTAGCACCCATGTCACAATCAAATAATTTGCTTACTTTGGGGTTAGATCAATTCATGTAAAATTATCCAGAGATATTTATTTATTATTTATTATAAGCAAAAACCGGCTAAGTGAGAGTAGGACTCGCGTACGAAGGATTCCGTACCATTATCTATAAAAACGGCAAAAATCATGTTTGTTGTACCGGATCCCGCTTTAAATATTTATTTTATTCTATTATTAGTACTTGTAGTTATAGCAGTAACAAAAATACATAATCTGTGAAAAATTCAACTATTTACCTATCACGGTTCATCACGGACAGGCAGACTGACAATATGGATCCCTTAAAAGGTAGTCGTATAAATAATTATATGTGAAAAAAACACTAATAAATAATGTTAGAAAAAAAATTAGCGGTCATGATCGTGTATCTACAAATATTTTCTTGCCAAATTTCATCAAAATTGGTTTGACAGTTAAGCCTTGAAAGGGAAACAGACAGAAAGATCGAAAGACAGCCTAGTATAGATTTCAATAGAATCTTTCATCCCTTATTCCAACCCTATATTGGTTGAGCCTTTGTTGACACCGGATCAAATATTTCGTAACTAAGTGTTAATACAGTTAGACAGACAAATTTTCTTATTTATAATATTAGTATTCATGTATTTTTTAAATATGTTTATTTATTGCAGGGTCATATAACGATAACAAATACAGTGGCAGCAATGGCTACGGTTACAATAACATTGGTTATGACAATCAAATAAAAGTAGGGTCTCCAAATGATGAAGACAGCGTTGTAGTTAACTCAGCAGCATCCAGATCATTTGATACTCCTAGGCCTGGATTTAGAAATTCTGGTTCTTTTGGAGCCCAAAATACATTTAGGAGACCTGCTGGATACCGAAATGCTGCTGATCTCACCACAAGGGCGTATTTACCTCCTAGAAATCGTTTCTAATTCCCAATGACTTATAATTCTTAACTTGTTTAGATAAAATGGCTGCTAGTTTTAGATTGTACAAAGGATTATTGTAATAAATTATGATTATATATATATTTTAATTTTTTACTAAATAATTTAAACGCAGTAAACTGCCACATCTGACTTTCCGAATCCCGTATCCAAAACCCTGAATCAGCAGCGGCAACTTCCTGATGTCCACAAAGTTGCGAGTTTAGATGACCACTAAGCTGACTATGAACTCACAATGAAATAAATCAGTAGTATATTATATAGGAAGAATAGAAAAATACGTGTCTTTATAGTCCTTCAGCAGAAGACAATGAAAGTCCGTAAGACCGTATATCTTAATAGGTGTGTAGAGGTCAACTAATGCACTTGTTGCTATGCAACAGTATAGATTTAATTTTAGTACAATAGGTAAGGCTGTAGGCTAATCGGGTATAAATTTTCTGAGTCTCAAGCAAGTTATGTTTTCAAAGTGTTTTGTTCTTTATTTAATTTGTTCAAATCTTAAAGTTTTTGTCTTAGATTTTGGTTCTATTCTTATTATTATTATTATTATTTATTTTTTGTATTTTAAATTTTATTTGTTTTAATTTTTTCAATTAAATTTAATGTTTTTATTTAAATTTAAGTTGACTAAGCTCCGAAAGTCAAATTTGTTGTGTGTACGAAGTAGTAATCCGTAATTGGCTTATGTTTGATGTAAAATAATTGTATTTTATCTTATAATTAAAAATGCTGTGGATTAATTGGTAATAAATAAATAAATAAATAAACCACAAATCTTATTTATACATATAATAAAATCGTAGGGAAGTCAAAACTGTACATTGAATATTTTTTTTAAATAACACTTGGGGTGTGATTCACAATCGATATCGAAGCCAAAAAATATAGTTATTAGAATTTTTGTCAGTTTATCTGTATGTATGTCCGGGGTAAACTCAAAAAATACTGCATGAATTTACTTAAAATTTTGCATGAATATTACTAACAGGTCGGGTCAACATATAGGCTACATAATATCACGCTAACCCCCACGGGGGAGGGGCTGTGCGGAGTAAACGAAGTCCGCGCGGACGAAGTCGCTGGCAACAGCTAGTTTAAAATAAATTTGACTCCGCATTCGAAGCCAGGGACTAGTGCGTCAATAGTTTTAGTGTTTTTTAAATTAGTTAAGCTTTTTTTGAGTATATCCATCACACACATATAATCAATCAAATCTTACCTCATTATAAGTATGAAAAAAATCCTGTTTCCTAGACCGTTACCATACTTCACAGGATCACTTGCAAAGCCAATATAAAGATTTCATCAAGAGCCAGCCATTTCGAATACTTCATATAATTTAGTATATTATACTGTATGTATTTAAGTATACTTCTTTGGATTTACTTAATTGATAAATCCAAAGAAGTAACATAGATAGCATAATTTTAAATATGGTGCCTGCAAAATAAAAATGGCGGGATTTTTCCCTTTTGGTTAATTATTTTTTTACCCGTGTTTGAATACTGACAACCGTACTAGGAAAACTCAATTTTTTTAAATAAAGAAAAGTTTTTGGCATAATTAAGTTTGAATCGGCGATTGAATATGAGATAACAGGTCTCATATGAGTATGTACCTATCTACTACAATGAGATCATTCAGTAATTCAAATTGCACTGTGTTGAAAAGTTTTTTGATTAAAACGTTACTTCGAGTATTTATTTAAAACTAGCGGATGAATTTCGACCACAGGACGATCGCTAATTAGTAATTAGACTAGACAATAAAATCTCTTTTAGATATTACAACAGACTTTAGACGTAAAGAAAATAGTATACATGTGTAGTTATTATCACATAAATGTAGTGTGTGTAAAAAAAAAGTTTCGTCACACCCGTGTTCCCGAAGAAGTAGGCAGAGGTTAAGTCCCAAAAAGTGTGATAAGCTGGTAAGCATGGTGATGGTGAGGTGAGGTGATGAGGTGGTAAGCATATCGCCAACAGGGCACTTATGCAATCCCGAGCAACGTTGTTTTTATTAGAAAACTGAAAACACACATTTTCGAATTCCTTGACATTCTGCTCTGCCAGGACAATACACTGTATCTTCAGATACATATAGTGTTTTGTAGTAATATCCATAAATTAATTCCGCAAATATAGTTTTAAGAGTAGAAAAAAAACGTTCTCTTTAAAATACTGTGAAATAATAAAGGAATATAATATGTACACCCACGTTCTAGGATGTATCCGTAGCGTTTACCATCTGACGTCACGTCCAATCTCAACTTCAGCCACCAAATCGAGACAATAACATAAATAGTTTCCAAGAAGTTGGGAATCATTCCGAAGGTCTAGCGGTACTTTGGATGGTTCTGTCAACTCTCAACTTTGGATTCTGTTGACCGAAGAGCTCGCAGGTTGATAAATACCGCTCACAAAAATAAAGCTCATAAATAGAAAACTACACTTGAGCATCGTTGTAAGATCACCAGCTTATCAGTTTTTATAGAATGCTCTTTGCTGAATGTGCGAAAGCTCTTGGAACCTTGCCATTTCTTCGTTTATTACCAAAAGCAGGCAGTAGTTCCATCCATACGTTGTGGATGTATCAAAAAGTCGAAAAAAATAGTAATATGTATTTTTTTCTAATCGCCAAGAATTAGAATAAACTGTTTGTATCTATTTTTCCTGACAAATACAGTTCTTGAATCTTTAAAAGTGAGTTTCATCTTTGTCTTCATCGACACGTTCCATCATGTTCCAATTAAAATTAAATGTATGGAACTTAGTCACTGACTACTAAGAAGAACAAATTTCAGACTGCCATTCGGAAAATATTAGCCTTAAACAACACAAGCGGTGGTACCAAACGCGGCCAAGGTATTATGTTATAATTAATAGTCTAATAACCAAAAATTCGATGGTGGCGGCGCACACGGATTCCATATCGCGTCCGTGCGTTCCATGCCGATGACCGTAAGGAAAAAATCTGTGCTTTCAAAAATATTAAAAATCAATATGTATAATATACTAGCTGTTGCCTGCGACTTCGTTCGAGCGGACTTCGTTTACTCCGCACAGCTCTTCCCCCGTAGGTGGCAGCGTGATAATATGTAGCCTATATTTTGACCCGACCTGTTAGTAATATTCATGCAAAATTTGAAGTAAATCCATTCAGTACTTTTTGAGTTTACCCCGGACATAGATTTACTTTCCTACGATTTTATTATATGTACAGATAAGCTACACCATCTTGCAAATTTTCATCAAATTAATTCTACAGCGAATTATACAGTGCATCTAGTATCCATTTGTATTGTAGACGGAACTTTTTCCTTATTTTGTGGCTTGTTCATGTTATTGTGAGAGTTATAAATAAAACTGATGTTTCATAGTGATGATGATTTTAATATACATTTGATGATTTAGTCTGATTTGTACTGTTTTTGAAGATTGAATCAGCATTAGTATGCGCCGAATCGTCAAATCAAGATACACTTCAGTCATGGTCTTCACTGTTGATTTAGTAGTTACCTTGCCTTATTCACGAGATTTGTATATTAAGATAGCAAACAAGCAGATGGCTCTCTTGATAGAAAGAGACGACTAATATCGCCTATAAATAACATTAAACTTTTTTTTTTTCGAAATGACTATTACAGTTGACCTTATGGGTCGTTACTGCGTCACCGGAATTTTGGGGCGAGCAGAGTGCTCAGCCAGAGAGTATAGAGCCTATAAACGCCCGTGCTAAGGACTGTCTCTTGTGAGACAGGACCTCGGCTTAGTGCGACGTTCAGACTAGTGGTGGAGGGAGGAGTCGTGGCATTGCACCCCGCGTTAGACGCGGGTCGATAGAGAAGTCTACGTCGTCGAGACCGGCGACGACGGTATAGTGTAGAGTGTGAGTATATATTAGGATCGTCATCGGGTTAGGAAAGTACATGGCGGACCATCCTAAGCCTGGGTATCACATTCGCGGCGGCTGCGGTTTCGTAGTCCGCCGCGGTTGCGAATAACAGGTTAGTAACAATGATATTTTTTGATTTTGCTATCTGTGCAGCGGGATGGTAACGCGACAATGCTATAAGTATTTCTATATTCCATTTTTCAGTCTAGCTAGTATTAAGCCATACTTTTGGTTGAAAACCAGCCAGGTAATAAGCAGTCTTTGGCGGTAATTTTAAGCAGCAAACGGCAGAACAACAAGTGAAGTGGTAAAAAATAGCTAATGATGATCTACTCTTTGTGTTTCATTCTTTTGATTTATTTTTCTTCCGGTTATACAACAGTTTAGGTTTTCTGTATAGCACCATTTACAGCTCATTATCATCAGGTTGCTGCTGTTCATTTTGTGTTGAGAAGTTACAGAGGTAAGAACAAGAAGGACTCACACTCTCACAGTCACAGGACAACAGAACTATTTAAATCCCTGTGTTCCCTTTTTGAGGATTAGATTAAGTATATTACTGCTAGGCATATCATGAAAAGTGAAAGAAGGCTAATCACGTAATCTATGACACTAACGCCATTGCTACTAACTAGGTGGTAGAGTTCTGCAACACCTAGACCGGGTTCGGTACCACCTCCTTACCTATGCCTGCTGCAATAGCGTCGGTCGGTGCCTGATGCTGTTGTGGTTCGGTTTGGAGGATTAGGTAGCCGATAAACTTAAGCACGCGGTATTCTAACACCATCACACATATTAAAAGATTTTTGGTGCCTATATGCGATGGTTTTCTTTCATGAAGATAACCATCTGCTTGAATGAATGAATGAATGAATGAATACTCTTTATTGCGCACCAAATTTAATAAGACAGATTATGTCCAATACTTATAGTTAATAATTATGTATATAGCGGTTACACAAAGGTGGCCTTATCGCTAAAGAGCGATCTCTGCCAGACAACCTTTAGGTAGAGGATATTTTACAATTAATATATTTTAGATAGGGGTGTAATTAAGTGATATAATTTCCAAATATAATCTATATTATGAAAAATATAAATACGTAATATAAATAAAATATAAATACACAGGACGACACACACACACACACATATATATATATATATATATATATATATATATATATATATATATATATATATATATATATATATATATACACATATATACACATATACACATTGTATATATTGGCTTGCTTGCCATCCTATAAATTAAAAAAATGCTAACTAAGTTATGGCGTTATTAATTAAAATTTACACGTACGAAAGTCTTAGCGATGATTTTTATCTCAGCTTTGAAATGTCAAGTATCATGAAAATATGTAAATTAATGTGTGTCGGGCCACGTGCAATGAAGGGTTCTGAAGTTGCCCATCACAATAATACGGACTAGGAAGAGGGCATTCACTGTTTATTCTTATACTAATAATATTTAACCTATTTACCATCAATGACGGATATATCTTCCCCCCTCGTGTTGGTCCCGGGCTTCTTTGAAGTATAGGCCAAATGCCGTTCTACCAGGCAGATCGTAAAAGGCGACTGATTGGCTTTACGAGTCACTACCATCGTGGCTACAAGGTGGTAGAGTTCTGTATTGTCTCGCCCGGGTCTGGTACCAACGTCTTACCTATTCCTGCTGCAATAGCGTCAGTGCTTGTCACTGTCATGTTCCGGTTTGGAGGGTAAGGTAGCCGGTAAACTTATGCATGTGGCATTAGACCTAGCCACAAGATAGCAGCGCACCATTAACATCTTTGGCGTCTATGGGCGATGGTTGACTCTTTCCATCAGGAGACTCAGATAGGCTTGTTTGCTATCTTATGATATAAGAAAAGAAAAAAAAATATCTACACCACAGGTTCACCACCTATAAAAACTTCTCCAAGTACATTTTATAGGTTTGTCGACTATTACTTTAAAACTTGTGAAACCTTCTAAGTCGTGTTCGTTCCACTTGGTAAAAGGTATAAGGTTTATTAATTTAAACATCAAATAACGGAATATCGAATTATATTAAATATTAAATACAAAATACAGAACTTATTACACTTTATTATCGTACATTAAGCAACTTCACTTCTCAATTTCACAAACACGAATGCCTCGAAAACACATCTGACAGACCTTTTTATAGTGTTTTATTTTATTCGACTACCGTCTAATTATAAGTTAAACAATTAACAATTCTAAAGATTTCATAAGATTTTAATAATTAGTAAAGAATTAATACTTCATCTTTATATTGACACAAGAATTAAGAAATTGATGGCCTCATATCCTCATTTTATGTATATTTGTGTAAAATATTGCCAACAGTCGTGATAGTTTCCCGTTTAACTTCGTTATATTTACTAGGTACTACTGTGAATTTTTTTATCACCCCCCAAAACTAAGCGTTTAGCCGGCTGTGGGGACTTGCACTTGATTTTAACACAATTTACACTTTAAGGCTTTAAAGTGAATCCATACTATCCATACTAATATTATAAATGCGAAAGTAACTCTGTCTTTCTGTCTGTTACGCTTTCACGGCTAAACCGCTGAACCGATTTGAATAAAATTTGGTGCAAATATAATTTGAGACCCAAGAAAGGACATAGGGTAATTTTTATCCCGGAAATCCCACGGGAACGGGAACTATGCGGGTTTTTATTTTAGATTTTTTTTCACGCGAACGAAGTCGCGGGCATAGCTAGTATTTAATAAGAATAAGAACACATTTATTTGAGACGCTCACCACAGAACATGTTCAACTTACAACAACAATATACAATTTAGACATACAATATTTTTATACACAATACACTATAAAGACAAACAAACAAAAAAAAAACAAGATATGAAGTACACAATGGTGGTGCGACATATCAAATTGGCATGCCACTCAACATGTGTTGGGATTATAATGGCAATCTCAACGCTGATTTTCTGTAGTAGCCAGTTCCCTGAAAAAGGTCTATTCACCCCTGAGTGCTAAGTGTGAGTTTTCTTTTCACATTCGATCGTGAGCGCGTTTCAAGTTTACTAGGAATTTGTACGTGATTTGTACAGCGCCACCTAGTGTTAAACTGGTTTCTCACGTTTACCACTAGGTGGCGCTGTACAAATCACATACAAATTCCTAGTAAACTCCAAACGCGCTCACCATCGAATGCGAAAAGAAAAACTCACACTTAGCACTCTGATAGTTTATTAATAATAGCATATAACATACATAATAACATGATATGATTTCACAAACTATTTCCTTAATCGAATTGTTTTTTAAATAAACCTACAATACCTTTAAAATCCTATACAACGATATCCCACTCTATGAAGTACACGAAAAAGTATCCCCATTTTGCGTGTATGTAGATAAGCTATCCTAAAATAACATTTCCAAATTATAGTTTTCTAGCGCTAAGGATCTCTGAGTTAGACTCCGGACGAGCGGACGGGCAGATATTGCAAAATTATAAAGTTTTCTAGTTTATTCCTGAACCCTTTTTCGCCGTGTTGGTCCCGGCCTCCTTTGTAGAATAGGCCAACTGCCGTTCTGCCAGGCAGGTCGTAAAATGCGACCGATTGGCTATCGAGTCACTACCATCGTGGCTACTAGGTGGTAGAGTTCTGCATTGTCTCGCCCGGGTCTGGTACCACCGCCTTACCTATTCCTGCCGCAATAGCGTCAGTGCTTGTCGCTGTCGTGTTCCGGTTTGGAGGGTAAGGCAGCCGGTAAACTTATGCATGTGGCATTAGACCTCGCCACAAGATAGCAACGCACCATTAACATCTTTGGTGTCTATAGGCGATGGTTGACTCTTCCCATCAGGAGACCCATCTGTTTGTTTGCTATCTTATGATATAAAAAAAAACCCTAGCAATGAAGTGCAATAAAAATATCCAATATGTTAATAGATATCAAATATGAAGAATGAACACATTTTGCGTAACTAGTAAAGTCATATATCCCTGTAACTTATTGAAAATTGTTAGATATAAAACCCAGTTCCTCTTGATAAAAAATATATTATAGTAATTAATTACAATAAGAAATTCACTAGGACGTATATAGTACACGAGAACTTCCGACAGACTGCCGAAAAAACAAAAAAACAATTAGGGCAGGGACAAGTGTGTCGATTCCCGCCGCGTAGTGTTGGACCTTCTACGATGCTTGCTATTAGTTACAGTTAAAGTAATCGGTCTGGATTGGAGGGTAAGATAGCTAGTAAACTAATGCATGTAGAATTACATCTCGTCACACAGATAGCAACGCATCAATAACATACCAACTGCTTATAAGCAATGGTTGTCTTCTTCCATCGGGAGAGCTACTCGCATGTAGGCTGTTTTTAGGGTTCCGTACCTAAAAAGTATAACGGAACCCTATTACTAAGCCTCCACTGTCTGTCTGTCTGTCTGTCTGTCACCAGGCTGTATTTCATAAACCGTAATAGCTAGAAAGCTGAAATTTTCACAAATTATACATTTAAAAAACACACTTACACACATACTATACAAGGATAGCAACTATGTATTATAATGTTACACTTTTTTGTATTTAAGTAACTGCATGTGGAATAAATGTATGTGAGATTACTAATGTACTTAGAAATTAGTTATTAAAACTGTTGAACCTTAGGGAAAGATCTAACCTCTATAACACGGGTTATCCTAGTATAGAGGTTAGAGCTCCACAATGATTTTTTCATTTACTGTGTAATAAATAAATAAATAAATAAATACAAATAAATAAATAAATTTCCGTTGTCACTGTAACAACAAATACTAAAAATAAGAAAATGAAAATATTACGGTGGATCCCCATACAATAAAGGTGTATTTTTCGTTTTTTTTTGTTATTATGGTGCGGAACCCTCCGTGCGCGAGTCCGACTCGCACTTGGCCGATTTTTAATTAATCTAATATATAAAATGCTCGTGTCACAGTTTTAGTTAACATACTCCTCCGAAACGGTTTGATCAATTTTGAAAAAATTTTATCTGTATATTCAGTAGGTCTGAGAATAGTTAATTATCTATTTTTATAACCCTAAGTGATAAAGACGGTCCGCCCCATTTTTTTCTTGGGTATTTTTTTTCTATTTTTATTTTTTATGATGTGGCATTAAAAAACACAAACCACCCTAAATTTTTCATCTTTCTACCATCAACTCCTATTTTTTAAAAGCAATATTAATAATTTATTAATTTATATGGCAAAATAATGTTTACCGCGTCAACTAGTATTATATAAAAAGTATCTTCATCTCGCCAGTGAACAAACCACTGAATTGTGATAAAATCAAGCTTTCGTTGTACCGTGGTACCATTCAAACTGCTTACGTCGTCAGAGAATCGGCGTGATAATATTTTAAGATTAAATCACGATCACTGATATGTCGAAATACAAAAGTAAATATTTGATAGCTTTCGAACTTTGACACATAATTGAGTCTGTCACGCTGGCTTGTCACGTTCAAGATATTAAAGTCAATTAAAAGGATAGTATAAATGAAGATTTTTTTATCGATAATGTCACATCTCATTTGATTCCTGGTGTTGGAGCATCATTAAAGATGTGGTCGTTTTTGGTTTGTTGATTTTATTTATAATATTTTAACTATTACGTTGATCTTATCTAACTCATAATTTAAAAAAAATTTTAAAAACTGTATCTAAAATACTCAGTACTAATAAAAAAATAAAAGTATTATAAATAAAAGTAATTGATATATATGTCGCAGTGAAATTGTCAATACCGTTAGTTTATAATCTAAGTGATATTATAATTTAACTGCTAACCTAACCTAACCAAATTATAAACTCCCTAGGTAGATTATAATCTAACGACTATTGACAATTTCTTATAGTCGCCTCTGTGGTCTAGTGGCCCAGCGTTGGCGTTTACCACATGAGGTCCCGGGTTCGATTCCGGGCCAGGCACATAAAAAAGTGTTTTTTCAGTTTTTCTGAGAAACACAAAGTTGCCTGGGGTTGAAAAGTGCCCGGTTGGCGATTGGCTTGCCACCTATCACATTGTGGGACCAAGTATCTTCGGCTAATCGTGGGTGCACTTGTTGCACCTTTGCCTACCCCTTCGGGGATATGGATGTGAACACTATTGACAATTTCACTGCGATGTATACAATTCTTCCTGATATTTCTGATAGTTTTAAATCTTTATCACTTAATAAATTCCGCGAATAGCTACTACACAATATCTCGTATATTATGATAATGTATATGAATAATTTGGTGATAGAATTAAATATTAACCCAACACCTAAATCTTTTATTGGATAAATGTAAATACATTAAATATTTCAGTGGTAATTAATATATTTAAATTTAATATGTACCATAAAATTCTTTTTAACAAAATTAGTAACTAGATTTACAAAAATGTTATAATTCTAATATTTTTGTGTCACATTTTTATAGAATGTGTGGATAATTATAATTATTTTTACAGCTTGTAACATCTATACTCACGCTAACAAACTTTTTTTTTTGGTGCTATCAAACATAATGTGAGTTCAAATTTGCGTCAGGTGAAATTTTATAGACATTTAATTAATTTTTATTTTATAGAAGATTAATGTATAAAATCTAGATAAAGTGGCGTAATATTAACTTCTTCTTTCGTTGTGGGTGACAAATTTTCGAGTCCAGAGTGCTAAGTGTGAGTTTTTCTTTTCGCATTCGGTCGTGAGCGCCTTTCCAATTTTACTAGAAATTTGTATGTGATTTGTACAGCGCCACCTAGTGATAAACTGGTTTCTCACGTTTACCACTAGGTGGCGCTGTACAAATCACATACAAATTGCTAGTAAACTCCAAACGCGCTCACGATCGAATGCGAAAAAAAACTCACACTTAGCACTCTGTTACAATTACCTATTGTTACGAGATATCAAAATTCTTCGATAACACTAGAAATTGTCCTCCTGCCTTATCTGCTACTGCATTGGAATCATTTCTTAACTTGATAAAAGGCATAAACAAAAAAGTAATGAATTGAGTGTATTTTGGTGCCTATATGCTTAAAACTACTCTATTACTTAATGTCTTTCAACGTCTAAATATCTATTCATTTGTTTGTTACAGAGCTGTTTAGGCTAAAAATGAAAGAAGATTGGCATATAAGAAAGGTTTTTGGGTATCTATAAATAAATAAATAATAAATATTCACGGGGCAAATTACACTTACTGATCTAACTCCAATGTAAGCGAATTATTTTCTCGTGTTATGGGTGTTAGTCAACGATATTAATACATAGAAATACATATATAAATACTAGATTATATTTAATAAACACCCAAACCCGAAAACACAAACATATATGCTCATCACATAAATGATTGTCCCCGTCGGGGATCGAACCCGAACCCCGACGATTGCGTAGTCTGGGTCACTAACCACTCGACCAACGGGGCGGTCATCGCGGGCGGTGTCTGTGAAAATATTGATAGATTGATACATAATAATTTCACGCCAAGTCCCTGACGGGGTAGATAGACAGAATTGAGTGCCATATACCATGGTCCAGGCAGACCTTGTCTGGTGACGTCATAACTGTGAAGGTTGATGAAGTCACACAAGAACAAGGGAGGGGAAAAGGAAGATCTGCCCAGCCAGGCAAGGTGTACTGCCTGGGGACCGAATTACATTTGAGAAGCGTTGAAACTTGTGCATAGTGTGTTCAAGATAAATAATTGTTATATCACGATTCAGGATTTGATTTTTTAAATTTCGTTTTTTCTATTTTTTTCTTGTAGCGTTTGTAGATTGCTTGAACCCCTACAAGACAAATCTTTTCGTTATATTTCCTTGTTGTATAATGTATAATTAAAACGAATCTAATGACACCTGTTAAGTTTAGGCTTCAGAGTTTGCCAAAGAAATGTACATAAATACACTCGAAAAAATAAACTCCCTTCTGATAAAAATCTTTTAAAGTTACTAATAACTAGCAGGTTTTTTATTTATAAAACGTGACAATTTTGAGTTCGTGTGGACCAAATTCTCAAATGGATATTCGATAAAAAATATGGACCTGATGATATCTATAATATTAATCTCTATGAGACAACCTTAGGACAGAGAAGATATTTTATTTAATTTAATTCAGATAATAGGTTACTTAATCAAGATTATATCAAAGAACATTGCTACGATTTTACGATCATTTCGTAGCGATTATTAAGGACTTCTAATTAAAATAATGTAAATTACCTATTTGATCAAAAAATAATTGTTGTCTAGTGTAAGTAAATCATTTTCTTTTTTAAACAACAATTTTGTTTCAGGTGCTGATGTTGATAAGCTTAGGTAACGCTGATAAGTTGAATCGCCTATATCTTCCACCACCTAATGCAAACTTATCAGGAGGTCGTTCAGATGACTTGCAGGTGCCAAAGCAAACATTCCTTGATCAAAATCAAGATAACATTCTAAAAGACCTACTTATAGCTAAACCTAACAGAAATTTTCAAAATATATATTCTTCTACTGCTCCTTCTACAACTATTTATAGTGACATTTTAAACCCTACAACTGAACAGATATTAACTAAATCTAACTTACCCGTTAATGAAAGATTTAAAACCATTTTAAATACAAGTCCAAAGCTTAATTTGAATCAGAATTATGAGCCTACTGATAAAATTTATGAACCTGGTTTAAATTATGGTAGCACGACTACCCTTCCAAAATCATCACGAAATAAATATGATAAATTTGCATCCACTATACCTAACGAAGTTATTACAAACACAGATGATACTTCGTATTCAACGTCTCCAATAAGTATTCTCAATAGTAAGCAGCCTTCAGATGACGAAAATCTTGACACTTTCACAGATTCTTCGCTTCCTATATATTCAGGAAATAAAAACGAAAATCTTCTTCGAAAATATCCCCAACGGTTAAATAGTGATTTGAAATTTAAATCTAAATATCCTAGCACTGATATATCTAATATAAATCAATATCCAGAGAGGATTCAAGCTGAAGCTGACAGACAAGCTGTTATTTTAAATTACGAAAACCAATTAAATCCAGACAGCTATGCTTATAGTTTTGATACTTCTAATGGAATACATGGAGATGAAAATGGTACTACAGTCGGTGGAACAAGAGCTCAAGGTTCATATTCTTATATAGGCGATGACGGTAAACTCTATAATGTGACGTACACTGCCGATGAAAATGGATTCCAACCACGAGGAGACCATTTACCTACACCTCCACCTTTACCAGAAGCTATTCAAGCAGCACTTAAAAAAATTGCTGAAAATGAAAGAAACGGAATTTTTGACGATGGTAAGGGAATGATGCTATTTTGTATTAATACATTATAAATAAACTGCTAACAGCCTTCAAAAATACATTTTGATGGTATGATTATCTTTATTTGCCAGTTTTTAATAACATAAAATAGAGAATACGGATAACTTTTCTGACAGAAAGCCAAAGCTATCCCTACAATAATTCTGACTCTCTTTTTGTAGTTAAGTGAATTATTTGTCTTAGATCTTGTGGGATTATTAAATACAAATTTTAGCAACATTTTAGTCAGATGGTATCACCATCTAACTTTAAACGCAACTATTTTTTTTTTGCGACGTTTTTTACTAAAACTGACAGATGGTAGCACCCTACAATCCATATGAGCCAGTAAAGCTGTTGATCCCGGTTATTACAAGAAACAAAAACAGTGTGACCCTAGAGGTAATTAACTTTTCCCAATGGCAAGGTAAAAAGTGAACAGCATATCTTACGAATAACCAACGTGATGATATTTTATTTATTTACTAGCTGTTACCTGCGACTTCGTCCGCGCGGACTTCGTTTACTCCGCACAGCTCCTCCCCCATAGGTGATGCGTGATAATATGTAGCCTATATATTGACTCGACCTGTTAGTAATATTCATGCAAATTTTGAAGTGAATTCATGCAGTACTTTTTGATTTTACCCCGGACATACACACAGACAAACAGGCAAACAGACAAAAATTCTAAAAACTATATTTTTGGCTTCGATATCGATTGTAGATCACGCCCCAAGTATTCTTTTAAAAAAATATTCAATGTACAGTTTTGACTTTCCTACGATTTTATTATATTATGTATAGATAACAAATCAAATGTTTTGGTAGTGCGTTGGTATTCATACAGCAGTGATACAATACAGTCGTAAGGTTATTTGCTGCATTACAATCCATTATAAGCATACAGTACAAGGAAGAAGCATTGCCTGGCAGAACAGCGCATGGTCTTTTTTCAAAGGTAGCTCGAACCAAGAAAAGGAAACTAGTGTTATAAATTGTGTAAAGTGAAGTCAAGACTTTATAGAACTCTGTCATAGGATATTTACGATAGTAGTAAATTTTTTAGGCTTCTTAATGTTTTACAAACTACCTACCAAAAAAGTAGATGGTCTTTTGACTAAAAAAAAAAATCAACACATTATTTATATATTATGGAAGTAGTTATTCGCATATAGTCTGAAAAAAACATGACTTTAGGATTGTTAATATTATAGTGATAATTGGGACCAAATATTTCCTCTCAATAGTGTGAAAGCGCTAAATTAATATCCCGTTAAATAAGCTAATTACTAATTACAATAGACTGCACATATTACTTTGTCCGATTGGTCACGCAATGGGACACTTGCCTGAGTGTGGCAATATATCGAAACCTCACATAATATCCAGCTTACTGCAAATAATAATGCCCTATGCTAGGACTGATGTTGCGAATGCTTTAATTTATTTATTTAACTCACTCGCTATTTAAAATTTCATTAATAACAATATTTATTTAATATATTTCAATACATTCATGATACAAGAAATTAAGGAATAATTTTAATGAGTTTTATTGTTTTAAGGTTCTTATAATGAAAATAAATATGGATATAAAAGTTACGGAAGCGTGCCTAATAAAAAAATACCATTTGACCAGCCTGTATCAAATTATGATAGAGGCTATTTTGATACTACATCAAAAAATACACCTTATAGAATACCTACTTCTACAAAACCTTACAATGAACAAGGTGTAAGTGACGATATTATTGAAAATTATGATAAATATGACCAAACAAATTTTAATAAATATTCTGAACCTTTAAATCAGGAAGTATTTACAAGAGTATCACCTCTTCAAAATGAAAGAATGAATTTACCGACTTTAACTCTTGAACAGGACTCAAAAAATCCCACCAATATTTTAAATTCTTATGAGTCTGGGACTTTGCCTAATTCATATCCTCCCTCAGTAAATGGTAATCAAATAAATAAGGTATACTCAATAAGCCAGCCGTCAACTAAAGAAGGCTATCAGTATTTTCAACCGACAAATAGAATCGATTCCAAGTTTAACACTTTGACTCCTAGCACCTACACTAAAATTGACGGCTTTACCAGTGTTAAACCATCCACATTAAGCCCTTTTACTACCGTAATACCTCAAGAGTATATTGTTAACGGAAACCGAAAAGGTATTTCCCAACCTAATAATGATTTGAATCTAATCTCTCCTGATGTAATGAGACAAATTTTAACCAGTCAAAAAAGTCCTTTGTTAAAAGAAATTCAAAATAATGAAAATATATTTGAACTTGATAAAACCACAGAAAAAAACTATGAAGATGAAAATTATTCATATGGACCAGGGTTAATACCTAAAACTGAAGAAAAAGCCACAATGCAATTTGGTGAAAATGTTTCAGATTTTAACAAAGATTTTAATGCAAACATACCAGAAGGACTAGAATTTGGACAAAAAATTACAATCCTTTCTTGATTAATAATAATGATTCTCGATACTATTCGACTACACCAATTCCTTCACAATATTATTTTACTACACAAACATATAACCCTATGCTTGTAAAGAGTCCTGCTGGTGAGTTAGGATTTTCTACAACTCTTCAGCCAAATATAATTATGATACCTGGAAAAAGTAATGTTAATGTAAACTCACCTTATTTTATAACTGACAATGGAATTAATCTGGAGGCAACAATTGATGAATACGAGAATAAAAACAATTATTCAAATATACCAGAAGACAATGAAAATACTAAAATATCCCCTGGAATTAAAAAAATAAACTATAGTTATAATCCAGCACAGAGTTATAAAGAATCACCAAACGATTTTTATAAACCTTCGGAAAATATCACAGGGGAAGATTTTAGTGGTCCTAAACAGCCTCAAACTTATGATCCTATAACTGGTTATCATTATTAATGTTGTTTAAAGATGTACATACATTATTGTAATGCTTTTTAAAATTCAATAAAAAATGTTTATTATGATTTGTTTTTTACATATGTTAATTAAAATAAAATAATAAAGAGATTAGGCGTTAGGGCCTACCAAACGATTTTTTTTATTTTCATTAAGAACATTTTTAAAAGGAGAGCCGCCTCTGTGGTTTAGTGGTCCAGCGTTAGCGTTGACCACACGAGGGGAATCGAACCTCATGTGAATGAGGTTCGATTCCCGGGTCGGGCACATAAAAAAAGTGTTTTTTCAGTTTTCTGAGAAACACAAAGTTGTAAGGGATTGGAAAGAGCCCGGTTGGCGATAGGCTTGCCACCTATCACATTTGTGGGACCAAGTATATTCGGCTAATCGTGGGTGCACATGTTGTACCTCTGCCTACCCCTTCGGGGATATGGGCGTGAAGATACTTTTTTAAAAGGAGAGCACCGAGTACCAAACATTAGGATTCGTGCAAATTTGCTTTACCTTTATTTCATATTTATTTCTTTTTAAAAAAAGAAAGGAAAAACTTTGTACACCTTTTCAAAATAATTGCGCAAACGGTGGAGTATGGACACAATCTAAATTCACATTTCGAAGGAATGCAAAAACCTAATATTTTTAAGTAATATCACATAAAGCCGTTGGTTCCGGTTGTGACTAAAAACCATCGATTATCGTTTTCAAGTCGATAAAATGAGGACCACTACTTATCTCGCCAGCCAAAAAGGTAATTGTGGTGAACCGGAAAATCTATAGACGTTCGGTATAATCTGCCGACCCCGCAAGGGAACCGGGCGTGAAGACACTTTTTTTTAATTAATAATAATAAACTTTACGCCTATTTTCATTTTACATAATATTCATTATCTGATGGCACTGCGATGCAGTTTGGCAGATGAAAAAGTGTAAAATCTTTAGGATAAGTCTTTGAGAAATGAAATAAAAAAAGGATTGGGCACTGAATACTATCCTTCAGCATATACCACGAATTAAATGGATACGCCTTTCAAGGCAGTAGCTTAGGTTATCAGCGTAGCTTGCGTTAACATACAGAAATACGGAGTTATTCTACTTAACGATGACATAAAACCACTCCAACGGTAATTTATAAACCTTGTTTCATAATTGTCTTGGTAATTTATAAATCGCCTCTGTGGTCTAGTGGTCCAGCCTTGACGTTGACCACGTGAGGTCCCGGGTTCGATTCCCGGGTCGGGCACTTAAAAAAAAGTGTTATTTCAGTTTTCTGATAAACACGAAATTGCCCGGGATTAGAAAGTGCCCGGTTGGCGATAGGCTTGCGACCTATCACATTTGTAGGACCAAGTATTTTCGGCTAATCGTGGGTGCACTGGTTGTACCTCTGCCTACACCTTTTAGGTAAATTTAGGTTAATATTAGGTTTTTGCAGTCCTTCGGGGATACGGGCGTGAAGGTACTTTATAAACCATGTCAACTTATTCACACACATACACATATCTTCACGCCAGATCCCTCACGGGGTAGGCAGAGAGAACCGAGTGCATCGTGATGTATACGATCCTTGCAGCCTTGTCTCGCTTCCTCCACATTCATCACTCTCTTCATACACACGCCGGTTGCGAAGACTCTTGACACCACCCGGAGGTGGTCCGAAGACAGTACTCGATCAATCTGATCGTGGTATGTCTTGGTCTTCAACTTATTCAGTACTATAAAATAGTACAACACGATATACTTAATAATACACCTTTGACAGTGCTATACGCGCTCATACGTGGCGACACATTTCTTCCCAGTACCGTGTGTATAGTATTGATGTGGTCTGTTGTATATACGGTGTTTTACCAGTCAACCTATTTAATATATCACCGATCGAACATCGGTTAACACCGGTTAATATTGATAATGAGACGCAGCTTAATATTGATAAAGCCTAATCTTACCCATTTTTTACCCAAACTTCATTAAACTCAATTAAGTATAACAAATTTTAGTTCCGGGACAATCAATCACGCACCGCTCATTACGGGGAACAAAAAATTGGTTAAAAAATACATTAGCTTTATTATATATGAACATTCTGTATTAAACGTGGTTACTTTAAAATTAAATTAGAGCTTTGTCTATCTGTTAAAAGCGTGTATTCGATTTGCAACGAAATCTTCATATTTTTCAAGTGTTTTTAGAGCAGTATCGTAATAATGTGAATAGATTATTGAAGGATATTACAGTTTTTGCAAGATTTAGTATTGATTTTGTGCACTATAGAGAAAGAATATAATTTTTGATAACGGTTTTTTTTTAAAACGAAGACAATCCCTCCATACTGTTTTACTAAAATAGGCGTCAGAGTTATATTTCAGGACAAATACAACCATTGTAATACGTCAAAATATTTTATTTTAAATGCATTTTTCTAACAGTATGTTGGTTCTAAAGTAAAATATAGAACCAAAATGACGAAAATGTTGTTAGATATTTAAAAATAGTTCATTTTATCATTTTTTTTCACCGGTAAGTATCAATAGAAACCTAAAATATTTATTAAATATATGTGAATTGAGTTTATACTTAATATACTATTTTTTTCAGTCCGTTATATGAACTCATTTATTTAGACCAATTATTTTAAAAATAGTATAAATTCTCGCACGCAATCGTATGCCGATCAAATTTTGAACCTGCGGTAAATGTAATAATCAAGAACTACAAACATCTTGCAAAAATGGTAATATCCTTCGAATAATTTACTCACATTATTACGATATTGCTCTGGAAAAAACTTGAAAACATGAATTTTTCGTTGCAAATCGAATACGCCCACTTTACTTCTTTTACGACAGTACCTTAGTTCTATATATATATATATATATAATATATATATATATATATATATATATATATATATATATATATATATATATATATATATATATATATATATATATATATATATATATATATATATATATATATATATATATATATATATATATATATATATATATATATACTACAGCTTGTTAATTATTATTGTAATTCAAGGGTTACTTTGTCCTACACGTAAAGTGGAAAATTTCTTAGCCCGACACTCTGCAGTTTTCTTTTTTATCTAAGAATCTCTACTAGTCCGCGATGCAAGATTTTTTTAAGATAGAAAGATGGTTGTCTCGTCAAAACAAAGCTGTTCAAAAAATTTAGCTTGCTGGGACCACGGTCTATATCCTTAAAATCCCATCTACTAATCTGCCAGACAGTTTGTAAATGGCGAACAATTTATATATATATATATATATATATATATATATATATATATATATATATATATATATACATATATATATATATATATATAACTGCTATCGTGCCTAATAGTTGGTAGAGTTCCACAATGTCTTATCTGTGTATTTCGTACATCTGCCTTACCTATTCCTGCCACAGTCGCGACAATGCTTTACACTTTCGTATTCCAGTTCGGAGGGTAAAGGAGCCGGTATACTTATGCATGTGGTATTGTTATTCCGTAACACGGGTTCCGTAACTATCTTCTTGTTTGCTATCTATTGATATAAAAAAACCGCCAGTTTATTTGCTACCATAAATTTCTCCGTGTTGGTACCGTGCTCCTTTGTAGAATAGGCCAACTGCCGTTCTGCCAGCCAGGTTGTAAAAGGCAACTGATTGGCTACGCGACTCACTATCATCGTGAATACTAGGTGGTAGAGTTCTGCATTGTCTCGCCTGGGTCTGGTTCCACAGCCTTACCTATTCCTATCGCAATAGCGTCTGTGCTTATCAGTGTTGTGTTCGGGTTTGGAGGATAAAGTAGCGGTTAACTTATGCATGTAGCGTTAGGCCTCGCCACAAGATAGCAACGTACCATTAACATCCTTGGTGTCTATAGGCAATGGTTGACTCTTTCCAACAGGAGATCCATCTGCTTATTTGCTATCTTATGGTATAAAAAAAATATATCTCACATCTCTTTAATTGCAAGTCATCAAACCCTAAAAGCGATGCAAGATTTGTGAATAGATAGCATCTTCGTATCAAAGGTGAAGAGGTCGAAAAATATACAAAAACAACGATGACATTTGAAGGCAAAACAATGGCGAGTGCTCGTGAAAACGCAATAGTGATATTTGGAATCGGACAAAGGTTTTGGCATCATTAGAGTAATATATTACGTAATAATTGGTAATGTTAGTACTAATTTTTAATTCTTATTTCCTCAAACTTAATAATTTAAGTTTGAAGAAATAAGCATATGACTTTATCAGCTAACTCTTTATTAATTAATGTAGAACTAGCTTTTTTATCGGCTATTTAGCTATCGGTTAGAATTATATATATTTGATTATATTATAAGATAGCATCTATGGTCTAGTGGTCCAGCGTTGGCGTCGACCACATGAGGTCCCGGGTTCGATTCCCGGGTCGGGCACATAGGAAAAGTGTTTTTTTCAGTTTTCTGATAAAAACAACATTGCCCGGGATTGGAAATTGCCCGGTTGGCGATAGGCTTGCCACCTATCACATTTCTGGGACCAAGTATCTTCGACTAATCGTGGGTGCACTTGTTGTACCTCTCCCTACCCCTTTGGGGATATGGGCGTGAATATACTTTTTTTTTAAAAGATAGCAAACAAGAAGATGGGTCTAATGATGGAGAGAGAGAAAGATTATATGTATGTACTACAAATTTCAACATTAGTTTACATAGTGTATGTAGTATATCGTAAGATTTTCTTAGGGCTACATAATATGTCATTACAATTTAGAGGCACGGCATACCTACTTTCAGTTGGTCCAAAGGTTGACTGGAGGAGAATGCCACTAGGCATTAAGTTCACCTTTTGTACAAATTATTTTAAGGTGTACAATAAAGTTAAATAAATAAATAGACACTAAATAGGTTAATGAGTGTCTATGGTAATAGTGCCTTGAGGCGAGGTCTAATGCCACATGCATAAGTTACTTACCCTCTAACCTGGAATACGATAGTAATAAGCACTGACGCTACTGCGGCAGGAACAAGTAAGTCGGTGGAACTAGACCCGAGACAATGCGGAACTCTACTACATAGTAGCTACGATAGTAGAGACTTACATAGCCAATCCGTAGTCTTTTACGGCCTGCCTGGCAGAACAGAAGTGGAGCCCGGACCAGCACGGGCGAAAATTAATCATGTTTGTGAGTTTAAGAGGTTTTTTTATATTGTAAGGTAACAAACAATTAGATGATTCTCCTAATGGAAAGTGTCAACCATCAGTTATAGACGCCAAAGATGTTAATGGTGCATATACAAAATGCATAAGTTTATCTGCTACTCTACTCTTTAAACCTGAAAACGCCAGTGACAAGCACTGACGCTATTGTGACAAGAATATGCAAGGCGGTGGTACCAGACCCGGGCGAGCTAATTCAGAACTCTACCACCTAGTTGCCACGATGGTAATGACTCGCATAACCAATCGATTGCCTTTTACGACTTGCCTGGCAGAACGGTAGTTGGCCTTATTTCGCAAAGGAGCCCGAGACCAACACAGGGAATGTGGTTGGAATGTCACATGCATAAGTTTACCACCTATCTTACTTTTCAAACCGAAACGACACCAAAATTTACTGACGCTATAACAACATAGGAATAGGTCTTCTCAGTGTGTCTTCTCAGCGTTTCCGATCCAGTGGTAGTTTAAAAAAAATGTTGACGTGTCAAAATAACTTGTAAAAAGTTTTATTGAACAAAGTATTTCTGATTTCTGATTTCTGAGATAAGGCGATGCTACCAAAACTCATTCATGATGTTGCAAAACTCTACTACCTTGCAAAAGAAACAAATATACAATGCTACATTCATAAGTTTACCGATTACCATCCCTAATTATTTTTGTGTTATAGCACTCACCCCGTGCTTGGGAAAACTTGAAAAACTTTAAAAACAACAAAGAAAAATACACGCAACGATTGAACCTGCGACCGTCTCCCTAAAGCGGGAACGCGCTAGCTAGCACTGAGCTAGTCGACAGGCTCGGCGAAATTCTTCTCTATGAATCTAGCGATCAGTAAAATCGACGTGATCGATCATATAGCAAAGAAGAATTTCGCCACGCCGAGCCTGTCGACACTAGCTCAGCGGTAGAGCGCCCCGGCTTCAGGGAGACGGTCGCAGGTTCAATCCCTGCTTGTCAATATTTTTAATTGTTGTTTTTAAAGATTACCATCCCTTTCAAACCGGCACATGACGGTGACAAGCATTGACGGTAATGATGCAGGTGAAGTAAAAGGATGGTTCAATCGTTGCGTGTACAACGATTGAACCTGCGACCGTCTCCCTAAAGCGGGAACGCGCTAGCTAGCACTGAGCTAGTCGACAGGCTCGGCGAAATTCTTCTCTATGAATCTAGCGATCAGTAAAATCGACGTGATCGATCATATAGCAAAGAAGAATTTCGCCACGCCGAGCCTGTCGACACTAGCTCAGCGGTAGAGCGTCCCGGCTTCAGGGAGACGGTCGCAGGTTCAATCCCTGCTTGTCAATATTTTTATTTGTTGTTTTTAAAGATTACCATCCCTTCCAAACCGGCACACGACGGTGACAAGCATTGACGGTAATGATGCAGGTGAAGTAAAAGGATGGTATTAAATTCGGATAAGACGGCGTAGAACCCTACCGCCTTGTTAGTAATCACGATGTTAGTGACATATTTCAGCATTATCTCCCCTTTTACAAGATGATAGGTAAGCAGACGGTATATTCTTCAAAAGGGACTCTGATTTTACAGTCACGATGACCTGCTTGTTTGCCGTCTAATAATATAAAAAACCATTACGATTGCAACAAACCATTACCGTCTTTGGTGTCTATAGGCATTGGTTATCTCAAGAAAACGATCTGTTTGTTTGCCCCGTGTTGGTCCCGGCACGGTATACTGGAGACTAACAGTAGTCAATCTACATACATGTGGTATTCACATACATGTGGTAATCTACATACATATTATATTCATAGACACCTCTCACGGACGCGATATCTCGGAATGGTTCGGGACAGTTTGTTGATTGTTACGCACCAGTCAGAGATATCGCGTCCATAAGAGGTGTCTATGTGTGCTATGCTCGAATATTACTTCTATGTAACATTGACTTCTGTTAGTCTCTAAGTATTCTGTGGTCCCGGGCTCCTTTGAAGAATAGGCCAACTGCCGTTCTGCCAGGCAGGTCACAAATGGCGACCGATTGGCTATGCGAGTCACTACCATCGTGGCTACTTGGTGTTAGAGTTTTGCATTATCTCGTCTGGGTCTGGTACCACCGCTTTGTCTATTCCTGCCGCAATAGGTCAGTGCTTGTAACTGTCGTGTTCTGGTTTGGAGGGTAAACTTATGAATGTGGCATTAGACCTCGCCACAAGATAGCAACGCACCATTAACACCTTAGGTGTCTATAGGCGATGGTTGACTCTTTCCATCAGGAGTCCCATCTGCTTATGCTATGGTATAAAAAAAATAAAAAAGCCATTCTATGAAATAAAATTAACAATATATGCTTCATCACATATTCGTAGATGGCAACGCGCTATTATCATCTTTGATTTATATACTTTATTTTTTTAATCATGATATCCATACCTACTAATATTATAAATACAAACATAACTCTATCTGTCTGACTATCTCTTTTTCACGCCTAACCAATGAAGTGATTTGGATGAAATTTGTACAAAGATAGTTTGGGACTCGGGAAAAGACATAGGAAAGTTTTCATCCCGGAAATCCTACTGAAATAGGGCTGAAATAGGGGATGAAATTTTTATTAAAAGCTATTTGGACGACTTATTAATGTACCCGCGGGCCGAAGCTGCACGGGCCAGCTAGTATTTAATAAATCAAACATAGATAAAAATAACTACGTTAAAAACAACCGACTTCAAAAACTAAAAAGTAAAAAATTATAAATATTTAATATTAATTAAATACTACCTATTATTTATATGTGCTATTTACTAATAGGTTTGAAGTCGGTGCCAAGCCAATTTAATACTTACATCGGCAGACACGCGCGGGCAGACGTCGTTGACGTAAGTATTGAATAAGTACATAAAATTTTTGAAAGAAAGAAAGAAAATATTTATTTGCAAGAATATACACCCATATTCTTATTAATATACAAGTTGCTAAAAATAAATTAAGCTACCAACATATTCTACCATTATGTGGTGTAAATTCTAAATTAAAAATTTCGATGCGTTTTAGTTTAATTGATAAATCTACATTAATTCACATGACCATTTAGTTTAGGAATTTTGTTGAATATATTTTCGTAAATATTTTTTACAGTATTCTTCGTATTGATTGAAGCTGCTTGTATATTAAGACTTAATTTCTCTTTATAGGTTTATTTACGTATCTTAATTTTTAAAGTAGAAATTTCATTGTATTAATTTGCTCGTATTCATTTAAGTAATTAAAACATTATTATTTGCTTAAGGCTTGGCACCGACTCAAACCTATTAGTAAATAGCACATATAAATAATAGGTAGTATTTGATTAATATTAAATATTTATTATTTTTTTTACTTTTCAGTTTTTGAATTTTTTTAACGTAGTTATTTTTATTTAATACTTTTTAGTGTATTGTTGTATTGTCAACTTATTTTGGGTAGAACTACAACAAGTGCCGCGCGCCTTAACAAATATAGATCTCAAGAAACGGGAACGAATAAAATAGTAGGGGAGCCCAAGAGGGGATTTTGGTATTTACTCGAGCGCGGCAGATTACCATAGGAGGGGGTACCTCGCATACTGTTAAGTCTCTCCACCAAATAGAAGCCCTTTCTATAGAGGGGGGTAACTATGACAGAAAAAAAACAAAAGATAACTTCGGCTTGTGGAAATTGTCAGATTATATTTTTTTCGTAATTCTTACATCATTTCCTCCATAACAAAAGAAAATTCAGACGCGCTCGAGAATGTCAAGACAACGTTTTCTTTACAAATTTGTAACGCTCCACTACCTTACGCTACACTGGAATCGTCAGATTTTCTAAATTTTAGCGGTAATTAACCCACCATACCCTAATCTAACGCGCTTCAGTGTTTCCATGTCACTGATTTTTTAAAACATTTTTTTATCTGTAGATTTTTTCCCCACCATTGAAATTATTATATAACATTATATAACTTTTTATTTTTCCTATAATTTAGTCTACAAAATCCAATAGGTCCATCTTGGTCTCCCCTACTGAAATAAAAGTAGTCGTCTCCGTAAAAATGCTCTTCGTAACACAATGTCACGTTCTTGTGAGACTATTAAAGATCGTGAAAAACGTTTGTTGGCCATGAAAGCATAAAATATGAAATGACGTTTACGTCAAGAAACCTTTGAACAATATAATTCTAGACTCGGTAAGATCCAAGAGCGTCTAGCGAATGGGTCTTTTGAGCAGAGAGCTAATAGACTTGATCTCATTAATAAGCCTCTATCGAACGAGTCTGTCGAGCAGAAGGCTCATAGAATTTGTCTCCATTAAGGAGCGTTTACCACCATCACCACCACCATAGTGCTCGTCAACACAAATCAAACGAGCCCATACTCGATACAGTTGTGTCATTTAATTACTGAGCTCCTATGGCCAGCTTCTGTCTTCATCATCGGACCTTGGAGGATCCTAGTTACCACCAAGCACCATAGTGCTCGTCAACACGAATCAAACGAGCCCAAACTCGATAGAGTTGTGTCATTTAATTACTGAGCTCCTATGGCCAGCTTCTGGTTTCATCATCGGACCTTGGAGGATTCTAGTTACCACCAAGCACCTAAGTACTCGTCAACACAAATCAAACGAGCCCAAACTCGATAGAGTTGTGTCATTTAATTACTAATCTCCTATGGTCAACTTTTGGCTTCATCATCGGACCTTGGAGGATCCTAGTTACCACCAATCACCTAAGTGCTCGTCAACACAAATCAAACGAGCCGAAACTCGATAGAATTGTGTCACTTAATTACTGAGCTCCTATGGCCACCTTCTGGTTTCATCATCGGACCTTGGACGATCCTAGTTACCACCAAGCACCTAAGTGCTCGTCAACACAAATCAAACGAGCCCAAACTCGATAGAGTTGTGTCATTTAATTACTAAGCTCCAATAGCTCCCTTCAGGCTTCATCATCGGACTTTGGAGGATCCTAGTTACCACCAAGCACCATAGTGCTCGTCAACACGAATCAAACGAGCCCAAACTCGATAGAATCTTGTCATTAACCGATTTTTAACCATTTAATTACTGAGTTCCTGTAGTCACCTTCCGATTCCATCATCAGATCAGCTCTATGCCATAATAAGTTTTCATTGTCATCCAATTTACATATGTATACAAAGTTTCAGCTCAATCGATAACCTGGAAGTGGATCAATTTTACTGGCGAGATTTGAATTCAGACATCGGGATAGGTAAAATTACTAAAAAAATGCTTATAAAATAAAAACTACTGGGCCTACCTGAATCAAATTTTTATGGGACCAATTCCAAACCATTTCGCATCAAACAAAAAAAGAATCACGTAAATCGGTTCAGAAACCTCGGAGAAATCGGTGTACATACATTAAAAAAAAATGTACCGGCCGAATTGAGAACCTCTTCCTTTTTTGAAGTCGGTTAAAAATCACAAACTTCCTTGCGCTTCACACACGATCTTGTACATGTTAATAATCGAACCTGAGCCTCATCGATTAGGCAGTTAGAATCGCTAATCACTCGACCAACGGGAAAGTCTATGTATTGTCCTATTAGCTTATTTATAAGTCTCAAAATAGTCTGTAGAATCAAAATTACTTGTCTTAAGATAAAACTAATTGTGTAATTAAAAGTAATTAATAATTGAAAGATTTCTAATGCGCATTTCAAATGAACATTATCCGGAATCAGATCAATACTTGACACGCAGACATCATAATAATGTACCAAAAGGTCAAATTTTAATGCATCTTTGCTTCTAATAGATTGCAAAATATCTCAGTCATTATATCTAGTAATTAAGTTTTCATAATATTTAAAGGTAGCTGATTAGCACTAGCTCATACTTCTGACTTCGCTTTTTTATACATTATATATACCACTAGTTTTTACCCGCGACTTCGTTCGCGCGGACTTCGTTTACTCCGCACAGCTCCTTCCCCGTAGGTAATAGCGTGATAATATGTAGTCTATATGTTGACCCGACCTGTTAGTAATATTTATGTAAAATTTGAAGTAAATCCATGCAGTACTTTTTGAGTTTACTTCGGACATACATTGACTTTCCTAGGATTTTATTTATGTATTAATATGTATCATTAGATAGAAAACATTTTATTGGTTCAGGCGTTACTTTGCGGAAATCCATTATTATAAAGGTGAAATTAATTAAATTTGCTATTATCCGCAAACTATTCTATGTTACCTAGTGTGATATACAATGTAATACTGTGAATTACTTACACTCGCGTTATATGTATTATTTATATTCGCGTTGAGTGAGCTAGTGTTCGTTTCTTCTGAAGATGCTTCGGTTTCGATGTGAAACGTGCGTTGAGTACCTAAATTGTGTGCTTTTTTGCTTGGTGCTGTCGTGGGTTGAGGTGTGTTGATGTCGGTGGATAATTGTGCCACCGGGGTCTTCTTTTTGTCCGGACCATCGGTAAGCTACATCTATTTATTAAACCGACGTCTTTTTTTCGGTTCCATCGCGGAGGATACATAGAACAGTTTGCGAATAGTATAATTTCACCTTTATAAAATATCAAATACTTATCTCTCTTCTGGAACTCTTCTGGAAAGCGATACCATCGCCTACAGACCCGAATGTTAATAGTACGTTGTTATCCGTGTGGCGGAATGGCAATGCCCCAAACACAAGTTTACCGGCTACCTTACCCTCCAAACCCGAACACGAAAATGACAAGTATTGGCGCTATTACGGTAGAAATTTAAAATTATAACCAGCTTCCAAAGGTAAGGTTGCACTCGACACCCAAGTGTATATTTTTTTTAAAACATAAAATAGCAACAAGTAGATGGGTCTCCTGTGTGTGTGATGTGACGTGATGTGATGGGTGAACTGGAAAGTCTATAAACCGAACGTGTATAGACTTTGCAGTTCACCGCGATTCACTGGTTTGTCGGTTAGCGGGATAAGTCATCGCATTTACCGACATATTAACAATTATCTAGCGATAACCGGAACCGACAGCTTTACTTGCTTATCCGAGGCACGGGAGTGGTGATACACCACTCCGCCTGACTCCAAGCTGCTACTGAGATTTTAGGTTTTCGAGAAAACCCTCGAAAAAACCTCAATAACACTTTTGCCAGTACCGAGTATCGACTACGGGAGCTCATGATCTGAACCGAATAGGCTACTCTAGACCACGAGGAAATTCTAAATCTATATAATATATTAATTTACTGTGCTTTGATGACGCATATAAAGCCATCGATCTAAATTATCGCAAAAAAGTCCATAAAATGTCGCTTAAATGCGATGATAAGGGTCACCGCCCATCTCACCGGAGTAGAATCGATAATTGAACAGAAACGTTCGCGTTAGTTTGAACGCGAATGAACGTAATTCGTTGACATGATTCGCAATTCCTCAACAAGCTACTGACATATTTGAAGAAATATAAATCAAGTAGGAACTATAAAATCATATTTAGCCAATTATAAATTCAGATGTAATAATAAATTTCAATTTTAAGCGTATACAATAATATAACGTATACAATAATCTCTTACTGCAACTCATAATGCACTTTAATGAGTAACGAATACTAATTGGACCCAGATGAATTTAACAGTGTACATTAAACGGGCTTGGTTCAAGATATAATCTAAAATATATTTACGTGATGAGCAGAGAATCGAATAGTATTATATGAAATAATAATAGGTATATTTACTAGATAGTAAAGTTTTGCATTGTCTCGCCCGGGTTTGGTACTCCTTACATATTCTTGCCGTAATAGCGTCAGTGCTAGTCACTGTCATGTTCCGGTTTGGAGGGTAATGTAGCCGGTTAACTTATGCATGTGGCATTAGACCTCGCCACAAGATAGCAACGCACCATTAACATCTTTGATGTCTATAGGCGATGGTTGACTCTTTCCATCAGGTAAGCCATCTGCTTGTTTCCTACCTTATGATATAATAAAAAATATATCAAGTAGCTATCAACCAACGCTTCATTTGACATAAATTCGTCACCGATAAAAAAATAATACAGACAGACAATTTTTTATATTGTAAAAATAAACGGAAAAAATAGACAGATAGCAAACAAATAGATGTCTCTTCTGATTGAAAGGGAAACCATTGTTTACAACTTACAAGCTCCGTGTTGGTCCGGGCTTCTTTAAAGAGTTGAACAACTGCCGTTCTATTAGGCAGGTCGTAAAAGACGACCGATTAGCTACATGTCACTACCATCGTGGTGGTAGAGTTCCGTACTACTACTACTAAGTGGTAGAGTTTCGCAACATCTCACCCGGATATTTTGTACCACCGTTTTAGATATTCCTGCCGCGATAGCGTCAGTGCTTGTCATTGTCCTGCTCCGGTTTAGGGCCGGGAAACTTATGTAGCATTAGATTTCGCCACAAGATGTCAACGCACCGTTAACATCTTTGGTATCTATAGGCGATTGTTTCTCTTTCCATCAGGAGAGCCATCTGCTTGCTTGATATCTTAAAAAAAAATGATGTGGTGTCGCGGGACACCAGGTAAGAACGAACTTCCTTCGGCTAAACGGCACTACTCGCTTGTGTACGCGACTGTCGCGCCTGCGCACGTCTCATTTAACGCTTTTATTCCACGCATTTTTCTTACGGTTTTACTATCACATTTTTTTCAGTTCGGTCGCGCAGCAAAATCCCTATCCCCTCCAAGCCTGCCGTAAGGAACTTCGTTCCAAAAAATGTATCTTCGCGCCTATATCCCCGAAGGTAGGGAGAGGTACAAAAAGTGCACCCACGATTAGCCGAAGATACTTGGTCCCATAAATGTGATAGGTGGCAAGCCTATCGCCAACCGGGCACTTTCCAATCCCGGGCAACTTTGTGTTTCTCAGAAAACTGAAAAAAAACTTTTTTTGGAACGAAGTTCCTTACGGCAGGCTTGGAGGGGATAGCGATTTTGCTGCGCGACCGAACTGAAAAAAATGTGATAGTAAAACCGTAAGAAAAATGCGTGGAATAAAAGCGTTAAATGAGACGTGCGCAGGCGCGACAGTCGCGTACACAAGCGAGTAGTGTCGTTTAGCCGAAGGAAGTTCGTTCCTACCTGGTGTCCCGCGACACCACATCATTTTTGGAACGAAGTTCCTTACGGCAGGCTTGGAGGGGATAGGGATTTTGCTGCGCGACCGAACTGAAAAAAATGTGATAGTAAAACCGTAAGAAAAATGCGTGGAATAAAAGCGTTAAATGAGACGTGCGCAGGCGCGACAGTCGCGTACACAAGCGAGTAGTGCCGTTTAGCCGAAGGAAGTTCGTTCCTACCTGGTGTCCCGCGACACCACATCATTTTTTAACGTGCCCGACCTGGGAATCAAACCCGGGACCTCATGTGGTCACCGCCAACGCTGGACCACTAGACCACAGAGGCGACAATCTTATATATTATGATTATCTTATGATATAAAAAACGCCAAAAATTTTTAGTGGTGCGTCACTATCAATATGTCGAGTTTCTAATACCTCTTAAGTTTACCGGCTACATTACCCTACAAACCAGAAAAAGACTGTGACAAGCATTGACGCTATCGTAACAGGAATAGCGTCAACGCTTCTAAATGCAAAAGCACTGTTACTATGTATCCCAGCAAGACGTTGCGGAACTCTACCACCTAGTAGTCACGATGATAGCATCACGTGTGGCCAATCGTTTTCCTTTTACGAACTTCTTGGCAGTTGGCAGTCCGAACCAAGATGGAGAAATAAATAATCTGAACTTTTACAATGTTTTTTTACATTATTTTGTTTCAACTTATTTTTTTAAGCTATTGCATAGCTTCTATCGCGGGCCTTGAGCGTGGAGACCGAATCCAGAAATTCCGTAACGAAAAAACCTAACCCCCCCCCCCCACTCCAACCGGCACAGCGGTGATACTTTTTAGTTTTTCCATCTATCGATAAATACCAGAACTTTTAATGACTTTTTGAAATATCACGCTTGTCTCTTTAGTTCAGCAACTCACCTTTAGATGGCATTGGTTGTATTGGAAAACTACCGTAATCAGCTGTTTGTGAGAAAGTGTATATAGGTGTATAGGTATTTATTATCTACGTACAACAGTGAATATCTGTACTCGTATAATTTGTGTACAAAGTGTTTTAAATATGAATAAACAAAGTGCATTTATTAAATATTCCTGAAGAAGCGACATGTATTGAAAGATAATAAAAATATTTTGAACAATATTAACATCTCATTTATTTAATAAAAGAAAAAAAAGTTGTTTTTTATCGGTCACCATGCTCAAAGTGTAACTTGAATTATTATCAAAGAAAAAAACAAAGAAAAATAAATACTGCATAAATAAAATACATATATAATTGTAATTGCATAAGTTGATAAAAATGCTATGCAATAGCTTTACCGCGGCAGTCTCCGAGTGCCACACGTCTTTTTTTACATTATTTTGTTTTAACTTATTTTTTTTTTTGTTTAACAGATTTTTAAAATTGCAAACAAACAGAAAGGTCTCATGTATGAAAAACCAACAATCGCCAATAGACACTAAAATCGTTTATGATGAGTGGCTATAGTAATATGGTAATATATATAATATGGCTCGTTCCACATAGGAGTAGTGCGGGGCATTTTTTACCCCGCACTACTCCTATGTGAAACGAGCTATCGGCAGAAATTTTTCCGAACGGATACCACTTAGGGACCTTCAAGAAAAGAGCCTACTCATTCTTAAAAGGCCGGCGACGACCAACAAGACCCCTGGTAGTGCAGTTGTCTATGGGCGACGGTAATCACTTACCATCAGGTGAGCCTCCTGTCCGTTTGCCCCCTATTCTATAAAAAAATACCATATGCGGAAATTTACGGGTTAATTTCCCCTACAAGTTAAAATACGACAGTGAAAGGTATTGATGCCATTGAGATAGGTAAAGCTATGTTATCAAATCCGAGCGAGACGTTGTGGAACTCTAGTAATTTCTGTGTTAGTCCCAGGCTCCTTTGAAAAATAGGCCAACTGCCGTTCAGCCAGGCAGGTCGTAAAGGCGGCCAATTGGCTACAGAGTCACTAATATCGTGGCTACTAGGTGGTAGAGTTCTGCATTGTCTCGCCCGGTTCTGGTACCACCGCCTTACCTATTCCTGCCGCAATAGCGTCAGTGCTTGTCACTGTCGTGTTTCGGTTTGGAGAGTAAGGTAGCCAGTAAACTTATGTATGTGGCATAAGACCTCGCCACAAGATAGCAACGCACCATAAACACCTTTGGTGTCTATAGGCGATGCTTGACTCTTTCCATCAAAAGACCCATCTGCTTATTTGCTATCTTATACTATAAAAAAATCACATTAGTAGTGTCAGTTTCAGCCTATCGTTTGCTTTTTTTACAGTAGAGGGGTAAACGAGCAGGTGGTGCACCTGATGGTAAGTGATCACCGCAGCCCATGGACATCTTCAATGCTTTTCACAAACTGCCTGGCAGAATTGAATGTGATCTATTCTTGAAATGGAACCCTAATGAAGACGAAGAAAAAAGTCATCAATTTTTTGTAATACGTTATCTTTCGCCTCTGTGGTCTAGTGGTTCAGCGTTGGCGTTGAACACATGAGGTCCCGGGTTCGATTCCCGGGTCGGGCACATAAAAAAAAGTGTTTTTTCAGTTTTCTGAGAAACACAAAGTTGCCCGGGATTGGAAAGTGCCCAGTTGGCGATAGGTTTGCCACCTATCACATTTGTGGGAACAAGTATCTTCGGCTAATCGTGGGTGCACTTGTTGTACCTCTGCCTACCCCTTCGGAGTTATGGGCGTGAAGATACTTTTTTTTACGTTATCTTTCTTATAAAGTTTTGTTTGAATACCAATTTTGTTTAATTCTTTTTGTGTTATAGCACTCACCCTGTACTTGGGAAAACTTAATAAACTTTAAAAACAACAAAAAAAATATTCAAAGAAAAACACGCGGGATTTCAACCTGCAACATCCCCTAAAGCCAAGGTGCTCTACCACTGAGCTAGTGTCGACAGGCTCAACGTGACGAAATTTTTCTTTGCTATATGATAGATATATTCGATTTTGTTCATTTTTTTAAAGTTTTTCATTTTTTTTTACTGGTGTAAATAGATAGTTGTAGTTTATAACTTGATTAACTGTATTACATTTTTGTTCAGTTATTGATACTAGCGGTCGCCTGTGACCGAAATTCGACCATAGTCTAAACAATAAAATCTTTTTTTTAGCTTGAAAAATGGCTTTAGCTGTAAAAAAATAGTTAAGTATCCATGTTTTATATTGTCATGTATGTCACATAAATGTAGTGTGTGTGATTTTTTTTAAATTAAACTATATTTAATATTATAAATGTGAAAAAAAGAAAAAAAATCACACAAAAAATATTGAATGGATTTGAATGTTTGACACACAGATGATGACCTGGAATAGCACATAGGCTACTTTTTAACCCGGAATAATTAGATGATCCCGCGGGATTCGCCAAATATAATGTAGTGGGCTGCACGCGGCAGTTAGTATATTATATTTATCGTGTATTTATTTAAGTAAAAAAAATTAGGTTTTTGCAGTCCTCCGCAATATAAACTTTAACTGTATCAAATTTCATACTCTACCGTTCGCGTAATTGTTTTAAAAAGGAGTCCAAAGTTGTTCCTTCACGTATTAATAGATTTTATAGCTTAATTAACTGTATTTGTTTTAGAAAATGAATGTAAGTTGACTTTTAAAAGAGTAATTAGACCATGTACAAAATAACATGCAAATCCATCCGTACATCTAACTTGGATGCCGTCCACAATTAGATGAGTCTGCAGCTGTCTGCTCCTTGTAGGTACAATGCCTTTATACGTCAAATGGTTTCGAGATGAGCTTGTTGCCTTTCGCTCTCAATATTTCTAGGCAAAGGTTATTGCATTGAAACATTTACTGTTACTCGCATTAAATGTAAATGCAGCAATATTATTTAAAGTTACATTTTGTTGAACAATGAAAGCTATTAATTATCATTATTGGAAACAGCAATCAGTATTAATATGTGTGGTAGCTGGGCGACCAAACACTCAGATCATATGTTTTTATGTATATGAAAACGGATATAGAAATGACAAAAAATACTAACCAAAGACTATCCAATGACTTCCTCGTGGTCTAGGGCTTAGAACATGAGGTTCCGGGTTCGATCGTTGCGTCGGGGAAAATAATAAGGTTATTTCGAGGTTTTTAGGTGTTATAGTGAGATCGATGGCTTTAAAGCCGTCTGTCTCACCGTAAAGCCGTCGTTCCCGGCTATCGCTAGAAATAGTTGTTAAATAATCGTTATCAATTCGGTAAAATGCAGTTATGAGGATCACAACTCATCAGGTCAATCGGCAAACCGGTTAATCGTGGTGAGCTGAACAGTCTATCTAAACGGTCGGTTTACTCTGCATACCGCGCAAGGGAATCGGGTGCAATGATACTTTTTTTATCAAAATACTTTTGTCCAGATCGTTAGAGCCATTTTGGAGAATATAATAATACTAATTATTATTATTTACAATAAATAGGGTTACAAAGTTTTTATGTCTAATTTAGTTTCCTTCCTGTTCCACTACGCATTAGCATACAAATTCATTATTATTACAATTTTATATTACACTAGCTGCGTCCGCAACTTCGTCCGCGTGAAAAAAATTCAAAAAAGTAGCCTAAGTTACTTCCTGTCATATCAGCTATCTGCCAGTAAAAGTCTCGTCAAAATCGGTCCAGCCACTCCAGAGATTAGCCGAAACAAACAGATAGACAGACAAAACTTGAAAAAAATGTTATTTTGTTATATGTACCGGGTATACATCTATATACATTTAGTAAAAAGCGGTTATTTTAATATTTATTTATTTTTTTTTATTTCTAAAGATTTATAATTACATACAATTTTATTTATTTCTAAAGATTTATAATATTTCAATTATTGGTATACAAACTCAACTTTTTTTATTTGAAACTTATTTTGAAAATGTGATGCCATTTATCTATGCCAATTTATTTATTGCTGCTTGTGACTACAATTTGAAATGTCGCTTCTTATTATGTAATTGAATAAATATAATGTCATAACGTAAATTTGAATAAATAAATTCTGTCATATGCTACATTTTTTTGTAAATAATTACATACAATACACAATACATAATACATCCATACAAATACATTATACACTAGGCGACTTTCTGTGCATTTTTGTGGTATATTTTACTGAAAAAGTATCGCATTTTTTAGGTTTTAGCTTCGACGTGGTAGTTTATATTCATGTCTAGATTTGTTATCTACCATAAAAATACCATTTTATAAAAATAAAAAAATAGAAGGTACACTTTGTATTAGAATCTTATTACTACTAACGCCATCTCTTATTAAATTAACGAGTTAAAATTGATAGAAGATACATTCTCTATTAGAGTTTTTGAACTTATTAAGAGACTACCTACTTCATGAATTGTTTCTTCATATTTGACTGGCAGCACGCGGTTATCGTGCCCTCGTATAAAGGCAAGGTTCAAGTATAAACTGCAATAGCTATGGGCCATCAATTTGATCAGTTTGGCATCGAAGGTGTATGATAAAATCATTAAAAAGAGAATGCAAGGGAAGTTCGAAGTAATGTTGTGAGAGGCACAAGGGGAATTTAGGTCTAGAGCAGGGATGTTTGCGGGAAACAGACTAAATAGAGCGTTAGAGTTTCACAATATGTTTATTGAGAAACAGTGCAGGTATATTAATTGATTTATATTGTATAGAGATCAATTCCCAATCTTAGCCCGAGAGTAAAAAGCTAAAAAAAGGTATATTCATGCCCGTATCCCCGAAGAAGTAGGCAGAAGTGTGCATCCACGGTTAGCCGAAGATACTTAAGTCCCACAATGTGATAGGTGGCCAGCCTATTGCCAGTAGGGCACTTTTCCAATCCCGGGCAAATTTGTTTTATCAGAAAACTGAAAAAACTTATTTTTTCATTTGCCTGACTCTGGAATCAAACTCCGAGGGTTTCTCTGAGAAAAAAATTCGAAAAATGTATTCGCTGAGTCTCTACCGTCAATTCTTCGTGCCTGCGTAGTCCAAAAATTTTGACGGTTTATTTAAATAAAACATTTTTTGATTTTGATTTCGTAAATCGACGTAAAACCACGAACTTCCTGATTTTAGAAAAAAAAAACAATTATTTCAGCAAAATGTTAAAAAATGTGTTTTTTTATAAGATCAACCTTCATTTTTAATACATATTTTTCCTTGAAAATACTAACAAACAAATACCAAATATTCCTAGTCCAAAGCCTAACGACGCGGGCCTTTGATGCGAATGTAATGTTTAGGCGAAAATACGCTGAGTTTTTTAGGTTAGATAATTATAAATAAAGTCCAACATTAAAAGATGTAATTCTCATAAAAATACTTTTCTAACAATATTACTAGATAGTATAACTTTGCGAGCCCTTACAAAGCTCTGCTTTTGCTAGTGAAATAGAATATTCAATAAGATAATGTAACTAAAATAATTATAATATTCATTAATACATTGATAGTTTATTTACAATTTGTTATTAAATAGATACTTTGTAAAATAAATTATTAAATAAATATATTCAAACTCAAACCCATGTCATAAATTATATCATACCAAACCAATTACATACATACGAGAGTTTCTCGATTAAAGTATTGGATTATTATTATAGAATAGCAAACATAATATGATCCTACTGATGAAAATACATAACCGTCCTCTTTAAACATCGAAAATGTTGGGTTTGTTGTTGTTCGTATGGTGGAATTATAATGCCACATGCACAGTTTACTGGCTACCTTACTCTCCAAACCGAAACACGACAGCTGTAACAAGCATTGCTGCGATTGCGGCAGGAATAGAAAATACATTGGCACCAAGCCCTTAAATTTATGTGACAAAAATCTAATTCTTCTAGTGGAACATTACAGTTAATAGCAAGCAGTATGGCAGAAAAAGGTAATACGGTGGATTAAAATCCGAGTTGGCCGTTTCAGAACTTTATTATTAGGCTCGATGACAATAATATGTTTGGTCAATTATTCGCCTTTCTTAACCGTTTCACAGAAACACAAATCGAAGCTTTCGACATAAAAAGTAGTAAAAGCCATAGAATAACACATGCTCATCACACATGGCTAAGATACTATAATATTTGATCTTAAGATGCCTAAATATAAATATATCTTAAAGCAAATTTCAGAAATCGCTCACCATACAAATCGTATGAACCATCACACACGACTAAGATAATATAAATTTTACATTTATTAAGATACCATTCTTAAGATACCCAACGATATGGAAATATATATTTCATATCTTAAGATATGATATTAAGATACGAAATATATATTTCTTCGCATTTAAATATAAATACAGGTTGTTTTTATTTTGGGATATGCGCGATAGTAGTGCCTCATAATCTATAATGTTATAATGTTATAAATGCAAAAGTTGGGATGTTTGGATGGATGGATGGATGTTGGTTACTCAATCACGCAAAAACTACTGCAAGGGTTTGAATATAATTTGGCACATAAGTAGATCATGACCTGGAATAGCACGTAGGTAACGTTTTATCCCGAAAAAGCAGGTGATCCCGCGGGATTCACCAAAAAAAATATAATGTAGCACCGTGCAGCCCGCACGGTGCATCTAGTTTATTATAATAGTTACTATGCGTTCCAACTGAGAATAGGATCGCGCTTGTTATTAACTTCACATCACAAATGTGAAATTAGTAATGTCAGCAAAAAAACATTTATTCAAAAAATATTGCTGATTTATTGAAGAACATAATATAACGTTTTAATATTTTCATCAATAAAAAAAATTGTAAAAAAACATCAATAAAGTCGTGTTAGTTACACAACTTATAGTCAAGAAGGATATTTTATATTATTCTATATCAAAATCGTTGTCGGAGGAGCTGTCTAACAAATCAAGATGTAAGGCTGTATCACTCATGGTTAATCAACGTGTATATAGAACTCCAACGACACAGACTAATATTATCGTATCTTAGCCGTGTGTCATACGTTAAGATACTGTAATATTTTATATTAGGGCATCTTAAGATCAAATATTATTGTATCTTAACCGTGTGTAATGAGCTTAATTCTCCTCTTAGCCTCTAAAGTAAAAGTCATTTTGGAGTAAATGAGCTTAGAATGAAGCCCTGCTTAACGTCTGGCGTAAACGCCGCGTAGACCTAAAAATATGAAAGTAGATTTACTCAAAAATACTTCTACTCCCAACTTTTAAGACATCCCAAAAATATAGGATAAAATCGATTTTATTTTTTGTTAATTATCAAAAATGCTGTTTCCGTGTTTACGATCTTATTATTATTATTATTGGTTATTGGAATATAGTTATTGGAACTAAAATTCTCCAAATGACATTACAACCTCGCCACACGGATAGCAACGTAACATGACGTGGTATCTATAGACTTTTGTTGTCTCTTTCTATCAGGACGTCACGATGCGTGCTTGTTTGCTACCCTATAATATCAACTAATGAAACTAATTTGATAAATACTTACAAGTGCATCTATTAAGTTATTAATAAAATTAATATTGCAATATAAATCTAACCTGACGACCTTTAGACTTTCCAGCGGTATTAGGAAGCCGAACGGTCCGCGCCGCTCCGTCGTGATCGTAAACGGTCCGCATATTATCTAAAGATGCGATAATTATCGCGAATTGAAACCCACTGTGATGAGCATCCTTGAGCGTTCCCTTCTTTGATTTAAAGCTATGTACTCATGAATAAATGCATTGACCAGTATTAACACAGCTGCTGTCGGATAAACTTTTAAAGTTTTAATGCATAGCTATTTTTTATCAATATATGTAATATGTAAAAGTTTTGGACAATAAATTAAAAAAAAAAACTATGTAGAAACCAAGATTATAAGATGTTTTTATGTCACAGCAGGTAAAAACAGGTGACTATCCAAACGGGCTGAGATAACATAGTGCTTATAGAAAAATTACTTAGCCTTAATCTATATCATCACTACATAGTATAAAACAAAGTCGCTTTCTCTGTCTGTCCCTATGTTCCTATCTTTAAAACTACGCTACGGATTTTGATGGTTTTTTTTTAAATAGATAAATTGATTCTCGAGGAAGCTTTTAGTATATAAACCTTTCCGATATTCCCACAGGAACAAAAGCTACGCGGGTGAAACCGCGGGCAGGTCTCTAGTCTATATTATTATTATTAAAGTTTGGATGTTTGGATGGATGTTTGGATAGATGTTTGGATGGATATTTGTTACTCAATCACGCAAAAACTACTGAACGGATTTGAATGAAATTTGTGACACAGATAGACGATGACCTGGAATAGCACATAGGCTACTTTTTATCCCGGAAAAATTAGGCAATCCCGCGGGATTCACAAAAAAAAATAATGCAGCGGGCTGCACGCAGCTGCTAGTAATATTATAAATTCGAAAGTTTGGATGAATGGATGTTTGGATGGATGTTTGTTACTCAATCACGCAAAAATTACTAAATAGATATGAATGAAATTTGGCACACAGGTATTTAATGACCTGGAATAGCACATAGGCTACTTTTTATCCCGGAAAAATTTGGTGATCCCGCGGGATTCACCAAAAAAATGTATAATGCAGCAGGCTGCACGCTGAAGCTAGTTTAAATATATATTCAAGAAATAAGTAATTATTATATAAAAACTCGACTGTGATCTGATCTGAAAATAACATGATCCATTACGCAGCTGGATGAAATTATATTACTAGTTGTGCCCGCGACTTCGTTCGTGTATGTGTGTGGAAAAAATTATAAAATAAAAGTAGCCAAAGTTACTCCTTATCACCGTGGTATAAAAGATGTGCCGGGATTTTAACAGTATAGTTTCCGTTCCTGTGAGGTTTCCGGGATAAAAACTATCCTATGCCCTTTCCTCGGATCTCAAACTATCTTTTTACTAATTTCCATTCAAATTAGTTCAGTGGTTAAGGTGTAAAGAGTAGACAGTCCGACAGAGTTACTTTTGCATTTATAATACGACTGTTTAGTATGAATTTTGTTCTCTAAAGAATAATAATAGGAATTTTACTCTATTGAAACCTTACAAGCTTAAATTCATCAAGCTAGTTAGGCTTTATAGCGTGAACAATAAATATTTGTTTATAAGATAGCAAACAAGCAGATGGGTCTCCTGATGGAAAGAGTCAACCATCGCCTATAGACACCAAAGGTGTTAATGGTGCGTTGCTATCTTGTGGCGAGGTCTAATGTCACCTGCATGAGTTATAAATATATATACATAATATATATTAATTATTAAATATACATATATATCTAAATACATACATTCACACGGCTGAAAAATATACTCTCATATAATTAGACACTTTTATTATTGCACTTGTACTTAAATTTCACTTTTAAACATTCAATTTTAATATATTACTCGACCGGTTTCACTTTTTAAAGCATCTTTAGGATGTAATATACTGAACTGATTGTTATTGACTCAGTCAGTCAGGGGTCAATAATAATCAGTTAAGTTACATCCTGAAGATGCTTTAAAAAGTGAAACCGGTCGAGTAATTTTATTAAAAATATTATCTGTTTAAAAGTGAAATTTAAGTACAAGTACAATAATAAAAGTGTCTAATTATATGAGAGTATATTTTTCAGCCGTGTGAATGTATGTATTTAGATATATATGTATATTTAATAATTAATATATATTATGTATATATATTTATAACTTATGCAGGTGACGTGACTACTAGGTGGTAGAGTTCTGCATTGTCTCGTCCCGGTCTGGTACCACCGCCTTACCCATTCCTGCCGCAATAGCGTCAGTGCTTGTTACTGTCGTATTCCGATTTCGAGGGTAAGGTAGCCGGTAAACTTACGCATGTGGCATAAGATCTCGCCACAAAATAGCAACGCACCATAAACATTTTTGGTGTCTGTAGGCAATGGTTGACTCTTTCCATTAGGAGACCCATCTGCTTGTTTGCTATCTTATACTATATAAAAAAAAATAGTATACGAGTGGATGTGTTATACAAAACTAGGCTTCGTTTCCAGGAAAAGAGCGGTGGTGAAAATTGAAGTCTATCATCCTCACTTCGCCATACTGTACGGGGCGCTAGGCCCGTGACCCTCGTCTTTTGATTGTTGACCATTTGTCTTTTTTCTATTCCGTTTGTACAAGCGAACTTTTGGCTAAACATATCACTACCATCGCAACTTCAAAACGTAATGTATCAGTTTGAAAGGTGAGGTAGGTAGTAAACTTAAACATGCGGCATTATGAATGACATTGCACTTTAAATATATTTGGTCTGTATGAGCGATAATTATTTCTTTCCACACAGCTTTGAAAGGTAAGGTAGGTAGTAAACTTAAACATTGTGCATGGATGACAGTGTACCGTAAGTATTTTTGATCTTTATGAGCGATGGTTATCTTTTTTCACACAGTTATCTGCGGTTAGCAATAAGATTGTATAGAAATGGTTAAAATTAATCATCTTTTTTCCCCTGTTGGTCCCGGGCTTATTTGAAGAATAGGCCAACTGCCGTTTTCCCAGGCTATTCGTAAAAGGCGACTGATTGGCTATGCAAGAAGTATCATCGTGGCTACAAGGTGGAAGAGTTCTGCATTGTCTCGCCCGGGTCTGGTATCACCGCCTTACCTATTCCTTCCGCTATAGCGTCAGTGCTCGTCACTGTAGTGTTCCGTTTTGGAGGGTAAGATAGTAGGTAAATTACTGCATGTGGTATTAGACCTCGCCACAAGATAGCAAGGCATCATTAACATCTTTGGTGTCTATAGTCGATGACTAATTCTTTCCATCAGGAGACCCATCTGCTTGTTTGCTATCTTATGATATAAGAAAAAATTACAACTAATTGCTATAATTAATTAATGTCCGGATGTACGTCTTCAAAGGTTGTCTCGTACTTCGATTAAATCATTCATAACTTGTATCAATTAAGTTGAGTTAGATCAAGTACGGAGTGATTATAAAAATCCTGTCATCTATATAATTACAAGCAAACATGTGTCGCTGAATACATAACCATTTACACACATTCTTCATTGCGTTATAATTATTATTCACCCTTATAATTTAATGCAAACACACACAAACACACACATGATGATGCGTTAAAATGCGAAACTGGTTCGCGTTAATTAATAAAAACCCAAGTGAAACAGTAATGTTTGTAACATACTATTAATACAAATTAACACGAAGTTTTACCAAGCGCCGACGATATTTAGTGTTCAAAACAAACACATACATACATTTTACAGTATTCATCATTTCTTGAACACAGAAATACATTTTTTTGCTTAGTTAAAGATAAGGGTCAGCGCACACCAAACACTAAACAGCAAATTCCGCGCGCATTCTCGGGCAAATTTTTGAATGCTCGAGCAATGAAAGTGGAATTTCCATTGGTCACGTAGATCACAATAAATTGCTTGAAATAGTGCTAGATGCAAGGCGCTCTTTCATGCAGCATGCAACACATGTCGGCGATAGAGCAGCAAAATATTTCGGTATGAAGCACGTGTACTGACCATGTTTTGGGGATAAGGTACCCCGTGCTGCGTATTATACTACCCTGCTAATTTAGTTGATCGTAAGTGCATGTTGGGTGCAACAGAGAAAAGTGCGCCCAAAAATTTCAGCTTTATTTTTGACGCTACAAAAACTCTATAACAGATATGAAAAAAATGTTGATCAACCTTAATTTTTTGTAGCGTCAAAAATAAGGTTACAAATTTTTGGGTGCGATTTTCTTTGTTGCATCCAACATGCACTTACGGTCGACTAAATTAGCAGGACAGCATATATACGGATATTTTTACTGATACCGTAATGTACGCGACAAAGGGACTCCAAGCCCGGCGCACGTCCTTGTTATTCCTTACCAATGCGTAGGGTCTTCCAGCGCAACTGCACTGTTAGTGCTTGCGAAGGTGCTCCCAGTGGACTTACTTTTTGAATTGGTTGACAAAGAAGATCTGGTACTATATAGGGGGAGGAAACTAAAAGAATAAGTTCAAGGCAAACTAATGAAGAGAAACCTTAGCTACCGTTTGAGAGTTCGCAAAGATCTCTGCTACTGCCAGCTTCTAGTTTTCCCCGTATCATAAGCCAGTCATCTCGTTAAAGAAGTGGTAAACTTCTGGAATATCTTATCCAAATTATTCTTAAAATACCACATGTCTTTCTTTAGTAAAATACAATCTTTAGTTAAAGGCAAACAATTGGTAAAAAGAGTCGATCTGGGTCTCTTTTTGAAGAATACAAACAACTATATCACTCCCAATTATCTCGTAAAACACAAAAGAAGGCTAAAACGTGGCACATACACATCCACGTCTTGGCCCGATAAGGCGTTTTGAAAACGGTGGGTAGCACAAAAGAAATCCTGTACTACCAACGCACATAGAGGGCAAAAAGACCACGCCGCAAGTACCCAGCGGGCACTGGCGGTGGAGCATTACCGTAATGAGGGCAGTTGCGGATATCGGCGGGCAAACGCGGTCTTTATTTTTTGCGGTCAAATATACTGCCTCGTTTGCAAAGCGCCTAAGCGTGTGGCGTGGCATCGCACCGCTCCATGTGGTATAATACTATGGACATTTGTATGTATTTTACCATAATTGTACTAATCAGATGCTGCGCCGTATGATGTGAACTCTTATCAAAAATTATGGTTGTAACATTACATACTACTGTTACAATGATTGCAACGCACCATGCACGCAATGATGACATCATTAGTATTAGGAGACGATGGCTATCTCTATTTAGTATATCAAAAGATAGCAAACAAGTAGATAGCTCTTCTTTTTTATATAATAAGATAGCAAACAAGCAGATGAGTCTCCTGATGGAAAGAGTCAACCATCGCCTATAGACACCAAAGATGTTAATGGTGCGTTGCTATCTTGTGGCGAGGTCTTATGCCACATGTATAAGTTTAACGGCTAACTTACCCTTCGAACCGGAATACGACAGTGAAAAGCACTGACGTTATTGCGACTGGAATAGGTAAGGCGGTGATACTAGACCCGGGCGAGATAATGCAGAAATCTACCACCTAGTAGCAACGATCGTAGTGACTCGCATAGCCAATCGGTCGCCTTTTACGACCTGCCTGGCAGAGTGGCTTATTCTTCAAAGGAGCCCGGAACCAACAAGGGGAAAATCCCCGTTTTGATGGAAAGGAACAACCATACATCACCTATTACTTAGAAACCCTTACGAACTGTCGGACAGAACGCTAGATGGTCTGTTCTTCATAAGGGTCTGGACCAACACGAGGAATTAGGAGAGCCATCAGTTTGCTTTCACCAAAAAATGCCATTATTATTAGTATTATGTTAAACATAAACTATAAAGTAAAAATCCTAATTGTGTTGTAATAAATCAGAGTAGGTTGGCTTTACAAGAAATACTCGTATAATACAAATATGAGTGCAATAGTTTGACCGCCCCATTGTTCGAGTAGTTAGCGAATCTAAGAACGAATCGAGGGGGCTTGGGTTCGATTCCCAACAGAGACAAACATTCGTGTGATAAGTATAGATGTTTGTATTTCTAGGTTTGGGTGTTTATTATGTATGTAATAGTATTTATATATGTATTTCTATGTATAAGTATAGTTGACTAGCACCCATAATACAATCAAATAAATTGCTTACTTTGGGCTTAGATCAATTCATATGATTTGACCAGCGATATTAAAAAAAATTAAAGCAATATATACATGTATTTAATGTTGTTATATTTCTTTATTAAAAATGCAATTCTTTCGTCCAAATAATTTTATTCCCATTTTTTATTGGCATGAAAACCTCTATTCTTACAGATATTTCGTAAAAATCTAAAAGTGTGTACTTAGCCTTAATATTAGTAATTGTCACGATCCAAATAGCGGGCGGTCTCTTCATTCGCTCAATGCGTCTGCGATGCCGAAAGGAATTTCGCATAGAGAGTTTATTACGATAGAGCCCATGATCGTTTAACGCCAATTGATATTGAATAGATTTCTTTTAGATAGTTTAGCCTTTTTACATGAAATGTCTTTTGTGATGGAAAGAGGTAATCGTCATTTACATACGCAAACGATTATAATAAGTTTGTTTTTATTTTGTTTAGCAACAAATATGCACGTTTAACCAATAGACTTACACTGATAGCTAGCAACGTACAATTAATATTTTAGATCTTTTTAAGTGACAGTTGATTTTGATACTCAAGAGTACTGATTATTTGGCAGTATGCGTTGTAAAATAATGTAAGTGAACTGGCTACTATACCTTCTTATTTTAAATATGATGAGGGAAATCACTGACATTTTTGCGGCAGGCAACGTGACAGTACGGAGAGGCACACACTTAAATGAGTAAAAGGATTTATGTTAATAAAATAATTATTGTAATTTTGCAATTATTTGTCGACTTAATTTAACGGATGGCTTTAAATTAAATATTTTAATATTTAATTTAATTTTAATATTCTTTACATAAAAAACCGGAAATAATGTAACTTATTCCTTTCTTACGGTGATATAGTGAAAAAAAAAATTAAAAACTATATAAATCGTCCTGGAGTCACCTGAGATATATGCAGGTTTAACCAATGCTGAAGCAGTTTTGAGTCCCAATGATACATCAATACATTTAGAATACTGTTCGGGCCAGTTTTCAGTCTACCGAGTAAAGAGGCACATCGTTTTCTGACAATCGCATGAAACCCATCCATACGATTCTCCGCAAACATGCCCGAAGCACTACAATGGCGTGGCAGATCAATCAGTATCCTAAATGCGTTATTGTATTGCACTCGTAGGGCATCAAACACGCGCCTCGTGTACCTTCCTCACAGGCTACAGGTGTAAAAAGACTGGCAGTATGCTTTAAATAGAGTTACTTACTTATATTTCATGATGAATATAATTACATATTTCAAACCTTGCTATGCACAGTTCTGAGTCACGTGAATCTATTGAATGTGCAACGTCATACGTTACACAGTCAACAATCCAACACTTAAATAAATGTGTATTACAATAAATATTTTTAAAAATTATTTGAAATTTGTTGGTCAGGCACCCTTTGAAGAATAGATAGATCATTTGTCATTCTGCCAGGTAGTTCAAAAAAAGACGAAAGATTGGTTAAACGTCTCTCCCAGGTTTGGTCCCACCACCTTATCTATTCCTGCTGAAAAAGCATCAGTGCTTGTCACTATCGTGTTCTGGTTTGGAAGGTAAGGTAGCTTGTTAATTTATGCATATGGCATTAGATAGATAGCAAACAAGTAGATAGCTCTTCTGATGGAAGAAGAAACCATTGCCTATAGATGTGTGATACAGTGCGTTGTTATCCATGTGTTAGAATGGCAATGCCACATGCATAAGTCTACTGGCTAACCTACCCTCAAAATTGGAACACGATAGTAATAAGCATTGACGCTATTGCGGCGGGAATAGATAAGGTGGTTGTACCAAAAACCCGGGCGAGACGTTGCAGAACTCTAGCACTTAGTAGTCACGACAGTAGTGATACGTATAGCCAGTCGGTCGCCTCTTACAGCCTGTCTAGCAGAACGGCAGTTGGTATATTCTTCTACAATTTATACTTTCCATCGTCAGCACTTGGTGAAACTGCATCATATTGATTTTGTCAAACACTTGTACTATTTCACAAATATTTCACAACTAACTTTTAACTGTTGTGAAGCCAACCGGTTTCGCCTACTACAGCATCATCAGGGCTTTTAGTATATATATTCTTCGAACAAAACAAATACACACGCAAGACAAGACAATATTTATCTATCTACCTGGTGCACTTGTATTTAGTTGTTGTCTTGCGTGTGTATTTGTTATGTTCGAAGAATATATAAACTAAAAGCCCTGATGATGCTGTAATAGGCGAAACGTGTTGGCTTCACAACAATTAAAGGTTAGTTGTGAAATATTTCTGAAATAGTAGAAGTTTTTGACAAAATCGGTATATTCTGCTAAGTAGCCCGGACTAGCACGGGGGAAAGTATCGACTGACATTGACAACGGGGACAATGATATACTATGTTATTGTCAAAAAACATTAGTGATAACAACAGCTAAATTTTAAAGGACTGTTAGTTTCCGTACTCACGCTCTATACTAAACTATGTTTTAATAAATTTCGTTAAATATTCAATTGACGGACATATTCCACTGCACACTGAATATTAAATTATCGTGTTGCCCTCTCAAACTGGATCGTTGTTTAGTAAATCATTATTTATATGATAGTTAATAAACCACTTATTAAGCTCTTGATATTTACGTGGAGCTCTTAGCTCACTTTATAGTATGTTATTGACTCGCAGTATATCTATTTCGATATTAATTGCAACAAACTTAAATACTTTGACCGCCCCGTTGATAGACTGCTTAGCGACCCCGACTATGCAATCATTTTCGCATGATCAGCATGAATAAAATTAATAAATAAATAAATATATATATATATATATATATATATATATATATATATATATATATATATATATATATATATATATATATATATATAATAATTATGTATATAGCGGTTACACAAAGGCGGCCTTATCGCTAAAGAGCGATCTCTGCCAGACAACCTTTAGGTAGAGGATATATATATATATATATATATATATATATATATATATATATATATATATATATATATATATATATATATATATATATATATATATATATATATATATATATATATATATATATATATATATATATATATTAAATTCACTGAAAACTTTCGTAAAATGTGTTCAAAGGTCTGTAAATACTTTTAAACCGACAATAACATCTGTAATATATATTTTTAATTGTAATGAAACCTAATTAAAAGATAAAATAAAAATCAAGTTGCCGAAAATACATTTTTTGGGATTTTTTTTGCTAAATATGTTTTATACTGCGCAGTAGCGAAATAACCGCGAACGCTCTGCCAAACTCGCAGGCAGGTATCGCCATTTGAGAAATTGTATGCATATTTTCACAGTTTCAATTTGCCAAAGGGACTATCCTAAAATTTTTCGCGAGCTCCCAGTCTAGAAAAAATCATAGAATTTACGCATACATTTTTTATAGAGATCCCTAGTTTTTGAGCATTATTGTGTTTCTGCTCTACTGCTCTCCGCAATCTAGAACGCAGACATATTGATCTTTGAAAATCTAATCTTGTCATGGTCGTCATTACGTGTAATCGATTTTTTCTCATACACGACCTAACTATACTTTCAATCACTTACATAATTTATTTAGAAATATAGAGCTTTTGACAGACATTGGATTTATAATTTATGCAACGTACAGATGATCAGATAGCCTGACTTGTTAACTGGTGCTATTGCAAATGCAATTTTGGTTATTGTTTATTTTTTGTGAACTGCAGCATTGTTGGCGTTGAATATTTATTACTACATCTACGAAGAGGTTATATTTTTAAAAAAATCGAAGAGACGACTCCGTATCACGTACGTAACACGTGATCATCCGATGATTGAAATGCAACTGAAATTTGATCATAAACTATTTTAAAATCTTTGTTTTATTTTTGTATCAAAAGATAGTTGTTTGTCTCTTTACACCAGGACAGCCAAATGACTCTCCTGATGTAGAGAGACAGCCATCGCTTATAGACACCAAAGATGTTAGTATTGCGTTGCTATTCTTGAGGCGGGATCTTAATGCCACATGCATAAGTTTACCCGCCATCTTACCGTTCAAACTAGAATACGGCAATAACTAGCACTGATCTCATTGTAACTTCTGAGAGTTTAAATTAAGTGGGTTGAGTGCCCGCCCTAAGTGTATTTCCTGTGAGACTGGAATTCGGCTTAGGGAAGTATCTCAAAGATGAGTGGAGCGTAAATAGCATCAGGATTTCGACCCGTTAATGACTTGACCAGAGTTTCGAGTGTTGGCGGGAAGAAAATTGGGCCGAGTCGTCGCCCTGACACTGCAGAGTGTGCGTGTAAATTATGGAGTGTAAGCTGTGATGGCGATGACAAACATAGAAGGCCACGTCACGTCCTATCCGATCCTGACGATCCCATCACAATATACACTTCACAATTCACACGCACACGCCAAAGTCGCCGCCGGCGGCGGCTCGGCCCATTGTTTCGGCATGCCAACACTCGAGACTCCGGTCAAGAGCCATTGGCGAGTCGAAATCCTGATTATTCTCCCACCAATCGTCAAGATACTGCCCTAAGCCGAGGTTCGGTCTCACAGGAGACACCCTTAGGGCGAGCTCTTAGCTCACTTAACCTAAATTCTAGCTGAGCACTTTGCTCGCCCCAAAAGCCCCGTTTCGCAGTAGCGGTCATTTGAACCAACTGCTTAAGTTCATTTCGAAAAAAAAAGCTATGATGGAATTATCAGAGAAATTCCATCAATTCACCCATCATATTGACGATATTCATCCATGACTTGTTGTGCTTGTATTTTCTTTATACGAATAATCGAACTCTGGAATAGCTTACCTCAAGCATTTTATCCAAGTAGCTTAGATATTAGAATTTCTAAGAAAAGAGTCAATAAAATTATCAAAGGCCGACATCATATTGGCAACTAATCCTTTGTGTTCCAAATGTCAATGAGTGGTGATGACCGCTCTCCATCAGGTAGCCCGCATGCTAGTATGCCTGCAGATACAATATAAAGCACTACAGATTTATACATTAGTATATAGATTTTATGAAAGAAATTCAATTTTTCACACCTTCAGCAAAGTACTGTGTTCAAATCCAACAAACTTATTACGTTTTCACTGGTTAGTTATGCAGGAAACCGGAATTAATAACTATATTCATGTTACCATTCACAATACCGAGAAGTCATTGTATCATCAAGTATGATCAGATCATATGATATGACCTCATTAAAGTGTAGTAATAGAACATGATCTCTTAGAAAAAGCGACAGCTTCTGAAGACGATAGTTTAGCGCTAAGGTGCAATTTATAAATCTTACTGGTTTATTTTTTAACGAATTGGAGTTTTAGACACTTCAATTATTCCAAAACCCTTATATATCTATACATATAATAAAATCGTAGGAAAGTCAAAACTGTACATTGAATATATTTTTAAAAGAATACTTGGGGCGTGATCTACAATCGATATCGAAGCCAAAAATATAGTTTTTAGAATTTTTGTCTATTTGTCTGTTTATCTGTTTGTGTGTTTGTCTGTATGTATGTCCGGGGTAAACTCAAAAAGTAGTGCATGGATTTACTTCTAATTTTGCATGAATATTACTAACAGGTCGGGTCAACATATAGGCTACATATTATCACGCTATCATCTAGCGGGGAGGTGCTGTGCGGAAACGAAGTCCGCGCGGACGAAGTCGCTGGCAAAAGCTAGTCTCTTATTAAGTGTGATAGCCCTTTAGTAGTTTTTTTTAATTACTTTGATGCAGTTGACCTTGCGGGACGTTACTGTGACACTGGACTTCCGCACTTGGAGCGAGCAGAGTACTCAGCCAGAAATTAAACTTGAGCTACTAACGCCTGCTCTAAGGACTGTCTTCTGTGAGACCGGACATAGGATTGGTATAGCATTTGACTAATTGGGGGGAGCGGAGTCTTGATTTTGCACTCTACGTTAAGCACAGGATGATAAAGAAATCTTCATTATCGAGACCGACGATGATGGTGTCGTTTTGTGTAAAACACATAAAATGACACCAACAATGATTTGCTTCTGTGAAGATACTTGCTTTAACAATGATTTGTTATTTTATGTTATCTTCTTACATGTAGGTTAGCAAAACGTACTAAAATGATGTTAATTTTTTCTTTCCTTTTTTTAAAATCAGTCGCAAACAAAATTCATAATATAATGTGTTTTAGACCTAGAAAACTGAAACCTAACAACATATCATAGATTTTGATATTAAGTTGTCAACAGCTTAGTAGAGATTTAAGGCTGGTTGTAGCCTTATTACTAAGACAGAAACTATCGGTTAAATTATCTATATTATAATATATATTGAAGATATCTTTTTTTATTTATCGCTGTGTGCTACACTATCTTGTTAAAAAGGCACGATTTAAATAAGGTTTGATTATTTCATACACTTTACAATATATAATTGGCCTTGCCCCAACGTTTAAGGTTAGCTCCGAAGAATTTCATATCCGAAACCTGTCCTTGTTCTGATGCGTGATCTGTATCACCTTCTAATAAGAGCGTCTTCGATATTGCGTCATCACCAGATTATTCCTTTCCTTAAATTTGTAAACAGTATTAACTTTTTTTAATATAGGTTTCTGGTAAATACTGTACGTTATGAAAAAGGGTGTTAAGTATTCGTTTCTTTTTTTTACATCAAAAAAACTATTTATTTCCCCGTGTTGAGCCCGGGCTTCTTTTAAGAATAGGCCAACTGTCGTTTTGCCAGGCAGGCGACCCATTGGCTATACGAGTCACTACCATCGTGGCTACTAGGTTATAGAGTTATGCATTGTCTCGCTCGGGTCTGGTACCACCGCCTTACCAATTCATGCCGCGCCTAATTCATACAAATATTATAAATGCGAAAATAACTATCTGTCTGCCTGTCTCTTTTTCACGCCTAAACCACTGAACTGATTTGAATGAAATTTGGTATAAAGATGGTTTGAGTCCCGATAAAGGACATAGGATAGTTTTTATTCCAAAAATCCCACGGGAACGGGAACTATGCAGGTTTTTTTTGGGAAAATTTAAGCAACAACGAATATTTAAGCAACAAATACTTAAATTTTGACCTAACTGTTCAATAAAATATTTAGTACAGACACGCGCATAGATATCGAAGTGATTTTTTTTATATACAGCGATTTGCCGCTGGGGCACGTATCAGTCAAAGCTCGCGTCTATTGCCCACGCAGTCATCATACATTTTTTCGGAATGTTTAAATTACTGCTAGCATTAAGGACCTTCACAGCTTCTCCGGTCGCGGAGGCGAGCAGAGTGCTCAGTCAAAGTTTAAAGGTGTGGGTCTGTACGCCCTCCGCTATAAGGGTATCTCCTGTGCGACCGATTCTCAGCTTAGGGTGGGATTGTGCTTTGACGTCATATATTTTGAATATTACTACACTCTTTTTGTTGAGATTTACAATGTTAATATAATAAAAATGCTCTTTTTATTATATTTACATTGGTTACCTATGACCATTAACTCTTATGTATACTGTATATCACAGGGCAGCAGACAAGTTTATTGTTCTTTTGATGGAAATAGACAACCATCGCTTATCAGATACCAGATACCAGATATGTCAATGGTGTGTTGCTACCTGTGTGGCAGGGATCTATACCTTCTATAATGCTGGAGTCGCACTTACGTCACAAAGCTTCGTGTAAAGACACGATAAATGCAGATGTTATTATCGGCTATTTTCGCATACATTCCGGATTGCGCGTGCCTTAGCGCGCATCTAACTTCGGGACGACAGGCGCAAGTGCGGCCCCAGCACAGTAAATATGTATATATATATATATATATATATATATATATATATATATATATATATATATATATATATATATATATAACCAAATAATAAAATTAGGGGCTTAATTTTTGACCAATATTTATCTAAAAATACATACATACATATGCATATATATATATATATATATATATATACATACACATATATAACTGGTAATAATTAGAGACTAATGTTTTATTCAAACGAATGTGTTAATAGTGAACTTTAAAGCGACGTTCCATAAATTATACCATCGATCCGCTTGCGGCTAGAAATTAGATGACTTCACTGCTTACTCATCAGCGTGAAGTTTACATAGTGAAAGGTAACTGTAGGCTATTAGGAGGCTACAACCTAGGCTAAATTGTTGAGGAGGTAACACGTAGCCATGGGTTATGGCGGTCATGTACTTAAAGTTGTTGGATAATCTATTGATGATCATCAGTCATCAAATCATCAAACAAACTTCGCATTTATAGGTAATCTATCTCCATTATCTATAAATGCGAAGTTTGTTTGTTTGATTGTAGGCACTTCTTTCAAATAGCAACAAATCTGTTTATGCAGGATTTTAAAGTCAAAGCCAATTTTTTTTATTCAAAATAGGATTAGTTAGATGGATAATAGATTGGGACGGGATGCGGACTTTTTTTGCGTCCTACCCATGGGGGCGGTTGTGCTTCTCGCTGGATGATCCGAATGTCGTCGCTGACTCTATCGCCGATGTGGTGCTGCAGGGCATGGAACTTTTCATTCCATTTTCTGCGGTACCAATTGGTGGTAAGTCTCGGCCTTGGTTTGGTCGCTCCTGTAAAACGGCTTCGCGCCGCAAGCAGGAGTGCTACCGGGCTTGGGCTGCAGCGTCCGCATCTTGTGATGAAAAAACCAGCACATTACGTAAGGAGTATAATTTCGCCCCGAGGTACTTCAAAAGAGCTATCGCCAAGGCAAAATCGAAACACATTGGCAGAATTGGCGAGAAATTAGTTCGCCTTCCTTCGGGCACTCGTGCGTTCTGGTCTCTCGCCAAGGCTGTCTTAGGGAATTTCTCACAGCCATCTCTTCCATCCTTGCATGGAGACGATGACTCTCTGGCCCATACCGCAAAGGAGAAGGCCGATCTCCTGGGCTCCTTCTTTGCGGCCAACTCGACTCTGGATGACCAAGGGTACGCACCGCCTACCATCCCGCAGTGTGATAGTTGTATGCCAGAACTACAATTTCGGCAATCATCTGTGCGTAAAGCACTACTTTCCTTGGACATCCACAAGTCGAGTGGGCCGGATGGCATCCCTCCGATTGTGCTAAAAATGTGTGCTCCAGAGTTGGCACCAGTATTAACACGCCTATTCCGGCTCTCCTATTCACTCGGCGTGGTACCGAATTCGTGGAAGACAGCTTTGGTTCATCCCATCCCTAAAAAAGGAGATCGCTCTAACCCGTCTAACTATCGGCCCATAGCCATAACCTCCTTGTTCTCCAAAATTATGGAGACAATCATCAACTCTCAGCTCCTCAAGTATTTAGAAGAGCACCAGCTGATTAGCGACCGTCAGTACGGTTTCCGTCGCGGCCGCTCAGCTGGTGACCTTCTAGTATACCTAACTCATCGATGGGCGGAAGCAGTTGAGTCCAAGGGGGAGGCATTGGCAGTAAGTTTGGACATAGCGAAGGCCTTCGATCGGGTATGGCACAAAGCTCTTCTCGCGAAGCTGCCTTCCTATGGGCTTCCTGAGAAATTATGCGAGTGGATCACCAGTTTTTTGGCTGATCGGAGCATCAAGGTCGTTGTCGACGGTGCGTGCTCCGACCTTAAATCTGTCAATGCTGGTGTTCCCCAAGGCTGCGTGCTATCACCGACGCTGTTCCTTCTGCATATCAATGATATGATGCGAATTAGCAACATACATTGCTATGCGGATGACAGTACTGGTGATGCTACATACTCCGGCCGAAGCAGTATTTCTCGGGAACACGTCGAAGAGTGCCGAAACAAGCTTGTGTCTGAAGTCGAGAATCGACTTACCGATGTCTCGGAATGGGGTCGCCAAAACCTGGTTACTTTTAACCCCAAGAAGACACAGCTTTGCGTGTTCACCGCAAAAAAGACGCCCTTTGTCGTATCACCTCGATTTGAGGATACTCTCCTGACAGCCTTAGCTAGTGTCGGAATCCTGGGAGTTGACATATCGAATTACGTTCAGTTTCGCGGTCATTTGGAAAGCAAGGCTAAACTAGCCTCCAAAAAGCTCGGTGTGCTTAGCAGAGCGAAACAGTACTTTTTGCCGGTCCATCGCCTTCAACTTTATAAGGCACAGGTTCGGCCTCACATAGAGTACTGTTCGCATCTCTGGGCCGGAGCTCCTCAGTACCAGCTTCTTCCTCTTGATCGCATTCAGCGTAGAGCGGTTCGAATCGTTGACGACCAGGCCATTTCGAAACAGCTTGACTCTTTGGCATTGCGCAGAGATGTAGGTTCTCTCTGTGTCTTTTATCGTATATATCATGGAGAGTGTTCCGACGAGTTGTTTGGATTAATTCCTGCCGCCGAATTCCACCATCGGACATCGCGTCAAAACTTGAAGTTCCATCCTCACCATCTCGATGTCTGGAAATCCACAACTGTGCGTTTCTCCCGACACTTTTTACCTCGCACTACTCTGTTGTGGAACCAATTACCGGCAGGGGTATTTCCGAACGGATACGACATAGGGACCTTCAAGAAAAGAGCTTACTCATTCTTAAAAGGCCGGCAACGCAACTGCAAGACCTCTGGTATTGCAGATGTCCATGGGCGGCGGTGATCACTTACCATCAGGTGCACCTCTTGCTCGTTTGCCCCCTCTTCTATAAAAAAAAAAAAAATAGTTACAATCTCTTTAGTTATAATCTCTCAAATCAAAGTCATCTTAAAATATTTCCATATAACTTGTAAAAATTGATTTACAATAAAATATAATCCTATTTATGTCTAATAATAATAAATACTGTCTGTAAACTTAAAACGTTAAAACTTAAATTGTCAAAAAAATAATTAAACATAAAATTTCAATAAATGGAACAGTAAAATTATGAAATATATTACAAATAAAATTAAAAATAACTAATTTATCGCGAGCATTATTTATATTCCAGTCTTCAGTATTTGTATTCCAGTCTCCTCCAAGAAATTGTGTATCTTATAATATGCCTTATTTATTAACTTTTCTTTAATATACTTTTTAAACTTAATGTCAGGTAATTGAATCACATTATTTGGAATTTTATTATAAAATTGTATACCGTCTCCTAATAATGATTTTTTTTTTCAAATTGACAGGGTACTTTTTTCTTTTAGTTTATTAATGTGTAGGTTTTATTAGCTGCCTGACGGTAAGGCGGTGTTTCCAAATTATTGCTATGGTCAACTACGAAATTCTAAATAACGCGTGGTTCGATACGCACTTGGCCGTTTATATTTAACTTAATAATATTAATATAAATAATATAATTTAAAAATTGAAACCGACTTTAAATATCAACTGTACTCATTATATTGAACCGATTTTAATGAAACTTGTACTGTTCCCTAAGTTGGAATATAACTAATTTAAATCAAAAGAATTATCTCGATATAGCTTTAATTAGTTCCCGAAAAATTCGTAGACAAACATACATACAATTACAAAATTTAGTACACGAACTTGGATGCCTAAATAATCCATTATACTCAAATATTATCCAGTTCCAACAATATAATATATGTGTCAAACTTATAACCTCCCTTTTTTCGTCGGTTAATAAACTACTTGACCTGTCCACTTAGGATAAATAGCGTGTTGTCGCGCGTGATTAATGAGAAGTTTGACCAATAGAAGAATTTATATTATTTGGTTTATTCGACGTGTCGTGAAGAGGAAACCTTTGTTTGTATTAACATTATTACTACTAGGCAGAAGAGTTTGCAAACTACTACTGCCGCAATTATAGCGTTCATGCTTGTCAATGTCGTGTTTTTTTTTAAGAGGGTAAGGTAGACAGGGTAGGTATTAACATCTTTAGTATTTATAGGTGATGGTTTGTCTCTTTCCATCAGGAAAACCATTTTTTTGGTTGCCAACTCATAATAAAAAATGTGTAAACGGTTGACCCTGCAGGCCATCCCTGAAACTTCCCACTATATAAGCATAGATTTTTTCAGTTCAAACATCTATTTTGTTAAAAATGGCAGTAAATTAATTTTTGAAAATCTGTATATTTTGAAAACGATGATGGCATTCAACTCAATTTTTGAGATCTAAAATATTGCTTTAGCTAAATAATCGATACGTTGAAAAATTTCGACGTAAAATGTTTTAAAGGAGAAAAGCTGATAAGATTTTTAAGTCAATCGGTGTATTAGCATGAAAGTTATTTAAAAAAATTAATTCAGTTTGTTAAATATAACGTAATTTTAATATTTGAAAAGCTATAACTTTTTAGAATTAGATTTGATTTTAATTTTTGAAACAGGATTTGACGTAGTTTTGTTAGTACTAAAATATCGTAGAATACGATTTTTTATTTGGGAGGATATACTTCCCATGTGGTTTCATTTTAATTTCGTAATTTCGGAGATACAGGAAATGAGAAGTCGGTTGCTGTAGTTTTATTGCATTTAGAAAATATAAATAATCGGTTTGAATAGATTTGTTAAATGGCCTTTATTTTTATAAGGAGAAGAGCTGATTAAATTTTAAAAATTCATCGGTACATTAATCTAAAACTTATTCATTGTGAATATTTTAAATTTCAATAAATTACGTCATTTATTAGGCTGTACAGACTAATTCTTTGCCAAGTACACAAAAAATAAATCAACGTACCACTTTTTATATTACAGGATAGCAAACAACACTTGCTATAGATCCTATAGAGCCTATAGGTCAGTCTTATATGTTTTGGTAATGAATGTAGTGTGTGAATGAATGTATTAATTAAGAAAACCGTGCGATCGACTTTAAAAGTTAGTTGCGAGATTTAACTCAGATAAAAATCTCTAAGTACAATAAAGCTCATAAAACATAATTCGATATGCAAAAAGCTATGTGAAAAATTGATTTCACAAGTAACAATCAAATGATTACAAATGAATTACAAAATGGTGAAGCATTTTTTCCAGCGAACCTTTTAACTGCACGACAGCGGACAGCTACCATTCACAAGTAAGTGCTTGGAGGATGCATAAAAAATATTTCGAAACTGCACGCATTATTCACACGTTACCGCGGGCTGTCATTGTGTCGAGCTGTCAATTTTATACCATGACAACTTATTAATAAACCAGTTCGATCCTGTCGGTCTAAAATCTGTATATTAATACGTAAAGCAAAAATTTTGTGCCTTTTTTCACTTCCTACGTTCACTTGACACTGACAGAATTTACTGATGATTGCCAATCATATTAGCAAGAAGAAGAAGAAAGGCTGTAAATTAGATCTCATTCAATTTCTTTCATTAAAATATAACATTAACCCTGAATAGATGCGACAATATGTAATTTTTTTAGTAAGATTAAACAGGCTTATAAATAATACAGAAAGTTGTTGACAATGTATATTTGAGATATGGAAAATTTTGGATTGGAACTGATTTTATCCTTAAGTTAAATAAATAAGGATAAAATATGTCCTAATTAAAGTTTAACATTACTAAATCTGAGATAACTCAGATATTAAAAAATGTAAACAAATGCTTTTTTGAAATATTAAAGTATCTACCATTTTTCATGCCTTTTGCAAACAGATATTGTTTATCTCTAAATTTGGTATTATATTATTTTAATATTTCAATTAACTGAAATGAAGGAAAGAATTATTATTCCTCACACTACTGTTTAATAATATTGTTCAATTCTAGCTGTTGCCCGAAACTTCGTCCGCGCGGACTTCGTTTATTCCGCACAGCTTCTCCCCCGCAGGTGATAGCGTGATAACATGTAGCCTATATGTTGACCCGACCTATTAGTAATATTCATGCAAAATTTGAAGTAAATCCATGGAGTACTTTTTGAGTTTACCCCGGACATACATACAGACAAATAGACAAACAGACAAAAATTCTAAAAACTATATTTTTGGCTTCGATATCGATTGTAGATCACGCCCCAAGTGTTTTTTTTAAATATTCAATGTACAGTTTTAACTTTCCTACGATTTTATTATATGTATAGGATATTATCTTCTTCAAAAAGAAAAAATGGAAGGACCCCAGCCGGAGTTTCTTCCGAAGAATTTTTGAATGTGTGGTTGTGTTTTTGATCCCGTAGTAGTAATAAAACTATTTGTCCGTTAAAATGAGTTTGTTAAAAAAAGTCGTTGTTCCAATTGTTAATTATTAGCGTTACGTAGACTTTATTTTTATTTTGATATTATCGAACAAGCTTGGTCAACTTTAGTCCCGTATGTTTAGCTTTCATTCAATGAACCTCAGTAATAACTGTCATTGTAATAATAGAAATATATTAAGTATCATCTCAATTCTTTGTTAACGTGCGCTACTGAATGTTTATTTTTAGTGATTATACTGTGACCTTGTGCTATATTCAGAGGTATGTCGACGTATCGTGATAGAAAGATGGCAACACCACAGCTCCCTTACAACAGTTCCCATATGAAGGATGGAGGTAAGAAGGACCGTCTTATATAAGAAGATATTGTTAAAGTGTCCAGCTATATACTGAAAATAGAGTTTGAAATGTGAAGAATTAGGTAAAGGTGGAGCTAGCACTCATATTATTCAATTGAAACAAATATTTACGTTACATCTTCTATGAGGTCTCATTATCTCTTTTTATACAGCTGTGTTAGAGAGAGTAAGAACTCAGAAGATGATAGCAGTATTTAAAGTTTGGTTTGAAGTAGGTATTAGAAGTGTTGCCTCCAGATATACAGCTTCATAGATACAGCTTGATAGTTTCACATACCTACCAGAATGGTGCTGGCGTAACTGGTGCTGGTGGCCAGCTGGGCTTAAACTACGATATGACATAGCTGTTGTAGACAGAGTAATGTTTGCTAATCAGAAGTATCGAACAAGGTTTGCAGCTTTCCCCCGCGTTGGTCTGGGCTCCTTTGAATCTGCCACGCAGGTCGAGAAGGCGACTATAAGTGCCACTGCCATTGTGACTAGAAGGTGGTAGAGTTCTGCAAGTCTAGTCCGGGTACGGGGAGGGGAGGTTCCAGGGCGGAGGAATAGATATGGTACCAGCCACCTTAACTTTTCCTCCGTCCCGGAAACCCCCGTCCCGCCCCGTTTTGACCACCCCGTTGGTCGAGTGGTTAGCGAATCTATCTACGCATAGAGGTGGTTGAGTTCGATTCCCGACAGAGACAAATATTAATATGATGAGTATAAAATTGATGTTTGTATTTCTGAGATTGGGTGTTTATTATGTATAATAGTATTTATATATGTATTTCTATGTATTGGTATCGTTGATTGTCATATATAACACAAACAAATATATACTCCAAACCAGAACACGACAGCGACAAGCACTGACGCTATTGTGGCAGGAATAGGTAAGGCGGTGGTACCAGACCCGAGCAAGAAAATGCAGAACTCTACCGCCTAGTAGCCACGATAGTAGTGACTCCTATAACCAATCGGTTGACTTAAACGACCTGCCTGGCAGAACAGCAGTTGGCCTATTCGTCAAAGGAGCCAACACGGAGGAAAATTACTAGATATCGAAGCAGTAAGCTCATAGAAGTAGAGTTCCACGTTCGCAAGTTTTAACGTTAAAAGCACGACATATTCTTGCGTGAGATGCAAAATAAATATACTTTAGAGCCTGTTCTCACTAACACTCAGATTAGAGTGGATTAAAGTAGTCCATTGTTTTAACACAGTGACGATTCGTACATCCATTGCAAAACATGAATTTATCATATCGCACCTTCAGTATTATAGTGAACTAATTAAAAAATCATGATTTTGACTTAGTGTCAGGAAATTATATAAAACGTCTACCTTTATCGACTCTTATTAAACACAAGCAGATTTTGACATAGAAAGCTGTAAAACGTATATTTCGGTCTAATAATCTAATTTTTATACAAAAATCTAAATTGTACAAATCTTTATTTGAAGTTTCCCAAAAATGGATATTTTTCAAATAGGTCACTATAATTCTAAGGGTGCGATATATATAGAAATACAACTCGTATATTAACACTTAAATATATTTAATAAGCGCTCAATGCTAGAAATATAAACAACTAGCGACCTCCCGCGGTTTCACTCGCGCAGTTTTTGTTCCCGTGGGAATATCGGAAAGGTTTATACACCAAAACCTTCCTCAAGAATAAATCTATTTATTAAAAAAAAACTGCATCAAAATTCGTTGCGTAGTTTTAAGATTTAAGCATACATAGGGACATAAGGACATAGGGACATACAGCGAAAGCGACTTTGTTTTATACTATGTAATGAGTATGCTCAGCACACAATTGTTTGTCCCTGTCAGGAATCAAACCCGTGTTTTTGGAACTCGGGTTTGATTCCAATAACCACTCAACTAATGGGGCGGCTAAATGAGTACTGAAAATAATGCTTTTTTTATAAATATTATCCATGTGGTGAGGTGTTAATGATATTTACATAATTTTACTAGGTAGTAGAGTTCTGCATTGTTTCATCCGTATCTGGTACTACCATCTTATCTATTCCTGCCGCAATACCGTCTGTGCTTGTACCGGCTACCTTACCCGACAAACCGGTACACGACAGTGACTTGCACTGACGTTATTGCGGCAGGAATAGGTAAAGCGGTGGTACTAGACCCGGTCGAGCCGATGAAGAACTCTACCACCTAGTAGTCACTATGGTAGAGCAGTGTAGGAAAATTATAAATATTAAGATATATCCTGCCAATTTACACATGCCGAAATAGCCCTAAATACCCTCTTCTATATAAAGAACTTATATTTGGTACAGTCTCAACAGTATGGTAGATATCTCCACTATGTTAATCTGCCACGCTTAAGTAAATCCCAAAAATCAGTTTTCGGCTGCTTTATTATAGGTTATGTATAAAGAAATAATATACAGTTTAAGTAATCAAAAATTTATATTACAAGGTTAATTAAAAGTGAACAGCTGCATAACAGAATCCATAACATCCTTAATACAGTTAAAAATACTATAAAACCCTTTAATTATTTTTATAGGCTTTTTTGCAAATCGTTATCATTTTCAAATGTATAAAAACTAAAATGAAAATATAATAAAAAAAATATCCGTTAATAGCTGCTTCCATATCGTAGTTAAAAGCTTGAATTAAGCTTACAATATTAACTGTGCGCTCATAAAATCTGGTATTTTTAATTTTTTTATATTTAGACCTTCAAAACAAACATTTACTTACCGATTTTTTTTTGTGTATATTATTTTATCGACTCTTAAACATTTTGATTAAAAATATAATATGGTTTCGCAATAATGCTTGACTTAAAATAAAAACAAAAATATTTTGCACATTAAATTCAACAATTTGGTAAATCTATTCATTCCAAACCAAAAAATGTACTTATATTCTATGCTGTCTTCAAAATAGTTTTTATTATCTTTTAGTATCATCACGCCAGGTTCCTTGCAAGGTTAACAGTGGATCAAACGTCCGCGTTTGTTTATCAACAATCACTGGTTTGACGGTGGTATTTTTCTTTTTTTTTATATATAATAAGATAGCAAACAAGCAGATGGGTCTCCTGATGGAAAGAGTCGACCATCGCCTATAGACACAAAAGATTATAATGGTGCGTTGCTATCTGGTGGCGAGGTCTAATGATACATGCACAAGTTTACCGGCTACCTTACCCTCCAAACCCGAACACGACAGTGACTAGCATTGACGCTATTGCGGCAGGAATAGGTAAGGTGGTGGTACCAGACCTAATCGAGCCGATGCAGAACTCTACCACCTAGTAGTAACGATGGTAGTGACGCGCATAGCCACTCGGTCGCCTTTTACGACCTGCCTGGCAGAACGGCAGTTGGCCTATTCTTCAAAGGAGCCCGGGACCAACACGGTACTAGTACCTAGTTTCCTTCATCTAAGGTACATACTATAAAGTGATTACTGTAGTGAGCAAATGCCTTAATCTTTGTGAAGCAATCGCGTTGATATCACCTGCAGAAAAGAACTGCAATGATTTATTGAGTTTTTATTCCGGGTTAGTCATCACCGAGGATATATCTGCGTTAGGTATACAAAGATATATTTTCAATTCAAAAAATATGTTTCTTCAGTTTTCCGATAAAAAAGTGGCCTGGGATTGGATAAGTACCCGGTTGGTGATAGGCCACCATCTTTCACACCTTTGTCACCTTTCACATTGAGGGACTAATAGCAGGGGAGTAGGGACCTATTGGATTTTGTAGATTAAATTATTGGAAAAATAAAAGGTTATATAAAAATAAAAGGTTTTTTATTTCAATGGTGAGGAAAAATCTATGGATAAAAAAAATGTTTAAAAAGAAACTGCTACATGGCAGCACTAAATCGTGTCAGATTTAGGTATGGTGGGTTTTTTCCACCTAAAATTTAGAAAATTTGCCGTTTCAAGTGTATCGTAAGGGAAAGGAGGTTCACAAAGTTGCAAAGAAAACTTAGTTTTCACATTTCCCAGTGCGTCTGGATTTTCTTTTATTATATAGAAAATTATATAAGAGTAACGAAAAAATATAATCTAACAATTTCCACAAGCCGAAATTATTGGACTTTTGTTTTTTTTTCTTCCCTAGTTACACGCCTCTATATAACGGGCTTATATTTGGTGGAGAGCATCAACAGTGTGTGAGGTACCCCTCCTATGTTAATCTGACATGCTCGAGAAAATGCAAAAATCCCCTCTTTGGCTCCCCTACTATAAGTATCTTCGGCTAATCGAGGGTGCACTGGTTTTAGGTACCTCTGATTACCTCTTCGGGGAATACGAGCGTAAGTACTGAGGATGTGATCCTCGTCGTCATGTTAAAGCGACCTGATAAAAATTATTGCGAGATTTTTGCAATAAACGGTTTTAATAGCTTTCCCTGCTCTTTATTCTGTATAAAGATAGCCCCAACAAACTCCGAGCTGCAGTTAAGATTCCGATTTTCATAGAAAACTTTGGAAAAACTTCATGGAATCAGGATTAACCTATTCAGCTCAGATCATAAGGCCCGGGTTCTATCCCCGCTCAGGTAAATGTGTAATTAAGGATTTTTCGAAGTTTTTTTTTCGAAAATCGTAAGCCTCAGTATGAACTCGGAATCTGGTGAATACTAAGGACGAGATTTTGGGATTTATGCGAGCGCGTTAGATTCACTTAGAACTTCGCATTTTGTTCAGGCGCTTTACCAAATATACCTATGTTCTTTATATAGAGTCCTTTATATAGAGAGGCATCTAGGGAAATAAAAAAATATCAATAAATTAGGCTTGTGGAAATTATTAAACTAGTGTTTTCGTTATTTTTCATAATTTCCTTCAAAAATAAAAAGTTGTCACGCCCATATGCCTGAAGAGTTAAACAGAGCTATAACCAGCCAAAGATACTTAGTCCCACAATGTTGAACACTTATCCAATCCTGAAAAAAAAAACATATTTTTTAATCGCCTGACCCGGGAATCGAATCCAGGACCTCTGGTGATCAACGCCGACACCGGGCCACTAGACCACATAGTACGAGATTCGAATTAAGATCGACGACGACGACGATCGATATATATATATACATTATACATAGACAAATATGTCTTGCATGTAATGCCTATGAAAGTTCATAGCTGTTCTTAACTTTTTTTTAACAATTAATATCAGTATTTCTTTGATGATATTACACTATTCAGTAGTTGTTCTTTATTAAGAAAACAAAAAAAAGATAATTTGTTTTAGATACCTTCATCATCAGTATCAAGGTTAGATAAGCAAGTCACTTGTTTGTTTTGTAACCATAAGCAAAACAAATCTGGTAAATGGGTACTTAACCTAAAATTTCCGCAAGGTGATGAGACCACTCGGAAAATAAAAAAATGGCAACAAGTGTATGAGATTTCGAGATTCTTTCAAAAATCGAAAACGAAATTATTGCTTACCACAAACCCTTCTATGCTGCCTATCAAACTAAAGAAAAGCGCAATCTTGAAAAACAAACAAGCTTTTCAGTCACTCACTGATTTTATTACGGACCAAATAATAGAAAATAATCGAGTAATGTACTTAGCACAATTATTTTTGAGATACCAGGCTTTATTGTTTGAATTTGGAAAAAATGAAATTGAAGCTTCTGACATTGAAGGATATCGGACCGAGACATTGGAAAAAAAATACTGAAAAATTTGCTGACACTATAACAATTGAAGCATCCATCAGTCCACGTTATCAAAAAATTGTTTAAAAATTAAGATTTACGCTTTGTCTCAATCTACCTGCTTTGCACGCGTTTACTGGAAGTGATTATGGCAGCTTTTTACCACAAAAGTAAAGTTAGACCATTCAAGCTACTTTCCAAAAATGAGAGGTACCAAAATATTTTCGCATCAATACTTGATGAAGCACATTAGAGAAAAAATGGACGCTTTTCAGGAATTTACGGCTAACCTTAATAGCACCAAGCACTGTACCAGTCACCGACCACACAGCCCATAGACACCTAATAATAGGCGAATGACTTGTGTCAACACATCTGACTTATAGTTCCGATGTAAATGTCCACGCGCCAATGAGTAGTGATTGGGTAATCAGTGTCGACCAATCAGATGCTCTGTACATTACTATCTTTCACTGTGGCCTTGAGTTAGCCAATTACGGCGTTGCAACCCCACTTCGTCTTACCTCAGCTAGTTGCCAGAATGCATTAAATACGGAAAATCAAACATTAGCCGTCTATAGGCTGTGTGGTCGGTGGTACCAGTGCAGTAGTAGCATATATAGCCAATCGTTTGCCATTCACAAACTACTTGGCAGAATAACAGTTAGTCTGTTCTTCATAAGGGTCTCGAACTAATACAGATTATAGAGTTTAACTTTAAACAGATTGTATTTCTCCTCTGTGGTATAATGGTCTAGCGTTGGCGTTGACCACATGAGGTCCCGGGTTCGATTCCCAGATCGAACAATTTAAAAAGGCGTTTTTTCCGGTTTCTTTTTTTTAATAATTTTTTTATATCATAAGATAGCAAACAAGCAGATGGGTCTCCTGATGGAAAGAGCCACCCATCGCCTATAGACACCAAAGGTGTTAATGGTGCGTTGCTATCTTGTGGCGAGGTCTAATGCCACATGCATAAGTTTACCGGCTACCTTACCCTCCAAACCGAAACACGACAGCGACAAGCACTCACGCTATTGCGGCAGGAATAGGTAAGGCGGTGGTACCAGACCCGGGCGAGACAATGCAGAACTCTACCACCTAGTAGCCACGATGGTAGTGACTCGAATAGCCAATCGGTCGCCTTTTACGACCTGCCTGGCAGAACTGCATTTGGCCTATTCTTCAAAAGAGCCCGATACTAACACGGGGAAATAATTTGTGATAACAACAATGTTGCTCGGCATTGGAAAGTGCCCGGTTAGCGATAGGCTTGCCACCTATCACATTTGTGGAATCAAGTATCTTCGGCTAATTGTCAGTGCGATTGATGTACCGCTGTCTACCCCTTCGGGGATACAAACGTTAAAATACTTTTTTTTAGATTGTACATAGTACTTGCATGAAACGAGATATGAATGTGGAACAAGCAAGGCAAGTCTTTCTGGATCGTGATGCATGGCAATCAATTCTCTCTAACTTGTAAGAGAGATATGTGGCTTTGAGATATGTGTGTACATTTATGACTCCTTCTAACTGAAATTACAAGACAGATTTTATTTCAGACTAAGCACGTTTGGTTCTAATTTTTTCCAACAAACTTTAATCATGTAGCAAGCAACGACGATTTTTTATTATTATAAAAAAATCTGTAAACGTTTGGCCCTGCAAGACCATCCCTTAACCTTCCCGCTTAATTAAGGTATTTTAAGCTTATTATTATTATTATCTATTTTGTTAAAAATGGCAATTATTTTTTAAAAGCTGTATATTTTGGAAACGATTTTAACTCAATTTTTAAGATCTAAATAATCGATATATTTAGCTAAATAATTGATAGGTTAAAAATTGTCGAAGGAATGTCAAAAAACATTTCTTTCAAAAATTTTCATTATTGATCATTCCCAAACAAATAAATAGATTGATTTTGATAAAGTTAACGACATTTGACGCAGTTTTTTAATAAGAAATGCTGGTAAGATATTTTAATCAATCGGGGTATTAACGTTAAAGTTATTTCAAAATATTAAGTAAGTTTGCTAAAGACAACGTAATTTTAATGTTTGAAAAGCTGTAACTTTTAAAAATTAAATTCGATTTTGATTTTTGAAACAGCATTCGACGTAGTTTTTTTAAGTACTAAAATATCGTTAAAATACCAAAAAATGATTAGTTCAACAATTTACGTCGTAATATTACGTACGTTAAACAAGTTGTGTCGAAAAAAGACATTTTTCAAAATTTTTCGTTAACGATTACTCCCAAGCGGAAAAACAGATTTTGATAAAATTAATGCATTAGGCGTAATTTGTTGAAGAATAAAGCTGATAAGTTTTTGTACTCAATCGGTACATTAATCTGGAGGTTCAGAATTTCTCAAAATCTCCAGGGCCAAATTGGTTCAAATTTTCGAGAAGTCTAAGTTGAGCGGAATCCAATCGAATCCCTCCAACCGCATTTCACTCGGTTTATCCGTTCAAAAGTTATGAGATGATTACATAAATACATACACACACTCACATAAAGACATACTGACGTCATCGTGAAAATAGTCGAAAAAGGTTCCTAGGACCTCAAAACGTGGAGATATGGTGAAATATCGATTTTCGAAAATCGAGGCAAAAAAAAGTCGTTTTCAGAGTCAGATTATATATGTAGGTATACTAGCTGACCCAGCAAACGTCTTGCCATACAAATTACTTGTATTGAATATTTATAAATAAATAAATATAAATAAACAAACACAAATTACACTTACTGATCTAACCCCAAAATAAGCAAATTATTGGAACGAAGTTCCTTACGGCAGGCTTGGAGGGGATAGGGATTTTGCTGCACGACCGAACTGAAAAAAATGTGATAGTAAAACCGTAAGAAAAATGCGTGGAATAAAATCGTTAAATGAGACGTGCGCAGGCGCGACAGTCGCGTACACAAGCGAGTAGTGCCGTTTAGCCGAAGGAAGTTCGTTCCTACCTGGTGTCCCGCGACACCACATCATTTTTATTTATATTCTTATAATATATATATAAGATAAGTTTTTTTCGTATTAGTTGCCCAATAATACTAATGTAATCGGATTGGGATGAAATTTTGTCAATTTTGCTTGTATCTGTTGAAAATCTATAGGCATAGTATAATTTATTTACCTACTTGTCGATAGGCTTGCCACATATTACATTGAGGACTAAGTATCTTGGTATATTCATGGATTCACTGGTTGTACCAAAAGATCTTCGGGGATATGAACGTGAAGATATTTCAGTTACTTACCTACTTTGGTCTCTCGCCTGCAGCGACTTTTTCTACGACTTACTTACGCGTGCTAGTCGCATTTACAACGCACTACAGTAGCGTTGCCAATACGCTACTGCATTGCGACTGTATCGATGCAAACGCGCGACCATACTGGGCATTGTCGGTGTATTGATGCTGCTTTCGTTGCTCACGCTTCGGCTGCTTATGTAAAAGCAGCACCAAAGTCAACGTGACTAATAATATTGCCTCAACGGAATCCATCTTCCAACTTTTGTACCGTTACTAAATCGCGTTTGCATCGGGACAGAAGCGCGACAGTATCGCGTTTGCATCGCGGCTGAATCGTGGTTATGTGGGCGAGGGTACACTGCTAGCGACCGCTTTGCCACTGTATCGATGCGGACGCGCGGCAGCATCACTACAAAAAGTCACTGCAGGCGAGGGGCTTTACTAAAATTACTACCTTACCTTTTGAAGTATAGACCATCTGCCATTCTGGTGAAGTTCTACAGTTTTTCAGATTTGTATCGCTACCTTACATTTCTCTGCCAAATGAACGTCACTTTTATCACTGTCGTATTTCAATTTGGGGCACCAGCCACATGATAATTTTATGCATGTATTACGTTGATTAAATAACAGTCACACATCGGTTAATAAATGTGTTTATTAAACTGTAATTTTACTGGGATTTTCCTTAACCTTATATACTAATCATCCACGTGCATGGAGCGTGATAGAATGTGGTGCGATAACATATCTTAGTCCGAACGTGTTGTATCGTGCCCCATTACAGCATGTGGCGTTTCATTTCTGCCTCATGAATGGCTATTTGAGATACAATTACCATTTTTATTATCAATGGATGATGGGAAAGCCATCTACTTGTTTGCTTTCGCATAACATAAAATATATATTTCGCGAACAAAGTGGTCGAATATAATCGGATGCACTCATTGACAACCTACACTAGACTAATAATGTTTGATTTTTTCCAACAAGTGAATTCTGTCTATAAACTGAGGCGCGGGGAAGAAACACGTTGTTCCGATTGGATGATACAAAATCGGTATTTTGTCGTACGGTTTACAACTTACTGGACTAATTCTTACGGATTATTTTAAGATCTATTTTTGCTTGTGTTATGGGTGTTAGTCAACGATACTAATACATAGAAATACATATATAAATACTGAAATATATTTAATAAACACCCAAACCCGGAAATACAAACATTTATGCTCACCACACAAATACTTGTCCCCGTCGGGTATCGAACACGAGCCCCGTCGATTGCGTAGTGAGGTTGCAAACCACTTGACCAACGAGGTGGTCAAGCTGAAGATTTCCACTATTAAATATTTTGGTGAATTTTTTGGTGAACTTGAGAGGGAGTCAATTGAGATAAAAACTACCCTTTCTCCTAAGTTGGAACAAATTTAGTGGTTTAGAAATCCATAGCGGACAAACAACGTGACACGTAATTTATATATATTAAGATATATACAGGAATTGCTTCTTTAAAGGTATGTATATATATATATATATATATATATATATATATACAGGCGCGTGCGCTCCTTGTAGGCAGAAAAGTAGTGCTTTACTTGCCATTCACAGATATTTTAATAAAACGTTCGTACGTTTTAGATGATTTTAATTAATAGTAAGTAATTGAATAAAATGTGTCATAATCATGTGCACGCCGCTGAAATCTATAAAAGAAAAAGTTTTTGTGGCCGAGTACTCCGGCGCATACTCAGTATCATAATCCTGTGCACGCCGCTGTATATATATATATATATATATATATATATATATATATATATATATATATATATATATATATATATATATATAATATTTTTTCTTTTTTAAAGTTTTTGTGGCCGAGTACTCCGGCGCATACTCAGTATCATAATCCTGTGCACGCCGCTGTATATATATATATATATTAGTGATTTGTTGGTTCTTCATTTTCTCGCCCAGGTCTGGTACCACCGCCTTACCTATTCTTGCCGCAATTGCGTCAGTGCTTGTCGCTGCATGTGGCATTAGATCTCTCTACAAGATAGCAACGCACCATTAACACCTTTGGTGTCTATAGGCGATGGTTGACTCTTTCCATCAGGAGACCCATCTGCTTGATTGCTATTTTATGACAAAAACATTGTACATATCTCGTCTGCACTGGTCCATGAATGTCAAGGACGTCGTGGACTACATCAGTAAGAAGACGTCTCTCCATTTGAGGGTCGAGCATCTGCAGTCTCGCCACAAGGTCAACTTTAGTTCTTTTGTGGTGAGAGTACCGACGCATCTCCTGTCGACCTTTGAGGTGGGGGATTTTTGGCCGACTGCTGTAGTCTACCGAAGGTTCCGGGGGAGACTCCGGAATGAAGTGCGTGTTACGTCGCCGTCAATACGTGACAAAGTGTAGTTTTTAAGTATATTATATTAATATGTATGTTAGTCTATAAGGCATTATAATATGAGCCATGTAGCCTGAATTAAAAAAAGAAGTGAAATACATGATAATATTCACATGTCTACTATTTTCTTCTCGGCTAAAGTCTGATGTCTAACTTAAAAGAGAATTTGAACTTCTAAGTCCGAATAATTCTTCTATGTAAGAATTTCGACCAGTGGGTGATCGCTAGTGTTTTATTAATATATGAGATTAAAGAAAACTTTGTACTTCATTTTAAGACAATTTCACGATTGATGGACTATGAAATTTGGCACAATTAAAGTTTACACTGCGGAGGACTGCAGAAACCTAATTTACTAAACCTAATTGACTTTAGACGTAAAGAAAATAGTAGGTATACATGTGTATAATATAACAGCATCTATGTCACATAAATCTAGAGTGTTTAATGTTTATTTTTATTAATTTTATATATTTCTAATGCATTTTATTCAAAAATATTATAGACCGTGGTCCCACGAACAAACTTTTTTTGATTAACTAGCGACCTGCCCGCGGTTTCACCCGCGTAGCTTTTGTTCCCGAGGGAATATCGGAAAGGTTTATATACTAAAAACTTCCTCAAGAATAAATATATCTATTAAAAAAACGCATCAAAATCCGTTGCGTAGTTTTAAAGATTTAAGCATACATATGGACAGACAGAGAAAGCGACTTTGTTTTATACTATTTTGACTAATAACAAGCTGAATTTATGTGAACAACTTCGTTTTGACGAGACAACTATCTTTTCTACCTTCAAAAAATCTCGAATTGGGTAACTCATAAACTCATAAAGTAAAAGGCTTTGAAAATTTTGATTCGGCGAAGGAAAAATATTTATTAATAACGATAATTATATTCCGACTTTAATTGCTTGATTGTATTATGAAAAACACAATGAAACTTTTATCCTACACATTCAAAGGATTTTTTGACGAGTTCTCCACTCTAAAGTTATATGAGATTATTAAAATGATATTAATCAATTTACAAATAACCTAATTTTCTCAAAACAGCTTGTTAATTATTATTGTAATTTGAGGGTGACATTGTCACCACGTACACATGTGAAGTAAAAACTTTTCTTAGTCCGACACTCTAAACTTTCCTTTTTTATCTATATTTTTAGTTATCCGATTCGAGAATTTTCGAAGATATAAAAGATGGTTGTCTCGTCAAAACAAAGCTGTTCACAAAAATTCAGCTTGTTATTAATCAAAAAAAAGTTTGTTCCTGGGACCACGGTCTATAATATTTTTGAATAAAATGCATTAGAAATATATAAAATTAATAAAAATAAACATTAAACACTCTACATTTATGTGACATACATTATACTATAATACACATGTATACCTACTATTTTCTTTACGTTTAAAACAATTATCAAACATAAAAACATAAAAGAAATTTTATTTTTTATTCTATGGTCGATTTTCGGCCACAGACGATCGCTAGTAAGTAATAATATGCAAACATCTCATTAATCCTGTGAACTTTCGTTACACATTTGAAGAAGACCTTACCGCCTAGTGATATAGAATGACCGTGATACTATTTCAGCGAGAAACAGCGCTCTAAGGCGAGATGATTGGTATATAACCATCCCGGCACCATGCACCGTCACAGTTCATCTTTGCTTGCAAGACACATCAGTTACATCCAAACATGAAACTGGTAAGTACTTGGAGAATCAAAGATAAACTAATCGATAGAAATTCTAAAGAAAAAATTTTTTTGTATTTATAAAAGTGATCTTTATTTTTTAAAACAAAAAAAAAAATATTTTAAAAAGACGTATGTACTTACTATTTATTATAATATATTTTATTTAAATAGAGTACTTTAAAGTTTTTTTTTTAAAAGTTTTTAAAAGTGTTCCCGATTTTATCTGTCTCAGAAGCGTTTCAAATTACTACTAAACTCAAAGTAAACCTGTTAATTAATTCAATCATATTTAGTCAAATTTGAGAAATGAAATAATTATATTGGTCGAGTGGTTAGCAAACCTAAATACAAATTGATGGGGCTCGGGTTCGATTTCTGACAGGGACAAACATTTGTGTAATAAGCATATATGTTTGTATTTCTGGGTTTGGGTGTTTATTATGTACGTTATAGTATTTATATATGTATTTCTATGTATTAATATCGTTAGCATCACCCACAGACCATAAATACTGCTATCACCCACAACATAAGTAAATATTTACGTTGGGGTTAAGGATTTTTAAAGGGGTTAAACGAATTAAAAGTTAATGTTACTAGAATACTGTTGTAACAGGATTGTACATAAAAAAAATGTTTGTTTACCAATACAACAATCGGCATTAAAATTTACTTAAATTAAATATATATTTTGTAAATCGTTACCAATTTGATTAATCTGTTTTAAAAAACAGTTGACCTATTAGAACTGTATAAAATTAAACTATAGAGATTACGTTTTTTCAGAATTTTAAAAACTTAGAAATTAAAATATTAGCTAAAAAGTAATTTCCTTATAAAACAAATTTAATAATAGAAATATAAGAAAAAGAATGTAAAGCTTGGAAACTACGATTTAACTGTAAAAATATAGCTTCATCCTAGAATGATTGGGTTTCTTTATTCGAAGACTTAAAAATTAAGAGGAAATTAAGGGTATTTAAAGGAATATTTAAATGCAAAATCAGTTTTCAATTTTGCAATCATTACATAGTATAAAACAAAGTCGCTTTCTCTGTCTGTCCCCATGTCCTTATGTCCCTATGTATGCTTAAATATTTAAAACTACGCAACGGATTTTGATGCGGTTTTTTTTAATAGGTAGATTGATTCTTGAGGAAGGTTTTGGTGTATAAACCTTTCCGATATTCTTACGGGAACAAAAGCTGCGCGGGTGAAACCGCGGGCAGGTCGCTAGTTGATTATAAAAGTAAAAAATGTGGCTATATAATAACAGTAATTTAATAACCACGCATACTAAAAACAAATCTAATTTCGTACGTTTAAAATAATAATTTTGTTAAAAAGTATGTGTGAAAAATTAATTATAGTTATTCAAAAGCTTTTAAGAGCAAAATCCCTTTATTTTTTAGTTTTAATATCTATCAGTGCAGAAATATATTTTTTATTTTGTCCTTATTTATATGAAACTACCCCCAAATTATCCAGCGTCGATTCGGATCAAAAAATTAAATTAACACATGATTCGGATTTATTGAAGAAATGTACCACCGGCAAACCGCTATTAGCTGTTGAAAAGTAAATGTAAATATATCTCTTCCATCATTATTAGGTGGTAGGTTCAGGAACATCATGCCTAGGGTTGATATTACAGTTCTTCCATTACGATAGCGTCTGCACTTGTCAAGGTCATATTTTGGCTTAGAAGAGAAGCTAGCAGATATCACTTTTGTAGCCAATAACATTTTTGATGTCTATTGATGATGATTATCTCTTTCGAGCAGGAGAGACATCTACATGCTATATTAAAAAAATAATCTTTACTACACTGATTCGCGAGTGCATTTTAATGCAACTAAGTACATAAATATGAACTTTTACAAGTAAGTTCTCTATGTGTACGCGTTTTTTAAACCGTTTATGTATTTTTAAAAATTAAGGACATAAAAATTTATTAGTTTGCAAATTACATCAAGGATAATTGCAGTCAGTTTTTCCGAGTAGCTTTGATATAGGGATTTTTAAGAGAAGGATCCACAAATAACTTAGAAGCTGGCATCGCATTCAGAACCAACCTTTTGTGTTGTAAGTCCCTATCGTTAGTTAGAAAGCGATTCTATTAGGTAGCCCACTTGCTCTCATGACTGTCAATTCAATAAAAAAAATACGAAAAGCTCTTTTGTATCATAAGATAGCAAATATTAAAAAAAATCTCTAAGCTATCGTAAAAATTTCTAGTAAGTATCACCGCCCGTACTCGGTGGTAATAAGTGAATCTTGCTTATATTTTTCCTAACAATTGAGATTTTAAGACGCCTCTCGCTCGATAATTAATATAGAAAAGCATTTATGTGACGATCCTTTGAACTTTGGTTAAACACTTTGCTCGCCCGTAATGTTCGGTTTCGTAGTAGCGGTTATTTGGACCAACTGCTTAATTTCGAAAAAAAATGATGAGCATAGATCATACTAAAACTGTGTTTAGGTTTTTAATTATTATTAATGAAACGCAAAGTACAGGTGAAGAGCCTAGTTTAGGGGCTAGTGTATGCTTCTGGATCGCGTTGTTTGCCCAGCTTTAGACGCGTCCTATTTTGAAACAGACTCAAACAATTCGTTTAGAAAAAGTTTTTTAGTTTATCTGGGCATAAATTATGTATTTAAAAACGATACATACCCCTAGACATATGCAATATTTGTCGATTTGTTGTTCGTAGTCATATTTAAAGACTTACTCGTAATCCTGTATAGATGATATTAGTTCACCTACTATTAACAAATAGTAGGTGAACTAATATCATCTCTGCCTATATTTCCGGGAATAAGGGCAGTATTTTTTTTAATATACACATGTAGGTATATGTATAGGGTATTACGCTAGATCCTTTTAGAGTTAAGGCTATCAGAAGGATCAATCAAGGCCATATATCACGATTCTTATGTATTTGTCTTGCTTCTTCAACATTCATAACTTTTTTCGTACAAAAACCACTCATAAAGACTTTTGACAACTTCGGATAGCACCCGATCAATTTGACCCTAGTAAATCTATATTGGTTTACTTTACCTTTACTCACATCCTTTCACGTATTATAAATATTTATTCATTAACCACTTCAAAAAAGGAGGATGGCCTTATCGTCGGAATAGTTTTTATGTTCTCTACTCGAAGACAACTGGAGTAATTTGGCGAATTCTTGATTGTTAGCTTCTGATTTGTTCGTCAATTCTAATTAAATTAAAGAAGCTCATCCTGAATTCTAAGTCAGTTAGAATTCACTTGCTGCAGTTTTATTGCTTTTAGTTATTTTAAGTCTTTAGCAAATGCAATTTAATTACAATGATACATTTATTGGCATTTGGCATTTGAAGAGCAAGTTGCATTCGCCGGCTCTAATTACAGATGTACTAGTAACATCTGACCTTTACATTACTAAGTACACATGCGTTTCAATACAAATATCTAATGATTTTTGCTGTCCGTTTGTAAATTTCTTTGCAAATTGAATTATTACTACTAATGGAAATGACAGAATTTCACTTTTTCAAAACCATTCATTTTTTTCATGTTATCATTCTTCATCGGTACAACTTACTGACCTGTTATATTTGTTGTTTTTTTATGTCACTAGAATCAATTGATTTGTTAACTCATTGATGTGAAGCCTCTAGAAATATCAACAGAAGAAAATCCCAACATATGCAAACTTTTGCATGTGGCTTTAAAACCCTGATTGTTAATAGGCAATATTTGTTTCTTTTTCTTCATGAAACCCATCTGCTTATTTGATATTCTATAACATGAAAGAAAACTCAATTTGGTGATGATATATTTGTAGACTAGGGGTCAAATTTAGGTAACTATTTTTTCAAAAACCAAAACCTGAAGAAGCAAGAAAAGGGTATGAATTTTTTTTTACTTACTTAATTTATACTGACGGCATGTTATTCTACTTGCAAGCGAAGCAGCATGGTCCAGCTAGTTCATTAAATTTCAAAGAAAGACAAATTTTGATATTTTGATTTTGATATTGATATATATATTTTGCTATCACGACTCCATCTCAAGATTAGTTTTACTCATATTATGATTCTTTATACTGACGTGCTAATTAATTGGAATTGTTATATAAACATATTCATTATTACGATATTAGGTATTATGGTTACATAGTATTGCGTATACTAATTAGGTTTTAGATATGTAACATACAGAGCAGAAAATATTAACATAACACATAAAACCAAATTATTCTTTAAAATTTAGGGTCTTTTATTGTACTTAATTCATTCATTAGGCAAGATAAGTGAAAGTTTATAACATGAGATTAATTGTGTTATAGCATAGTATAGGAAACAAGCTGGTGGTTTTTCTTGTGGAAAGAAATAACCGTTGCCTACACCATGCATAATTATACCATCTATCTTATTCTCTAAACAGAATATGACAGTTGCTAACACCAACATTGTTGCTCGATATAGTTTAGAGGGTTGAACTAAGCCTGGCAGAGTTAGAAAAGTCTCTCTTAGGGACACGTATTTATTCTCTCTCTCTCTCTCTCTCTCTCTTTTTTTTTTTTTTTTTTTTTTTTTACAAAATGTACGAGAATTCCTAAGTAATCAGTTTAGGTTCCTGTATTTACTGATTATTGAATTTTGCCATATAAAAATTATGTTCTCAAAACGTGAAACGTTTTGAAATTAAATAGTTCACTTGCGCTAAGAAAAAATTCAATTCAGTTAAATAGTTGTATTTCTTCACTGATATTCATTTTGTGATATTTGATAAAATACAATTTTCGAATTAATATTTTTTTAGAAATTTTTGATGTTGGAAATAATCGGAATTTTTTCAATGACGATAAGACTTTGTGATAGTTTAAATAATACTGTTATTTCACTGAGTATTAGAACTTTGTAGTATTTACAATAATAATATATTTCGCTGATGATTACAACTTTGTGACTTTTGAAATAATATTTTTTTAAATAACTACAAAACTTTGTGATCTAAATTTTTTCACTGATATTATTATAAGTTTATGATATTTGAAACAATAGTATTTTTTCAATGACTTAAAAACTTTGTAATCATTAAAATAATAGTATTTTCAATGGTTATAAGAACTTATGATGTTTGAAATAATAGTATTTTTAGACTATTAGAACTTCATGATGTAATTATTTTTTATTTTTTTACAGTTAATAGTTGCCGCCTTGGTCTCAGTCTGCTCAGCAGCACGTTTGGACAATGCCTACCTCCCTCCTAGAGGAGGAGCAGGAGCAGGATACGGAGCTACTGGTGGTGGGTTTGGCGGATCTGGATTCGGCCAAGGTGGTAGTGGATTCGGCCAAGGAGCAGGTGCAGGATTCGGCCAAGGTGCAGGTGCAGGATTCGGCAAAGGTGCAGGTGCTGGATTCGGCCAAGGTGCAGGTGCTGGATTCGGCCAAGGCGCGGGTTCTGGATTCGGCCAAGGTGCTGGAAGCTATCAAGGTGGATTCGGTGGAAGTGGTCGCCAATCTAACTCTGCCGATGCTAATGCTCAGATCCTCAAGCTAAACAGTGAAGTTACCGCCGAAGGTTTCTCTTACGACTTCGAAACATCCAACGGCATCAGAGCTGACGCTCAGGGTGTTGCCACAAATGGTGTACAATCTCAAGGCAGTTTCTCTTACAAGGGTGATGATGGCCAGGACTACAGCATCACATACACTGCTGATGAAAATGGTTATCAACCACGTGGTGCTCATTTGCCTACTCCTCCACCAATTCCTGAAGCTATCTTGAAGTCTTTGGAACAAAATGCTCGTGATGAAGCCGCTGGCATCGTTGATGACGGTAAGTAGTAAAATAAATATATAGAATTAATTACACGCAATTAGTACATGCAGTAATAATGTTCTAAGTAAATCATTTATAATAACTAGCTTGGCGACCAATATTTACGTAGATGATATTTTTCATGTGATAATCAGAGAGTTTATGAGATAAAAGAAGCTACGCTAAGTAGAAGTTGTGTTCCATTTCATTAACACTCATCGCAGCGCGGAAAAAATATTAAATTGTCTAACCAAAGTCAAAATAAAGCAGCGCTGCAGCATATTACACAGTATAGTTTAATCACAACTAAAAAGTTGTAACCGCCGTGAATTTCATGGTGCTTACACGTTTCATTCAACGAGCTCTAATATAGGTGAAGTCCATGGACTGCACTTTAGTGGGATACAAGTAGCGTGGCGCATGCCTTGTCTTGTGCATAGAAGTCTTTGGTGATTACACCGGCACACAAAAAAAAAGTTGTCTGTGCACCGGGCGCCACCTATCTACGGGCATGTTTTTCGACCCGCTGAACACGAATTTCAAGTTAGTTTAGGCCGTCCGGGCTTCAATTTCGAGTAAATTGCAAAAAACCCCAAAAAAATAGCGAAAATTCGATGTTTTGGTAAGAAAAAAATTTTTGAAATCTAATGCAAGCATATTTTTCATGTATTTTGATCTGTTAAATACTAATTTCGATCGTACTTCAATCATTAACCGTTTTAAATCTAATATCTCTAATCTAAATAAAATTGTAAAAAATCATCAAAAATTACAAAAATCGAAGAAAATTGGGATTATCTTGGTATAAAAAATTTTGTGGATCCGAATTGATGAAGATTTTCATGTAATTAGTCTGCTTAATCTGATTCTGCAATAAATTTGGCCCATAGTCTCCTCAAACATTCATAAAATTGCAAAAATCGATTAAATAGCAGAAAACTGCTGCTGAAAAAATAGAAAAAAATCTTTTAAACACAATTCAATAAATTTCTTGTATTTTTTATTAACAAGCATCCTAAGTTTTTGTAATTTGTCACTAATTCTTCGACTATTGTCCTGTAATTTTCACTTTTATTATTTCCTAAAATTCCTATTTTTTGGGGTTTTTTGCAATTTACTCGAAATTGAAGCCCGGACGGCCTAAACTGACTTAAAATTCGTGTTCAGCGGGTCGAAAAACATGGCGCCCGGTGCACAGACAAATTTTTTTTTTTTGTGTGCCGGTGTTATAGTTCTTCGCAGACATGCTTGATTAATTTTAATAACAAAAGACTATCTAAATACACAATTTCATCAAAATCATTAGAACTGTTTTGGAGAAACTAATTACATAAAAATACACAAGAATTTTCTCGTTTAGGAACTTCGGTTTATTCTTCTTTCTTCTTTCCTTTCTTCCTTCCTTTCTTCCTTCTGTAACTCTATAATCCTGAATCAGATCTATGCCATCTGTATAAATATATACAGGACCAAACTAGAAGTAAAAGAGCGATGGTTGACTCTTACCATCAGGAGACGCATCTGCTTGTTTGTTATCTTATGATATAAAAAAAGAGAAGTTTGACTGCCTCGTGGCCTAGGTGCCTGAGGTCCCGGGTTCGATTCCCAGGGCAGACAAAAAATTTTTTTCGATTTTTTTCTCGAAAATCCAAAATCTCAGTAGCAGCTCGGAGTCTGGCGGGTGATGGTGTGTATGAAAGTTTATATCTGTCTTCAGTCTGCTTACTCCGCAAGAGAACCGAGTGCGATGACACTTAAACGGAAGTAAATTCTTTGAAACAAAAAGAATTTTGCAAATCCGTTTATATACGATGGAGCTATGCTTGAATATACGAGTATATAAATAAATAAATATAAACATCCCATTTGTCTCGTTTTGGGAAGTCGGTTAAAAAAAAGATGAATCAGAGAACCTCCTTCGGTGTTATTAATAACTAGCTGAATGCGCAGCTTCGCCCGCGAGTAGATTAACATGTCGTCTAGATAGTTTTTCATACGAATTTCATCCCCTATTTTAACCCTTTAAGGATTGATTTTTGAAAAAAAAATAGCCTATGTTTGACCCCGGCTCTTCAACTACTTCCATGCTAAATTTCATGAAAACCGGTCCAGCGGTTTAGCCGTGAAAGCGTAACAGACAAACAGACAGACAGACTTTCGCATTTATAATATTAGTATGGATAAGTAAATATAAAACAAAGTCTCCCGCCACGTGTCTCTGTTTGCGATCAACTTAAAAATCTCTAGACCGATTTACATGCGGTTTTCAAAAACAGATAGAGGAATTCATTAGAAAGGTTTAATGTCATTTGTTAAGGTTTTTTTGTATATTAACCGTGCAAAGACAAAGCAGGTCGCTAGTTAATAAGTGAATTGTTTGTTTGCGTAAATCAGTGCTTACTATGTTTGTTCATACGTTTATCACGTATTTCTACGTTGCAGTGAATGCGATTGAATGATAGTTAATATACAAGCATGCTAAAACATATTAAGATTACAACGCATGTTTGGGATTGATTTGAAAATTAAAAATAACGTAAAAGATAACGAATCGTGCGTGACGATGCTACACCGAATGTTTGTAAGCAAATATCGAATAGCTTTGAAATTGGTTTGAAAATAATTTGAACGCAGTAAAAATGTAACAATTGGCTTCGAATATATTTCTAAAATCATAAATCACATTTTTGCCACTTGAGACTTAACGAAATGTTTATCCCGTTTAGACAAAAACAAAAAAAAAACGGCCAAGTGCGAGTCGGATTCGCACAAAAAGAGTTCCGTACCATCATTTATTTATTTATTTACTTTATTTTAAGGAAATTAATAGCTAATGTAATACAATCATAAACTTAAGTCTAGATAATATAATCATAGCAAAAAATACGAAAAAAAAAAACACGTTTATTGTATGAGGACCCCCTTAATATTTTATTTTTTATTTTTCGTATTTGTTGTTATAGTGGCAACGGAAATACATAATTTGTGAAAATTTCAGCTTTCTAGCTATCATGGTTTATGAGATACAGCCTGGTGACAGACAGACGGATAGACAGATAGTGGAGGCTTAATAATATTTCGGTTTCGTTTTATCTTTTAGGTACGGAATCCTTACAACAATTTTCCAAATTAATTGATGCGGTTTTGAAAAATCGGGGAACTAATATAAAAAACATCTTCACACCCGTATCCTCGAAGAGGTAGGCAGGTAACAAGTACACCTATGATTAGTCTAAGTAACTTAGTCCAACGACATGATAGGTGGTAAGCCTATCGTCTCCCGTGCACTTACCCAATCTCAGATAACGTTGTTTTTATCAGAAAACAAAAAACACACATTTTTTTTTAATCTTCCGACCCGGGAACCGATTAATGTACACAAAAAAAGATTAATAGAAAACCTCTTTTTTATAGTTGGTTAAATAAACTTACATGTTATTTTCTTTACGACGCTATATTTTCTCGGAAGTAACCATTTACAAACGATATGATATAAATAGGGTCAAAGGCATAAATCATATGAATGATACGTGATTAATGGTGATTACGAGACTAATTAATCGGTTGTCGAAGACTGTTTTCACGGAGAATTAATAACTATTTATAGTTTGAAAACTATTTATATTTTTTACAAGCTGGTTTCTATGGTTTTACTCGCGTTTTATTCAATTACTAGCTTTGCCCGCGACTTCGTCCGCGTGGAAAAAAATCTAAAATAAAAGTAGTCTGAGTTACTCTTTTTTACATTAGCTATCCGCTAGTGAAAGTCCTGTCAAAATCAGTTCAGTCGTTTCAGAGATTAACCAGAACAAACAAACAGACAGATAAAAATTGTAAGAAAAGGTACTTTGGTGTATGTACCGTGTATATATCCATACGCATTTGGTAAAAATCGGTTATTTTAATATTACAAACAGATATTCAAATTTTATTTATTTGTACAGATACGTTGATTTTTTTTAATGGAGCACTTATATCGTTGGGTAGAAGCTCTGATAACGCTCTAAAATGCGAACTCGGTTGGCTTTAAAACAAATAAATTTAGGTAGCTGACGCGCGCCACTTCGTCCATCAGAAAAATGACAATCTCTTATCCCCTTTTTCAGCCTCTCTAGAGTTGATTTTTGAAAAAAAATGCCTATATTTGTATTCGTGTTTTAAACAACCTCCTTGCCAAATTTTATTGATTGATCTAGTTGTTTAGCCGTGAAAACGCAACAGACAGACAGACTTTCACATTTATAATATAAAAATAATCCCTAAAAATACTATCGCCTAGGTGGTCTAGTGGTCGGGCAATTCAAAAATGTTTTTTTTTTTCAGTTTTATGATAAAAACAACGTTGCCCGGAAATGGATAAGTGCCCAGTTGGCAATAGTCTTGCTACTATCACATTTGTGGGACCAAATATCTTCGGCTAATCGTGGGTGCACTGGTTGTACGTCTGCCTACTAGTTTGGAGATACAGGGGTGAAAATACTTATAAAAAATGAAAGATTGTAAAATATTAAAATGTTTAAGCTTTTCAGTTCTTCACAAAAAATCTATATAAAGGGTTTGAATCATTACGGGACCTTAATATATATTTAGGTATTAGAGTCATAAATGTAAGAGCAATTTCAACCAAATATGGCGAACAACCGCATCTTGACCTTGCTGCTACTATTACTGTTAATCTGCTAATAGGAGGATGACCATGGCATGTGTTTTTAATGGGACAATTAATACATCACATAATTACAGTGTGTGAATGGAACGGATTTTTTATTGAATTAAAAATTACTAGCTGTTTCTCACGACTACGTTCGTGTGGCCGAAAATCAACACTTCGTTTTATTCAGTTAGATAAAATGTAGCCTTTGTTACTCTTGGATAGTATATAGCTAACGGGAAAATAGTTTTTAAGATCGATCTATTATTTTCTGAGTTTAATCGTTACAAACACAAAAATACAAATCTTTTTTTAATAAGTGTAGATAAATAAAAATGCAAAAAACATATTTCTACCCTAATACGACCTGCAGATAACTTTGTCTTCTATCTATGCTATTTAATATATATCGCCTATCTAGTATATTTTCCAGCTGCATTTCTATATTTGCGTTTACTAATCATGTTGATATAAATAACAGATGAAAAATAATAAATACCTCCATATATTGTTTGAATGACCATATATAACATTCTAAGCAACTATTTTAAATCATAATAAGCAAGTCGATTATCTATACAAATCTTTAACAATATTTTACGTTGTTTGTAAACAAAATAATAAGAAGTAATTTTCCACCTGTATTTTTGAAACATTGTATAATAACTTCGCCATATTTAAATAGAATCATATAGGAAGTATTACACTAAGCGAAAAATAAATTTCAAAATAAGCTTTCATCATATTATTTCTATTAATAGTCAGTATTAACTTTCCATTAGCTTAGCCCACACCAGAGCAAAAAATCTAACTTAACGTACGCGAAAGATCTTTTGTAACACTTTTGAAACCGTCCCCTAATTACAGTGCAGTATCGTCACTTTATTAATATTACAAGTGAGCTACTGATGAGTTACGACGACGGGATTGCATCAAGCGTCGTGATCGTGTTAGGAATAGAACCGGGGCATCTGAGGCATAGGTCATTTAATTGCTTAACTCGCTTTTACTGATAATAATATCAATTTTCTGTAATATGATCTATCATTAAAGTCATTAATTTTATATTTTAACATTACTATAGCCCTGTGTTAACAGGCTATCTTTAATGTCCATACTATTATAAAACAAGCTCTAAAAATTTCAAGACATCGTTTTCTTTGCAACTTTGCAACCTACAAAATCTTTTTCTTTTCTAAATATACCTATTTTTTTAACTTGCAGTTAACCTACGATACCTTAATGTGACGTGGTTCAGTATTAACATGTCACTGCTTTTTCTCACACTTTTGAAAATATATTAACGCTTTCCTAATCAATGAAATGAAAAACATATAATTTTTAATTTTTCTATATAGATTAAATGATTTTAATCTATAGAATCCAATAGGTCTCCACGATTCTTAAGTTAATCCCCATTTAGTATCTTGAGCTCCCCTATATATAAGGTCTTGTCAATATAACTATAATGTCAGGTTTTGGAGCGACTAATCTTGCGGTTAGTGTTTTTGCGATCTTGATTTTCTCGAATATAACGAGTATCCTTTCAAATCCATCAAATCTGTGTATCGTGTTATTGTAGAATTCACGCACAACTCATTTGATGTCATCACCGAGGGAATGTCTCGTTACTTCATGATCACCTATATCGTGACACGCATTCACTGTGTAAGATATACGGGTGTCTGGGTTGTCCATACTACTTTATAAATCGTAGCGTCCGTCTGTAGACTCATTATTTTTGTTAATTTCATGATAAATATTTTTGATGGAAATTAGCATAGAGTGACACCTTTTTTTACTTTTAACCTTAAAATGCATGGCAATTTTAAAATGCTTTCTTGACAGACATCTTCTTCAGTCTGAGTCCGGATTCAACAGATTTTCCATCACCCTAATAAAATACATGAAATTAAATATAATTAGTAATCAAACAAAAAGCAATAGAGTTCCCATATTCCAGAATAGTTACAATTATTATTTTTTTGTTTTTTTTTTTGTTTATTATAATACAATATTATACACTAGCGACCTGTCTGCGGTTTCACCCGCGTAGTTTTTGTTCCCGTGGGACTATCGGAAAGGTTTGTATACTTAAACCTTCCTCAAAAATCAATCTATCTATTAAAAAACCGCATCAAAATCCGTTGCGTAGTTTTAAAGATTTAAGCATACATAGGGACATCGGGACATAGGGACAGACAGAGAAAGCGACTTTGTTTTATACTGTGTAGTGATTAGAAATATTGATAATAAATATACAACAAACTTTTGCGAGTTTTACTGGACACTAAAGTCCTCGGCACAATACGTTTATTACAAAATTAAAAATAATGCAAAATCGTATTTTTTTTTAAATTTAACACTTTTTTGATTTGTAATTTTGACCCAGCAAAGGCTTATTGTTCATACAGCTTAAATGACCAGATCCTATTTCGTCATTTTATCAACAAATAACAATTTTTATCTCCTTATTTTTTAATATTTTAATACATTTAGAAAGCGTTTTTTTTTACACTAATGATGATACGGAACATGAAAACATATGATGAGGATAACATGAGGATAGCAACTCTGTTAAATTTTATGTAATTATTAATTATATTATATCAATATTTGATTACGCAACAATATTAATAAACTTAAAAAGGAAAACCTTTTCTAAATACAAAATTTCATCCAAATTGCTAGAGCTACTTTCAAAATACTTAAAATAAATTTAAATATACAAAAAATACTCATAAAAATATATTAGATCAAATGGCGACATTGCGACTCTCAAGCACAACAGTCATGTGATGTCATCACCTTGAGAATGTTCAATTATTTCACAGTCACTTACTATCGTGACGCTTTCCTATGATATTGCACGGACTTACAAACGGAACTGAAGATAGAACATCCTTTGAGATGAGCCGGTATTGCCAGCCTTTGATGTTATTTTAAAATACTATTACAGCAACATTTACCAATTTTAAGTATGACAAGTCTATTATTATGATTATAATTTTATTTATTGAATTAACTAATCAAGATTTTTGTCTAAAATAATTTTGTCAAAAAATATCTCATTTCGGAAAACTAGTATCATTTAAAAAAATATCTCGTTAACCAGTTATTTTTTCAGACTCGGGAATTGAATCTGGTATTTCACGAACTTTAGTTGTATCGGTTACCTAATCACTAGACCAGCGAGCCTGTTAAAATATATATATTTTTTTTGCTTACAAAATATTTAAAAAAAATACCATCACGTGCATATCCTCAGAATGTTAGATAGAAGTGCAACTAATGCATTCATGTTTAGCCAACAGGACAAAGTACTAAGATGTGACAAAGGGCAACCGGACACAAAAGTATGTCCCAGACAATATTTTCCTTGAAAAATTAAAACACATAATATTTACTTAAAAAATTAAAAATATTATTCATTGCTTTAGACTATCTGATTTTCCAATAACTTAAAAACAAAACCAACTGTTTGTCCCAGGATTCAAACAAAGGATCTCAAATGTATAATGAAACTGGTCCTCTTAGAGCACTGAAGCGCCTTAGATGTAATTTAGTACGGATCTTGAAACGGCTTTTCTAAAACCTTATAATATATTTACTCTGTTTCTTATTTCAGACCTATTATAAAGACCGTCCGCCTACCTGTCAGGGAGTTTGTAAAAGCGATTAGTCAAACCACTTGACTAGTAGATAGTAGAGTTAAACACTTCTTAAGGTTTTGGTTCACAGTTTTTTGTTATTAGACTACTTTTTACTCGACTGAGTAAGAGAAAGCTTAATGTATCAAGCCCTGCTGCAATAGCAACTGTGCTTGTCACTGACGTGCTATTTGGAGGGTAAGGTCGGCGAATTTATACATGTGATATTACCCAGCCGCCACACGGGTAACAAGGTATTTGTATACCAGTAACGAGGGTAATGTAATTGATAATTTTATGCATGTGGCATTCAGGCCCGGTTACTAGGACAGCAAAGAACCTTAACATATTTCGTGTCTATAGATTTCTCTTTCTATCAGGAGAGACATCTGCTTGTTAGTCATCCTATGTCAAAATGGGTATACGAAAGAATTCGCAGGTAACATCTTGTGTTATGAGTAAGTTTAAAATTGTATAAAACAATAAAGTAAAACGACATGAAATAAAATTAAGGGCAACAAAATAATTGTCTTATTTGAGATAGATTTCGTGAGACACAAACCAGTTCTCACGGTGCACGCGACATGCAAATACGGGTGCAGTATAGGTCATCTGGCGCATTTCACACATTTAATGTAATGACTCGACACTTGATACATTTGTAGCCCACGGTGGTATTGCCCCACGTTTTATTTAAACGTTAGCTTGCCTATCTTCGTCCGCGAGTAATATATATCATCATTACATAGTATAAAATATTCCCTATATATATTTTTTTCCCCGTGTTGGTTCCGGGCTCCTTCGAAGAATAGACCAATTGCCGTTCTGCCAGGCATGTCGTAAAAGGCAACCGATTTGCAAGTCACTAACATCGTGGCTACTAGGTGGTAGAGTTCTGCATTGTCTCGCCCGGGTCTGGTACCACCGCCTTACTTATTCTTATTAATAGCGTCAGTGCTTGTCACTGTCGTGTTCCGGTTTGGAGGGTAAGGTAGCCGGTAAACTTATGCATGTGGCATTTAGACCTCGCCACAAGATAGCAAGGCACCATTAACACCTTTGGTGTCTATAGGCGATGGTTGACTCTTTCCACCAGAAAACCCATCTGCTTGTTTGCTATCTTATGATATAAAAAAAAAATATAGTGGGATATCAAAATTGGCATAGTTAAAGTTTACGTTACGGAGCAATGCAGAAACCTAATATTTTTAAATAATATGCATTAGAAATACAAGATATTAATAAAAATAAATATTGCACACACACTACATTCATGTAACACATATGATATTATACACAAATTTTAGACATATTATTTACTATGTGGTAGAGTCCTGAATTGTCTGGGTCTAGTACCACCGCCTTACCTATTCCTGCCGCAATAGCATCAGCGCTTGTCACTGTCGTGTTCCGGTTTGGAGGGTAAGGTAACCGATAAACTTATGCATGTGGCAATAGACCTCGCCACAAGATAACAACGCACCGTTAACACCTTCGCTGTCTATAGGCGATGGGTGACTCTTTCCATCAGGAGACTCATATTTTTGTTTACTATGGTATATAACAAAAAAATGCCGAATCAAGACTCTAACATAAAGGTAGCAACACACCATTAACATTTTCGGCGTCTATTTTTAACCTTTTTAAAAAGGTGCCCTGATTAAGATGCCATGATTATTACATCTAATATTAATCTTTATCTACGAAAAATACAGTAAATTAATTTTAACTTAATAAATAATTCAAACATTCCATCAATCCAGAACAAAATAAGAAAACGCTACACCCACTCATTAAAGTTACAAAACTTAAGTAACACAGAATTAAGCTGTCACTCACTGTACAAAACTTTTCGGAATTAGGGATTACAAACAACAAAGGAACGAATGAGCTGTTACAAAATGCCCCCTTCACTTCACCTGTCATTAATTGTACGTATAAGTTCTTTGCAATTTTATATGTATGTTATGGCTGATCTCCAAATGAACTCAGACATTTGCGTTGTTTATATTATATTTAAAGATAGTTTCATTTATAGTGAGATATAAAAATAGTAATTTATTAAAAATATAACTAACTTCAAATATCAATCTAATTTCAGAAATTACTTAACCAATTTTAGTAAAATTTAGAATGTTCCCTAAGTTGGATTATACCTGATTTAAATCAAAAATAATTATCTCGATGTAGCTTTTTGTGCCCGAGAAATTCGTGGACACACACACACTTACAAAACTTAGCACACGTGCTTGGACGTAATAGATCATCATATTCAAATATTATCCAATTCCAAAAATATTACATACAAACATATCAAGCTGATAACCTCAGTTTTTCGTCGGTTGAACATGTAAAGTATATACCTCAGAAATATTATAAATGACCATTATAATTGCATTACATACGTGGTAGATAGTCTGATTTAATTCATACTTACCTTTGCCGGCACGTAGTCAAATTCCGTTATTATTTTTGAAGTATATTAAATCCTGAAGATGGTTACAAAAGCAAAACAAGTTGATTAGTATGCAAAATATCCGTGTTGGTCAGGAACTTCTTTGCCATTCTTCCAGGCAGTTCGCAGAGATAGACTATACGTCACTACCATCGTGACTAATAGTTGGTAGAGTTTTGCAACGTCTTGTTGGGTTGTGGTACCGCCTTACCTACTCGCGTTACTAGCGCAATAGCATCAATGCTTGTCACTATCGTGTTCTGGTTATGAAAGTTAGGTAGCCGGTAAACTTTTGCACATAGCACTACCATCACGCCTCACAGATAACGATGTACCATTAACATCCTTGGTGTCCATAGGCGATTGTTCTCTTTCCATTGGAACAGCCATCTGCTTCTTTACGATCTTATGATAAAAAATTGATTGACGTAAAATTAAAGTATAAGTGTATTTATTATATTTATCTGGCTATTCTGCTTTTCCTATTTTTAAGTTCACTTTTTGTACTTAGCAATAATTTCACAAACAATTAAAATTTAATTTCTGGCAGAAAACAAAGACGTTAGTATTTCTGGGTTTGGGTGTTAATTAAATATATTGCAGTATAATAATATATCTAATCTTACAGAAAACATCAAGTACAACTCAATAATGAGGTGTGAAATAACTAAATAAATTTATTATGCTCGTAAATGACATGTTAGATCGTAACACGTGCGAAATCCCTGGACGATACAATCTAATCTTAAGAAATACTTCAATATAAATTTAATCGCAAAACGTAATCAAATCGTTCATTGTGCAATTTTTTAATGTATATGATTCAGTTTGTATATGTATATTAAGTAGTATTATTACGCCCGGTTCCCTTGCCGGGAAGGCAGAGTAAATCAAATGTATTTAGACTTTCCAATTTACCACGATTCATCGATTTGTCGGTTGACGAGATGAGTAGTGATCTCAATCTCCAAATTTTACCGACTGATAACGGTTATCGATTTTTTCTAGTGAAAACTTTACGTGCTCATTCGAAATACGGAAGTGGTAATACACCACTCGCCAGACTCCAAGTTATTACTAATATTTTGTATTTTCAAGAAAAACCTCAATAACCAATCGTTTGCATCTAACTAGGTAGAAGAGTTCTGCATTGTCTCGGCTGGGTCTGATACCACCACCTTAAGCGGGGTATTCACTAGACAGACATGCCCACGGGCAAGTCTGCAGACATGCCCGTCGGACTTTGTTACTATGGGCCGGGCTGCCCGCATCGGTAATACTTGACAGACATTTGCACAGACCCATAGTAACAAAGTCCGGCGGGCATGTCTGCAGACTTGCCCGCGGGCATGTCTGTCTAGTGAATTCTCGCTTACCTATGCCTGCCACAATAGCGTCAGTGCTTCTCATTGTAGTATTCTGGTTAGAAAGATAAGGTAGCCGATGAGTTTATACATGTGGTATTAAGGCTCGGCCACTTGGACAGCAAAGAACGTTAATATCTTTGGTGTCTATAGACAATGGTGGTCTCTTTCCATCAGGAGAGCCATCTGCTTGTTTTCTATCTTATGATATAAAAAAATATGTCTATATATAGATTGAAAAATTTAATCATTATACTATTTGTTGCCTTAATTGTTTAGTCATTAGTGGTACAAGCTTTTGTACAGATGCATAAGGTCCGGGGATTAGAACTTAGGATTCGAGTCGACGAGTCAGCTAATATAAAGAAAGATTTTATTTTTTGTTTGTTTTTTATTACGATTCAACTCAAAATCTTCTTGACCGATTTTAAAAATTCTTGCACTACTTGAAAGCTACATTGTCTAGAAATATCATAGACTGCTTTTTTACTTGACTGAGTAAAGGAAAGTAACGATTTCTGGTTACCCGAACGAAGTAGCGAGTATTTGCCAGCATATTTTTATTTATTTAGGTTTATTGCCCTACATATAAATGGCGAGCTTAATGCATAAAGCATTCTCTACCAAATAACCATAGGATAGGACATCACATAGAGTGTAAATATAGAACGTTTAATGATGTACCATAACGTTAAATACCATTGAAAATGGTTCGCGGGTTAGACATTCTAGTTGTTGATTGTCGATTGTTTACAAAAGGTCAGATATTGTTAAACGCAATTTGTATTAAAACTAAAGTATATTACGTAAGCACTAGATGCGCTATTTCGTAAGCCATACTATAATTTGAGTATGAAATAGTTTTAGTACATACATAATAATTATCTTCACGTCAAATCCATTACGGAGTACGCAATGAGAATTGAGTCATGAATCACATTACAGACAGACTTTTTTTAGAGCTACAGAGCCATAGACAGACACACAGACGGATCCCCACACACACATATACATATACATACCCCAAACACACACATATACATATCAATATTTTTTTTATTCCTGCCTCGAAAGCGTCAGTGTGCTTATCGCTGTCGTGTTCCGGTTTGTAGAGCATGTGAGGGATGACTGTAGAGTCACTACCATCGTGGTTGCTAGATGGTAGAGTTCTGAATTGTCTCGTCCGGATCTGGTACCATCACCTTACCTATTCCTTCCGCAATAGCGTCTGTGCTTGTCACTGTTGTATTCCGGTTTGGAAGATAAGGCATCCGGTAAACTTATGCATAAGACATTAAAGACCTTGCAACAAGGATAGCCCCGCCATTAACATATCTGTTGTCTATAGTCAATGGTTATCTCTTTCCATCAGGAGTACCATCTGCTTGTTTGCTATGTAATGCTAATTTGAGGCATGAGTTGTTACTGAGGTTTCTGACCATATTGATCTAGCTCTCTTTTGAAAAATATACCTTTCCATAAATATACATAACATATATAAACATTTTATAAATTTGATTTTTTTTTAAGATTTGAATTTTTGTTTGTTTATTACAATTTAACTCAAAAACTACTCAAGCGATTTTAAAAATTCTTATACCTTAAGATAGGCTGCTTTTTACTCGACTAACCAAAGGGAAGTAATGAGTTTTGGTCACGCGAACGAAGTTACGAGTAACTGCTAGTTGATAATAACTGGCCAAACGCGTAACTAAAATTGCGAAATCTGAGTGAATGTTCTGGTTTTTAATCTTTAATTTACAATTTTTTTCAGGTACATACCGCGGTGAAGGTGCTGGTGCTGGGGCTGGTGCTGGTTATGGTGGTCAGGGAGGAAGTGGCGCTGGATATGGCGGTCAAGGAGGAAGTGGCGCTGGATATGGTGGTCAAGGAGGTTACTCCGGTTCAGCTGGAGCAGGTCAATTTGGAGCTGTTTCTCGAGGATCTGGCTCATCAGGCGGCTTCGGTACTAGTGCTGCTTCTCGTCAATACTTAGCACCCAATGCTGGACCTAGAGGATCCGGAAATGGAAATTTCAACGCTCAAAGTGGTTACCGTTATTAGAAAAACAAAATTCTTTAGAAAGTTCTAATTCCAAATATAAAAATCGTTCAAAAACCACCGATAATCTTTTTGGTTATATTCGTTTTGAAATTTGAACTTTCTGTTGTAACGGTTATTATGTTAGCGCCCTCTGTTATCGAATTACAACGACGAAGTAAGCTGTGACTCAATTTTGTGATGCTATGTATAAAAGCTACGAACTGACCAATACTCATTCATTTAAGGATCTTCTTTCTTGCCTGTTTCTTTTATTAATGATCTCAACGTAACATCCCTGAAAGATTTTTTCTTGCCTTTTTATACCTTGTAGATATAAGTTAATGGACAGTACTATAGTTAAGAAAAATTTAATGCAAATAATAGTTTATAATAATTGTAAATATGAATTATAACAAATAAACTATTTAAAGCAATTATTGGGTTTTATTATACTTTTTTTGTATCTTATGTTTCTCATGACGGAAAGAGAAACTGTTGCCTATACACCAAAGATTGTAATAGTGACTTGCTATCTGTGTGACGGAAGAGTATTATTGGTCTATGCACAAGTCTGCTGACTATCCTACCCTCTAACCGTTACACGACAAACATTGACGAAGCAACTATGGTATTTAATTTGCAAATTTTCCGCGAAATGATAAATGGAATTGCTGTGATGTAACAGAAATGAAACGTAATGTAAGGAATTGGGCAAACTTATCCAAGGTCTGAAATTAGAGAATACCGCAGCGGCACAACAGTCCATCCACTTCCATCACGCTTTTTTCCACGTCAGAAGCAAAGGCAGTAACACATAAATTATGTACTCAACGCACGTTTCACTTCGCAACCAAAGCATCTTCAGGAGAGTCGAATAGAACTTCACTTCATGAAGCGTGAAGCATTAATGCTTCGGCTGCGAAGTGAAACGTGCGTTGAGTACATAATTTATGTGTTGCTGCCTTTGCTTCCCACGCGTAAAAAGTGTGCTGGAAGTGGGTGGACTATTGCGCCTCTGTGGTCTTTTTTAATTTCATACATTGGACTACTTTGTCCCATTCCTTACACTACTTTTCATTTCTATTGCACCACAGCAGTTCTATATAACATTTCGCGGAAAATTTGCAAATTAAATACCAAAGTTGCTTCTTTAAATTATGGATTTCCGCAAAGTAACGCCTGAATCTATTAAAAATAAACATTGACGATATTAGAAAGACGGTGTTACCAAAAACCCAAACGAGACGTTACAGAACTCTACCATCTAGTAGTCAAAATGATAGTGATACGTATATCACTTTGGTCGCCTTTTATGACCTACCTGGCAAAAGGGCAGTTGGTCTATTTTCCATCGAATCCCAAATTAAGGCGAGGGAAAAAATTGTAAAATATTTTATACTTGACATTTTGTAGTAGGAACGCAATTCAATGCGGATATTTCAAATGTTGCGCTCATCCAAATATATCGACTCACGCTTAGACAATTATTCTTGGTGCAATATATAATTTAATTGTGTTGCAAGGTGAGCTTACGGTGACATTGTAACGAATATGAAGCGCTTATTTGTTCCAACTCTTCCCGCTATAAATAGCTAAGCATGAAGATGATTTCTCCGTGTTGGTTCTGGGCTCCTTTGAAAAATAGACCAACTGCCGTTTTGCCAGGCAAGTTGTAAAAGGCCACCAAGTCACTACCATCGTGGGTACAAGATGGTTTAGTTCTGTATTGTCCCGCCCGAGTCTGGTACCACTATTACCTACTTCTGCCGCAATAGCGTCAGTGCTTGTCACTGTGGTGTTCCGATTTGGAGGGTAAGTTAGCACGGTAACTTATGCATGTGGCATTAGACCTCGCCACAAGATAGCAACGCACCATTAACATCTTTGGTGTCTATAGGCGAAAGTTAACTCTATCCATTAGGAGACCCATCTGCTTGTTTGCTATCTTATGTTCTAAAAAAAAGACGAGATATTATATTATAAGTTATATCACAATGAGCCTCTACAAGTACATTACTTTTAATATAGCTGGCATCTCAACTTGCCTTCAAGTCTCAATGATTACACATGAGATGGTCAAACTTCGGGCATTCCAGTCTTAGAAAATCTGTTTTGGGCGAAAACATGACCATCACAATAGAGACAGAACCAGCGAAATTCGTACAGATTTAAATGGTAAAACAGATTTAAAATCGTTAAATGTTTGACAGCTATAAACTGTTTCATGGGAAAATAAACGTGTTGCCTTTATTATGTTCCCCAAAATATTCGCGCTTTTTGCTCCATAAAAAGTTTCTTGGGACTTAAACGAATATACAGGGTTAACTTTAAAGGACTGGCCATATTTTCGGAGGCTTTTTTTATATCATAAGATAGCAAACAAACAGATAGGTCTCCTGATGGAAAGAGTCAACCATCGCCTATAGACACCAAAAATGTAAATGGTGCGTTGCTATCTTGTGGCGAGGTCTAATGCCACATGCATAAGTTTAACGACTACCTTAACATCCAAACCGGAACACGACGGCGACAAACACTGACGCTATTGCGGCAGGAATAGGTAAGGCGTTACACACTAGGGGCACGTAAGGATACCTTTTCAAAAGCAGTCACTTGCGTGGGAAATATGAAAGTGCGTAAGTGGTTGCGTTATCACAGACGCACTCTAAGAGAGTGCGACCTTATCCACCTACATCCAGCGGAACGGAGAACCGTTACGGCTGGATGTAGGTAAAGTTGCAGTTCCTGACCGACAGCAACTATTGACCGCTAACTGTCACTCTAGGCCTTCAAAATGCCGTGCTGGTTCGTCGTATCTGCCAAAATCCATTACTTATCAGCGTGGTTTGCATTTTATGTCAAACCAGACTTTATGTTATTTGTGGGAGGCACCACATTAGGTCCGTCCAACAGGTGTACAAATCCCGCTCGAGGTTTATCTAAAACACGCTTAATTAAAGTGTGTTTTAGTTTTTTAAACTATTATTTTTCATTTTTTAGCTCGTTTTTTAACTTCGCTTTTATAGAAAATCGAACTTAAAAATGAAAGATAAATAATAGTGGCAAGCCTATCGCCAATCGGACCAATCCCTGGCAACATTATTTTTATCAGAAAATTTAAATAACATATTTTGAATTGCCTAACCCAAAAACCGAACCGGGGACCTTATGCGGTCAACACCGACACCAAACCACTAGACTATAGAGGCAACGAAAATATACATTTCTGAACAAAAGCCGAACTTAATACATGTTGGCACTATCCACCAGTCTAATTTAACAAGTACTAATTAATCTATATTAATAAATCCGTCAAAGGTTGCGGTAGACAATCGAAAACTTACCCAAATTATAAAGCGTAAAAAAATAATATTTTTGAGTCGACAACATATATATGCAAAATTCAGAATGTCGAGTATTTTGTTAAAATAGTGATTAAAAATTCTATCAGTGCTGACAGACAAATCGGCCATATTTCTTTAAAGGTTACAAATATGTGGTGTAGCTGGCGTGAGCCTCAATAAATTGAGGTATCGTAGAACTTAGTGAAATAGTCAATATCGAAGAACAGATTATCGTGAAACTTATTTTCTTTTCGTTCATAAAAGAGTAGAAATTAAAAAAATAGCAACACTATAGTGTTGGTTTATTAAACCAACGTAATTGTTGAAAGAAGACATCACTACAGTGTTGCTACTTTATAATGTCTACTATTTGAGTTTGTATATAAGATATTATGAGACTTCCGAGCGGACTTTCATCTAGTTATTTATAATTTCGGAAACGGCTCCAACGATTTTCATGATATTTAGTATGCGGGGCGTTTCGGGGGCGATAAATCGATCTAGCCAGGTTTCATTTTTAGAAAACGTCGTTTTTACCAAAAAAACAAAATACCGAGCAAAGTTCAGCCAGCTACTGTTTATAGTATGAATCAAGAAAAGCTCTTATTAGTCTGCATTATTGTGATGGACAACTTCGGAACCCAATATTGCTCGTGACCTGACACGCATTTTATAAATTTTTCATAAAATAATCAAGCGATTAAAGTAAAATAGTAATTGTTGTTATTAATGAAATATTTTTTCTTTTACCGTTTTAAAAATGTCGAAGTGTATTAGTTCCCCGATTCGAGAATTTTCGAAAGTAGAAAAGATTTACGTCTCGTCAAAATGAAGCTGCTCAAAAGATTCAGCTTGTTATTAATCAAAAAAGAAAGTATATTTCTGGGACCACGATCTATAAGTACAATGGGCGAGCTAAAGATATTTCTTCCAGTTACCCCGTTAAAGAATATAAAGAAATCTGAAATTCGGTTGACCCTGCAGGCCTGAGTGGTGGCCGTTTACCAGGCCCTTTCTGCTAAATTGAGAGTATTTTAAGCTCAACGGAACAAATACTATAGTAAGCTTAGATTTTTTCAGAGTTAAAAATCTAAATTTTGCTATAAATTACAGTAATTTCAGTTTTGAAAAGCTGTATATTTTGTAAACATTAATAGATTTTGATCTTTTGAATGGCATTTAGTGCAACGTTTGAGCCTTAAAATGTTCTCTTAGCTCCATAATCTATAAGACTGAAAAATGTCGAACGATGTTTGTTTTTCAAAAATTATCGTTATTGATTAATTCCAAATGGGTTGACTGATTCTGATCAAATTTATGGTATTTGGCGCAGTTTTTAGAGATAAAAGCTAATTAGATTTTTAAATCAATCGGTAAGTATATTAGCCTGATAATTATTTTAAAAATATTAAGTAAATTTTCAGTACTCAAGCAACAACATATTAATATTTAAAAAATGGACTGCTTTGTGGTTTAGGGGTAGCCTATTTGACTCAGGTCATGAGGTCCCGAGTTCTATTCCCAGGTCGGGCAAAAATGTTATTGAGGATTTTTCGAGATTTTCTCGAAAATCTAAAACCTCAGTAGCAGCTCGGATTCTGGCGCAGTGTTGTATCACCAATTCCGTGCCTCAGACGAGCACGTTAAGCTGTCGGTCTTGGTTAACATGTCGGTAAATGCGGCGATGAGGATCAACACTTATCTCGCCAACCGACAAAACGGTGAATCGCGGTGAACTGTCTATAGACATTCAGTTTACTCTTCCTTCCCCGCAAGAGAACCGGGCGTGATGATACATTTGAAAAGTTGTCACTTTTTGAAACTTGATTCTATTTTGATTTTTGAAACTGCATTTGACGTAGTTTTGTAGGTGCTAAAATATTGCAAAAAAATCAAAACAATATTGGTTAAAAAATTCCGAAGTTATGACGCAAAAACACTTTTTTCAAAAATTTTTAACAATAACTCGGGAGTTATTGTTGGAAAATTTTGTTCCCGATAGCTCCCGAACAGATAAACCGATTTTGAAGCTATATATTTATTGAAAGCATTTTTTTGAGGAAAAGAGCTGATAAAATTTTGTGCTCAACCGGTACATAAATCTTTAAATTACAAAATTTCTTAAAGGTTTTTTAAAAATTCTCACAATCACCTAAACCGAATTGGTTCAAAAAAAGGAAAAGCCGTCATGACTACAACATAATAGTGTAACGTTTTCTTAGTTCTTCGGTACACAGTTCCTTACAAGTTTCATAGTAAGCAAGTAGGTATATTTTAACTAAATTGGTCAACAATTGAGGCGTGAATTAGTAACTGATATACATACACACACACACACACACATTTTCATATTATATTATTCTGGAATTTTAATTTAATACAATTATTTCTCTTGACAACCACAAATTCCAACACGCAGTGACATAATCTATGTAGTTCAAACGAAGATCTCAATGGGTGATGGCTGATGTAGCCGACCTTTCGTTCTTACTTCGGTATTAAGTTCATCCTTTCTAAATATGGCTTCTGAGACCAAAAGCGGCGTTTTTATCGTAGCCTACTATGGTCTCGACTGTACGTGTAGCGCACGTTGACGCATTAGGGACTAAATACACTTATTCGGAACTAGATTTTCTTTCGCGTTGAATTAGATTTCAATATTATTAGGTTAAATTTTTGTAAGTACTTGTTTAGTGAATGCCTAAGTTATAGGATTCGAATTTTAGTTCATTTAAGTGATTTGAGTTTGTATTCTATATGTTATATAGTAGTTAATAATTAATATATGTGTCATTTTCATTTATCCATTTTATTTATTTTATTTATTTGATAATGAATTTATTATATCTTGTTCACCGTTGTGACTTACAGCCCGCCATACCGACACGAACAAAAATATGTATTCAACCATTTATACCAGGCTAATTTTTGCACAGTGACCTAATTTTTTGTGACACTATCCTCCGGTATATCGTGCTATACTTACCTCTGCATATGGGATTTAATTTATGTGAAATTGAGTATTTTCGAAAAAAAATATTTTAGCTATGAATCACGTGATGATTAAAAATGAACTTATTCAACATACATTTAAATATTACAGAGGGTTATATTTTACGTAACAGTTGATTATCATCTATTTGGAGCAATAATAACACGAAATAAATTCTAAAAAACTGTCGTCTGCGAAGCAAATTAAGCTGCCTTGGTAATTGATCCCCGGTATATTTTATTATTTACTGATTGATAAAATAATGTGAAATGAAAATATTACAACTGAACGATGCCCTTTTATTTCGTTATTTTATTAATCACAACCTGTTTCACGCAGTAAATTAACATATTATCAATGTGAAAAATTGTATACAACATTTTATCATCCATTTTGGCCCTTTACTGGCAAAGTTTTGGAATGCAACTTAGCCTTTGTTCAACTCCGCCTGTTCCGCTATCTCTTTGCCCAATAACATCAAAATCGCGATGTATAAATGAAAACTTTCCATGATTTTGCATCTATAATGTTATAATAATAATAATAATAATAATAATTCACGGGACAAATTACACTTACTGATCTAACCCCAAAGTAAGCAAATTATTTGCTTTTGTTATGGGTGTTAGTCAACGAATATGTCTCATCTGTATTGCAATATGGAATCTCTATTTGGGGAAACTCAGTTGATTTAATTAGGATTTTCAGAATTCAAAAGAAATGTATACGTGCAATATGTAATGTTAATCAACTACATTCATGTAAACCCCTATTTAAAACTCTTAAAATACTACCTTTACCTTGTCTTTACATACTGTCGGTATGCGTATTTGTAAAAAAACATCAACATTTGTTTAAAACAAATGCTCAAGTATTAGGGAACTCATATTTTAGAAACAGTGAGAAGCTACATGTGCCAAGCCAAAGACTAAATATTTATAAAAAAAATGCATATTGTATGGCAATTAATATATACAATCATATTCCTGATAGTCTAAAATTATTACCTATAAATAAATTTCGCAAAAAATTGTTTGATTTACTGTTAAATAAAACATACTATGATATTAGAGAATTTTTAGCAGATAAGATTAAATGTTAATAAACAGAAATATAAGCTTGTACAATTTACCTTGAAATTTAAATGTAATAAAAACTGAACGGCAAATTTGTAAAATGGTAAATTTTTTGTAAATTGTAAAAATTTGGATTGAGCATAAGATCATATTTTGTAAATTATAAAAACAACTTTTGATGTGAAATAATTCTAGTAAATTGTAATACATACAATTGTAATACGTGAAATAGAAAAAAAGAAGCCCGCTGAGTTTCTTCCGCCGGATCTTCTCAGTGTGTGGCCGCGTTCCGATCCGGTAGTAATTATAAAGAAATCGACCTAAATTAAAATGTTTGCACGCCATATTATGGTAGAATATGATGGTAATTTAATTTATTTTAATAACTTGTGACACCCATATTCTTGCAAATAAATATTTTTCATTTCATTTCATTTCATTTCATTTCATTTCACGATACTAATACATAGAAATACATATATAAATACTAGAATATATATATAATAAACACCCAAACCCGGAAACACAACATTTATGCTCATCACACAAATGCTTGTCCCCGTCGGGGATCGAACCCGAGTCTCGTTGATTGCGTAGTCAGGGTCTCTAACCACTCAACTAACGGTATATAAACTAACATTTTGCTGGATTACGATAAAGTGTATTTCGTCTCTCTGAATGAAGATGGTAAGTAACTTGTACATAATTGAATCCATAAACAATTCTTCTAAATTATCTACAGCCATTAATTATAAAATGAATTATGAATGAACTGGAATGAACAAAGTTCTAACAAACAGAACTATGTAATATTCATGAAATCTTTTTATGGGTAGATTGTTGAAAGAAAATATATAACTGATTAATTAATGACCGGCTTACATTAATCGATTTGGCTTTAGATATTTATTTTATTATCAGTCATCAGTTAAAACTTTATTTCATTAAAACTTTCCCTTATAGGCTCTTTTGACGAGTCAACAATTTTTTAAGTTACTTCTGGATCGGAAACCTGGTCCATACACTGAGAATATCCAGTAAAAGAAATTCATCGGGCTTGTATTTATTTGTCTTTTGTTTTTTTCGAGGCAAGGGTCAGTAGAGTGATATACTATGAAAAATAAATAAAATTCCTTCACGCCAATATCCTCATAATGATAGACACAGGTGTTATTGCATCTACGATAAGCCAACGGTATTTATTACAAGTACCATGATGTGACAGCCTCTTATCGATCAAAATCTGGTGATTACTGAATATACTGATTTCTCTTTATAGTATAGAGTCCTGTAATAGACAGACATACAGACAGTCACACAAACGAATAGTATGAAAGCCAATAAATGTATATAAATAAGTTTACGTTTGTCATACTTTTAGTACGGAACCTTAAAAAGAAAAAACGTGAAGCCAGTTAACAATTATTCATTGAATTAACGATTACATACATTAGGTATAAGGTATTCGATAATTTGATTTACGAGAATTTTTAACAGATTCAACATAGCGTGCGGTAATTAAAAAGTAATATATGGCAAGTCGCTCTAATTGGTAGCCATTACTACAATTGGCTCTCATCTCATGCCATGAGATTACCTAATCATCATTTACATAGTATAATTCCTTTATACTATTACTATACTTATCCCCGTGTTGGTTTCGGGCTCCTTTGAAGAATAGACCAACTGCCGTTCTGCCAGGTAGGTCATAAGAGGCGGGTCTGGTACCAACGCCTTACCTATTCTTACCGCAATAGCGTCAGTGCTTTTCACTGTCGTGTTCCGGTTTGGAGGGTATGGTAGCCGGTAAATTTATGCATGTAGCATTAGACCTCGACACAAGACAGCAACTCACCATTAACATCTTTGGTGTCTGTAGGCGATGGTTGTCTCTTTTTATCAGAAGACTCATATGCTTGTTTGCTATCTTATAAAAAAAAATTGTATGGTTATGTTGTTTGAATAAAATTTCATACCATTGTATAGCACAATATCTGTTTATTCTATACTTCGTACCATTGTCGACGCTTGATGAAAATCCATTATTGTTACACAAATGACTTAGCATTTGTACTTTAATTTCACGTTACAACTTGTTAGTATATTACTCAAACGGTTTCACTTTTTTAAGCATCTTCAGGATGCTTAAAAAAGTGAAACCGGTTACTTTGCTTAATACACTTAAGTATATTAGGTATAAACATATTTTTAGTATATCACTCCACCGTTTTAACTTTTTTAAGCATCTTCAGGATGTAGTATATGCTTAAAAAAAGTGAAACCGGTTGAGTGAAATACTAAAAATATGTTGTAAAGTGAATTAAAGTACAAATGCTTAGTCAATAGTGTAACAATAACTGTAGTGATATTATATTTTTTAACGCAGTAAAACTGCAGCAATCGACTTCCAATTTTCTGTATCTCCAGAATCTTCAGATCTTCACCGATTGTAAATGGTTTATCCCGTGTTGGTCCAGCCCCCTTTGAAGATCAGACCAACTGCCGTTCTGCCAGGCAGGTCGTAAAAGGTGACCGAGTGCTATACTTGTCCAACAGATCTTCACCGGTTATAAATGGTTTGTCCCGTATTGGTCCAGCCCCCTTTGAAGAACAGACCAACTGCCGTTCTGCCAGGCAGGTCGTAAAAGGTGACCGAGTGCTATACGTGTCACTACTATCGTGACTACTAGGCCTTAGATACTTATTCTTGCTGCAATAGCGTCGGTACTCAAATAATACACCATTAGAAAGCCACACTTTCAGAGTGAACAGGTGCTGAATACTAATCACTCGTACTAATTAATGGCTGTCTACCCATGTTTTTTTGCTTAACACTATGCACCCACATTAAACACTCGCACGCGCACTAATCAAAGTAAACACTAGGCTTAAAGCCCCGTTTTCACTTTGATTAGAACCAGTGTGAGTGCTAATGCAGTTGCTTAGTAATAAGATAAAATTACGTGAAAAAAGCCGTTGATCAGTGCGAGTGATAAGTAATCAGCATCTATTCACTTTTACTACGCTGATTACGAATCACTCTCACTGATTCACGGTTATCTTCACGTATTTTCGACTTAATACTAAGCACCTGCATTAAACACTCACACTCGCACTAATTAAAGTGAAAACGGGGCTTTAGGCCCCGGCTACACTTTGATTAGTGTGAGTGCGAGACAGAGTAAACCGCATGTCAGTTAACTTCCCGGTTTAACACGATTTACTAGATCGTCATAATCATAATAAAATTGATTGTAAAAGTCTCATTTCGTAGCATTTTTATGTATTTAATATTTTGCTGTCTCCTGCTGAAAAACTGCTGAGAAACGATGTATTTTTCTACCCCTATATACTTCTGATTAATTTCATTGCGGGTTCCAAGACAGCTTAGCTGGTCCCCAGGGCACCCTGAGCTCGCAACTCAGTGGTTATCAGGTCGGTTGCCGCTGTTGATTCAGGTTTACAGAAGTTACAGTGGTGGGAACGAGAGGTGGACCCATTGCCCTAAAAAAACTATAATAAAATAGATTTTACACTTTCAATCGTCGGTACTTGGTGAAATTCCATTATTTTTAGTTGAAACTAGTTTATCACTTACTTGTACTTTTATTTCACTACTAGCGACCTACCCGCGGTTTCACCTGCGCAGCTTTTGTTCCCGTGGGAATATCGGAAAGGTTTATACACTTAAACCTTCCTCAAGAATCAATCTATCTATTAAAAAAAACCGCATCAAAATCCGTTGCGTAGTTTTAAAGATTTAAGCATACATAGGGACATAAGGACATAGGGACAGACAGAGAAAGCGACTTTATTTTATACTATGTAATGATTATTATACATTAAAATATTTAATTTTATCGACCGGTTTCGCTTTTTAAAGCATCTTCAGGACGTAATATACTTTATTTCAGAATATTACGTCGTGAAGATGCTTTAAAAAGCGAAACCGGTCAATAAAATTAAATAATTTAGTGTATAATAATAGTGAAATAAAAGTACAAGTGAGTGATAAAATAGTTTCAACTAAATATAATAAAATGGGTGGTGATTCTAACTGCCACATCTTACTGTAGCGGTTTAAGCAATCTACAAACGCTACGTTAATTGCTGTTCGTTAGTCTCACTAAAACTCGAGAACGGCTGAACCGATTTGTCTAATTTTGGTTTTGAATTAATTGTTGAAGTCCAGGGAAGGTTTAAAAGATGAAAAAGTATAGAAAAAAATAAGAGTAAGTAGTTAAAAAGGCAGAACAAGGTTTGCCGGGTCAACTAGTAAATAATAAAAAAAAACTGCACTGCCAAGTGCCATTATGTGTGGAACAACACACTACACATCAATCCTTTTAGTCCTTAATTTATTTTATAACTAGCTGTCCCACGCAGCTTCACCCGCGAGTAGATAAACATGTCGTTGAAATAGCTTTTAATACAAATTTTATCCCCTATTTCAGCCCTTCAGGGATTGATTTAAAAAAAAAAGCCTATGTTTGACGCCGGATCTTTCACTACTTTTACGCCATATTGCATGAAAATCGGTCCACTAGTTTAGCCGTGAAAGCATAACAGACAACAGACTTTCGTATTTATAATATTCGTATGGATAGTATATATTTAGATTTTAGTCAATAGTTATTACATAATTCTGTAGTTTAATGGTCTGATGTCAGTGTTCATAATTCTGTAGTTAATTGGTCTGATGTCAGTGTTCACCACATGACGTCCCGGGTTCGAATTCCGGGTCAAGAAATCCAAAAATGTCATTTTTCAGTTTTCTTATGAAAACAACGTTACCTGGGATTGAATTTGCCATTTTGTTTTGGGATTGAGTTTGCCAATTGCCAAATTGCAATCACATTGTAGGACCAAGTATCATTGGCTAACCGTGAGTTCCCTTGTTGTAACTCTGCCTGCCTCTTCGGGGATACGGGCATGAAGATATTTTTTAAATAAATTATTGCAGTTAAACGTTGTATATATTTTTGTTTTAGTTGTTTGATATTATTTTTTTATATACTCGACGTATTCATATATTATTTCTGCCAGTACCTATCTACATTTTGGAACCAGGTTTCCGAACCGGTGGTAATTTTATTATTCAGTGATCTTAATAAACGTTAACGTGTATATTTTTTTAGCTTAACAACATACTTAATAAGTCTTTATTTTTTATTTATTTAATACCACACAAATATTGTTACAATTGATGTAATAATGATACAAATTAATACAATAGGTGATCTTATTTCGTAATGAGATTTCTTCTAACTAGCTAGCACGCTACAATTGTAAACATAAACATATTGTAATAATTATGGTGTTTATAAAATAACTAGCTGACCCGCACAGCTTTGCTCGCAAGTAGATTAGCATGTCGTCTAGATAGATTTTCATACAAATTTCATCCCCTATTTCAACCCTTTAAGGATTGATTTTTGAAAAAAAAATTAGCTTATATTTGACCCTGACTCTAACTACTTCCATGCCAAATTTCATGGAAACCAGCTCAGCGGTTTAGCTGTGAAAGCGTAACAGAAAGACAGACATACAGACTTTCGCATTTATAAGTATGGAGTATGGATTTCAAATGCTACTAATATTAATAAATAAATATAAAATCGTTTAATCAACTAAAAAATACACATATGTATATTTTTGCCTTGTGTATGGAAGGGTGTAGCATGCTGGCATTATGCATCTTTTGCTTAAAAGGAGATTCCATGAATTTAGGTAAAAAACATTGTGATCTTTTGTGAACAAAAATAAAGAAATTTTGTTTTTTGATTTCTTCCAGCTAACGGCACGAAGATTACATTAAGTAAACATAGACACTTGTGTATAACATTAATAAGACTAAACACAAATTTGACATTAAATCTATTAAAAAATATACAGACAAATTATAAAATAAAAATTGAAGGAGATAAATACATATACACTAAAAATCAAGAACATAAAATCAAAAATTAAACACAAATTATATATTTAACTATTAACTTTACTAACTTTAACTATTTTCGCGTCTAATAATAATCATTTAATCATGTTTTGATGGAATAATCTTAACGCACTAAGAAGCTGCCAATTAATTGCTATTTACTTCCGTTTCACTTAAAGTTATTGATAAGGTCAAGTTACAATCAATTAGCTACAAAAAATTGTTGGCTACCGAATGAATAATAAAATTATTGAATGAATTCGTACTGAACTACAGACTGTTTCGGAATAACAATAAATATCTCATATATAAACTTGTTTGATTCAGCTTGTAAATTGAATGACATTTTGTTGCAACTAGAGGTAATATTTATTTTTCAATTAAAAGAGATAGAATGAATTGTTATTCTTACAACCACGATCAAAATTGTTTATTATTAAGAAACAACATAATATAAGTATATAAAAGTGTACATATGGGGCTATTTATAACACACATATACACTACATTGTAGAAGGATTTAGGTTGAGGGGAAGACCATGATTGATTAGATAATATTCCGCGTTTTAAAGCAAACACACTCTTCGACTTTCTCCAAGTTGTAAAAGTCAAATAGCCAAAATATCACTAACATTGCGATTATTAGGTAGTAGAGTTCTAAAATAGGAAATTATAGTAAAATATTTAATATTGTATATTGAACATATTTAAAAAAAAAAATGTAACAATAAAAGCCCGCTGGTTTCTTCCACCAGATCATCCTGGTCGCGTTCCGATCCGGTAGTAATATTAAAAAATACCGGCTCTTTAAAAGTGCCTGTAAAGGCGTATGTTAACAAAACATTTTTATTACGAAGTTCCTTATGGGGCGTTGCAGAGGGGTACCCTAGCCGGCAGAAAATGTCCGCAACATTAAATAAAAGCATAAGATCATTATGTGGAGTCAGTGTATGATGGATATACAGTATCTAATGTATAGTCTACGTAATGACTGTCATTACTATTGCAGTTTGCTAATATTATTATTATCTACTTTTATAAATCATTGTAAATAAAAACAAGGTATTTAAATATAATTTTGTAAAGTAGTTTTATTTTTATTTTAATCGATAAAAAAAATCATAAAAATCATTATAAAAATGTATACCCGAATAATTTTTTTTCTTTACTATTATCATAATATAAAATCATAATATTTTTCTTCTCAAATAGAACTTGAAATTAATATTTTCATAATGAGCAACTTCGTTCCTGTCTGGTGATCCACGACACCACACGGTTTTTTACTTTTTTGACATATTAATAACAAGTCCAGAAAAACACTTGATAAATTACATTTATTATAATTGTGTAGTCGTTAATACATAATATAAACGTTCATTTTAATGTGATCATTTTCATTTCAAAAAGTTTTCGATAGATTCAACTTCTTTTTATGTTCTTATTCATTACATTTAACATATCCACTTATTTACACATCAAGTATCAAATATAGAATCATTTAAGTCGATTGTCAGAAATGGAATGAATATCACTCCCATGAAACTGTATGATTAAGGTGGTATTCTAATCACGCCACCGACAAACAGGTGAAAACTTGCGCAGTTTAGTCATTAATAGTTTAGTTCATATTTTAACGGCCTTACCCATTCATATAAAATACCCGTTAAAATTTAATCACCCGTTATTATTAAAATAGTAGTTGATACATTTACTTAATAAATCATATGCATTTACAAACAGTTATCAAAAAGATCCTAACAGACGTTAGTTTCGGTTTGCATAAGAAAGCTGAAAACGATTTTATTATATGTATAGATGATAAAATAGCACAATATGCCATATTTCCATTTTTTTACGATATATATAAAATCGTTTGACATTTGACATTTTGCTCATATGAGCGGCTACGCATTATGCGCCCAACACTTTGTCTACAAAGTGTTAGTAGCACTAAGCGATCAGACCACAGACCATACAAATACTAATAGACTAATAATAAAGAATGAATATATAAATATTAATCACGCCGAAAAAATTGTAACTGAAAATATTAAAAAATATTTAGGGTACCTCTTATGCAAGTAAAGTGGGGGTGTATTTTGTAAATGTTTTTAACGGGTTTATGAAAACAGTCGCGATCAAGAGATTCGTTTGTGAAATATTAAATATTAAAGTGCTCAGTTTTGTTGAAGTCAAGTGTCATTTTCTTCCTATCAGCTAAATGGTGTTTTTAAGCTATTGCATAGCTTCTATCGCGGGCCTTGAGCGTGGAGACCGAATCCAGAAATTCCGTAACGAAAAAAACCTAACACCCTCCACTCCGACCGGCATCGGCACAGCGGTGATACTTTTTAGTTTTTCCATCTATCGATAAATACCAGAACTTTTAATGACTTTTTGAAATATCACGCTTGTCTCTTTAGTTCAGCAACCCGCCTTTAGGTGGCATTGGCTGTATTAAAACTACCGTAATCAGCTGTTTGTGAGAAAGTATATAGGTGTATAGGTATTTATTATCTACGTACAACAGTGAATATCTGTACTCGTATAATTTGTGTACAAAGTATTTTAAATATGAATAAACAAAGAAAAAAAATACTGCATAAATAAAATAAATATATAATTGTAATTGCGTAAGTTGATAAAAAATGCTATGCAATAGCTTTACCGCGGGAGTCTCCGAGTGCCACACGTCTTTTTATGTATTATAAGATAGCAAACAAGCAGATGGCTCTTCTAATGGAAAGATAAACCATTGCATATAGACACTTAATATATTAATTGTGCGCTGCCATCCATGTGTCGGGATGGTAATACATACTTAATTATACCGGCTACTACTGACGCTATTGCAGCAGAAATAGATAAGGCGATGGTGCTAGACCCGAGCGAAACTATGAGTCAGGATGGTAGTGTAATATTTAGGCAATCGTTCGTTTTTATGAACTGCCTAGCACGAACGAAGTTAAAATGAAAATTGGCACAGCTAACAAGTTTTTGAGTAATAATCGACAAACTTACATAATATACTTAAACAAGTAACACAGGATATGCTGGCCTTAGGGCCCTTTAGAGCTTCACCGGGCGCATTGGCGAGCGGAGTGCTCAGTCAGAGTTTAAAGTTGGGGGGTTGTATGCCTTTCGCCCTACGCCCTAAGATGTCTCTTGTGAGGCCGAACTTCGGTTTAGGGTGGAGCAGTGATGGCCTAACGATAGAAAAAGAAAACTGAAAAAATCAGCCAATTTGTAGATCGCCAGGTTGTTGGATTATCATTTCTCTAATGTCCAAAAAACAAAAAATCCAATTTCATTCACATTCTGAGTCCCTTTTTGATGTTCTGGCTTGAAATAAATTCCTTTTTTCGAATATTCCTCCTCTGATTACGTCATAAAAGTAGTCGGAAGAATAATTACTTCGTATTTATGGTTGCGGTAATATTTCGTGGGTTTCGTGGCCTTTATTTATATTATATCGACCGTTTTTGGTTACGAAAAGTATCATCAGCAAAAATGTATCTTCGCGCCGGTTTTCTCGCGTGGCTGTCAGAAAAAAGCGGACCTCTATAGCCTTCCAATTCACCACGTTTCATCGGTTCATCCGCAACGGTTGCCGAGATTAGTGGCGATCACCATTACTGTATTTGACTATTATTACGTAAAATAGCAAACAAGCAGATGGATCTTCTAATGGAAAGAGTCAACCGTTGTATATAGACACCAAAGATGTTAATGGTGCATTGCTATCTAGTGGTGAGGTCTAATGCCACATGCATAAGTTTACCGGCTACCTCCAAACCGGAACACGACAGTGACAAGCACTGACGCTATTGCAGCAAGAATAGGTAAGGCGCTGGTACCAGACCCGGGCGAGACAATGCAGGACTCTACCATCTAGTAGCCACGATGGTAGTAGCTCGCATAGCCAATCGGTCGCCTTTTACGAGCTGACCTATTCTTAAAAGGAGCCCGGGATCAACACGGGGCAAATGTAAGTTGCGACTAGTTTTGGATATATATGAGGTCCTTCATGAGAGTGAGTCGTTCTCGCAGTCCTGTCTCATCTCAGTTCTAGGTTTCAGTTCCATTTTTAATTATTTAGTTAATAATATCTAGTGTTGGTTCCGGCTCCTTTGGAGAATAGACCAACTGCCGTTCTGCCAGGTAAGTCGTAAAAGACGACCGAGTGGCTATGCGCGTCACTACCATCGTGACTAATAGGTGGTAGAGTTCTGCATCGGCTCGACCGGGTTTGGTACCACCGCCTTACATATTCCTGCCGCAATACCGCCAGTATTAGTCACTGTCATGTTCCGGTTTGGAGGGAAAGGTAGCCGGTAAACTTATGCATGTAGTATTAGACCTCGCCACAAGATAGCAACGCACCATTAACATCTTTGGTGTCTATAGGTGATGGTTGACTCTTTCCATCAGGAGGCCCATCTGTTTGTTTTGCTATCTTATGATATAAAAAAGTATCACAGAAGTTTCAATAATTTTATAATTGTATCTTCACGCCCGTATCCCCGAAGGGGTAGGCAGAGGTACAACAAGTGCACCCACGATTAGACGAAGATACTTGGTCCACCAAAATATGTGCAGGTGGCAAGCCTATCGCTAACCGGACACTTTTCATTCCCGGGCAACTTTTGTGTTTATCAGAAAACTGAAAAAACACTTTTTTTAAGTGCCCGACCCGGGTATCGAACCCGGGAACTCATGTGGTCAATGCCAACGCTGGACTATAGACCACAGAGGCGATAGAATAATTTTGTAACTATATTTGTTTAAGCTTTAATATTATAAAAACTCTCGTTTCCTTACTAATACGCAAGAGTGGTAATCTTTGGTTAACGTCAATCATTACTTAGTTAAAAATATTGTCAAACATAAAGTTCCAGCCATATAAGCGCGATCACTTTTTTAATATTATTAGATATCAATCGAGCAAGAACGAGAAGCCGTCGCCTATGAATACTAAAGACGTTAATGGTGCGTTGCCATCGGTGTGGTGGGATGCAGTGCCACATGCATAAGTCTACCTTTCCCTACAAACTGGAACCCGACAATGGCTAGCATTGATGCTTTTGCGGCAGAAATACATAAGGCGGTGGTAACAAATACCCGAGCGACACGTTGCGGAACTCTACCGCCTAGTAGTCACGATGGTAGTAATACGTATAGCCAATCGGTCGCCTTTACGACCTGCCTATACAATAATAAATAATAAAAAAATGATGTGGTGTCGCGTGACACCAGGTAGGAACGAACTTCCTTCGGCTAAACGGCACTACTCGCTTGTGTACGCGACTGTCGCGCCTGCGCACGTCTCGTTTAACGCTTTTATTCCACGCATTTTTCTTACGGTTTTACTATCACACTTTTTTCAGTTCGGTCGCGCAGCAAAATCCCTATCCCCTCCAAGCCTGCCGTAAGGAACTTCGTTCCAATAATATTCACGGGACAAATTACACTTACTGATCTAACCGCAAAATAAGCAAATTATTTGCTTGTGTTATGGGTGTTAGTCAACGATACTTATACATAGAAATACATATATAAATACTGAAATATACATTAAAACACCCAAACCCAGAAATACAAATATTTATGCTCATCACACAATTGCTTGTCCCCGTCGGGGATCGAACCTGAGCCCCGTCGATTGCGTAGTTAGGGCCGCTAGCCACTCGACGAACGGGGCGGTCAACAAATACATCACATTTACTGCCGCCGATAATAAATTGCCGCGGCATATTGTTTAAATTACTTGTTGCGTAAATGGGTTGTTTATTTAGAACTAAAACCCTATTACATAAAAAAGAAGTAGGTTTGTTAGGTTACTTTTGGATCCCACACCCGAAAAATTCGACCGTCAGCGTTATCAGAGCTTATAGTTGATATTGACGCAATTTGTGACTAACAATTTACCTTCGGCAATTTGCATTGAAAATTAACATTTGTAAAATTTCGACGCCATTTGGACATGAAGGAATCATATAATTTATCTGCGACAGATCTATTGTTCGAAAGGAGCCCGGATTAATACTAGGAATTTATGAAGCGAGTACATGTAGGACGATTTAGCATCGGTTTGGCCTTACATTTAACGCTTCGTAATGATAGGCTAATGTTGACTTTTTGTTAATGTTTTTATTTCACGTATGCGTAAATCTATTGATGTGCTAGAATATATTATTACATCACTCTAATACGAGTAGGCTACTAGGTCATAGCCAAATTAATTTCAAGTATTATTTTTTTTATTGTATCCGGGACAGAATTAAAACCTATGTGTTTTGCTTCGTATTGCTCCGTGCTCTCTTTGAAGTAAAGACTAAGTTATGCCTTTCTACCAGGCAGTTTTTAAAAGCCAATGCGATTGTTATTTGTTGAAACTAGTTTACAATACACTTGTACTTTTATTCCACTATAAGTATCCACTAAATTATTTAAATTAATCGTCTGTTTTCGCTTTTTAAAGCATCTTCAGTACGTAATGTTGTTTAATGATTTTGTATAGGTAGTAAATAATATTTAAATATTCACGGGACAAATTACACTTACTGATCTAACCCCAAAGTAAGCAAATTATTTGCTTGTGTTATGGGTGTTAGTCTACGATACTTATACATAGAAATACATATATGAATACTGGAATATATTTAATAAACACCCAAACCCGGAAATACAAATATTTATGCTCATCACACAAATGCTTGTCCCCGTCGGGGATCGAACCCGAGCCCCGTTGATTGCGTAGTCAGAGTCGCTAACCACTCGACCAACGGGGCGGTCAAAATATATTACTTCATGAAGATGCTTTAAAAAGCGAAACCGGTCGATTAATTTAAATAATTTAGTTCATATTTATAGTGGAATAAAAGTACAAATTTATTATAAACTAGATTCAACAAATAATAGTGGAATTTCACCAAGTGCCGACGACTGAAAGTGTAAAATCTGCCAAACGATTGGCTTTACGTGTCATTACTCATTACTATTCAGACCACAAGTTTTTTTTTCATATCGTGAGATAGCAGACAAGCAGATGGATCTTCTGATGAAAAGAAAAGAAAATCACCATCAAGAAAATCACAATCAAAATAGACACCAAATATGTTAACGGTGCATTGTTATCTAATAAGGGTGCGATGGTAATACCACATGAATAAGTAAACTGGCTACCTTACCTTCCACAGCGGAACATGACGATGACAAGTATTGACGTCGTTGCGACAAGCAGTAGTACCATATACCCGGGCGAGAGGTTGCGGAAATTCATTATTAAAAATGTGAAATTAATTAAATTTGCTATTATCCGCGAACTAATCTATGTATCTTCCGCAATGGCACCGAAAAGAAAGACGGGGGTTTAATATATGTATAAGACTCACCGATGGTCCGGACAAATAGAAGACTCTAGCGGCACCACCCACATCCACCATATTTCTGTGTGGACGTGGGTGTAAAAGTATTATATATAATAGATGGTAGAGTCCTGCAACGTTTCGAGTGAATTTGGTACCATCACCTTACGTGTTCTGGCAACAGCGACGACCCTTCTCACTCTCATGTTCTGGCTTGAAGGGTAAGGTGCCCGATAAACTTATGCATAATGTCATTCTGACCCCACGTCATGAATAAAATACGCACTGTAGTGTTTGTTGTTTAATCTGTGATAACAACATGGTTGTCTTGGGTGCCCGGGTAGGGGGGAACAGTCGCAGACGCGGATGCGGTGTGATGGTGTTACTCCTACTTCTGGTGTCGTAACGAGCCATCCGAAACCTTAGTAAGAATAATTATTACTTTTGTTGCACCACATGATATCGGTGCACTACACGCACCATAAACATCCTTGATATCTACAGGCCATGGTTATCTCTTTCTATCAAGAGAACCATCTGCTTGTCAGCTACTGCCAAGTGCTTGCTGAGCCACGAACATTGTAAAGTTTCGTAGAGGGCCACCACAATAATGCGGAATACTAAGAGGATATTTATTGTTTCTTAATATGAAATTTTGACGGTTGTATCCGCTCTACAGGTTCACTGCCTATAAAAACATCTCCAAGTATATATTTGAATGTCACTTCTGTGGTCTAGTGGTCAGGTGTTGGTGTTGACCACATCTAACCTGGGATAGGTTAGATTTCCGAGTCGAGCAATTCAAAAATATAAGAAGAATACTTTTTACGTGAAGTTATTTTTTGATGAGTTGTATATTTGGACAAAGTTATAGCTTTCTAGTACGAATAATCGCTGAGCGAGGCTGCGGATCGGACGGACTTCGCAACCCTGAAAAATAAATAATAAATCGTGAACTATGTTCTCAATTAGTAACTGCACTAAATATTGTAGTTTAATTATAGTGGAATGGGCTGCGATTAATGAATTACACAAGATCGAATAAGGCTTCGAGCGATTTACCTATTACCAGATCTGATATTGAAAATAACATTCATTTGCGCATATGAGAAATAAAAACCTGTATTTTTTATGACATAAGTAAACAAGGAGATCACTGTTCAGATTTTTTATATCAAAAAAGCACATGGCTCCCTAATAGAAAGAGAAACTACAGCCTAGAGATACGATGTTAATGTTATTTTATCTAATATTGTACAATTATTTTTGACCAAACCGACTTTCAAAATTATCAATTAACTTTTAGACGATGTTTAGACGTTTCTATTGTAATAATACAGAATTTTAAATAATTTTAGGTGTAAGATAATGTATTTACATTATTTCTTTTTTTCTATGATATTGTAATGCGTTTTTTTTTTTGTGATAATAGTTTTGACGTTCAACATATGTATTTTATATACTCATTTTGAATAAAATTGTATTCTATTTTATTCTAATGTTACGTTGCTATCCGGGTGATGGGATGGCAATGCCACATGCATAAATCTACCAACCATTGTACCCTTCAAACTGGAACAGGACAATGACAAGCAAATACCCTATTAATAGAGGAATAGCGAAGACGGTGTTACCATATATCTGGGCGAGAAGTTGTGGATTTCCACCACCTAGTATTTACGACACTTTTTGCCTCGCACTACTCTGTTGTGGAATTAATTACCGGCAGGGGTATTTCCGAACGGATACGACATAGGGCCCTTCAAGAAATGAGCTTACTCATTCTTAAAAGGTCGGCAACGCAACTGCAAGAACTCTGGTATTGCAGATGTCCATGGGCGGCGGTGATCACTTACCATCACGTGCACCTCTTGCTCGTTTGCCCCCTTTTCTATAAAAAAAATACTATAGAAGCCAATTTTAGAAACCTGGCACGTGATCTATTCTTCAGATTGAAATAACTATTAGATGTAGACACCAAAGATTATAATGGCGTATTTCTATTCATGTCGCCCTGTGGTCAGTGCTTATCACTATCTAATTTGGTTAGGAGAATAAAATACCTAGTAAACTAACACATTTGGCATTTTAACACTTCTATTTGAATAGTAATGTCCCATTAATATCTTTGGTGTCTATAGGTGATGATAAGTTTTCTCTACTAAGAAAGCCATCTGCCTCTTTGCAATTCTACATGAAAACAAAGCTTAAGGTGCTGATCGACGGGCGAGCCTATACCGCGGTCTTAAAGGTCTAAGAGCCCTCAACACAAAATTTATGGCCAATTGCACTACATATAACCGCAGCGTTGTGATGATACAAGGGCAAGCTTTACCGACGAGCCATAAGACCGCGGTATAGGGTCGCCCGTGAATCAGCGATTTTAAAGGAAATAAAAATTCAGATAAATGTCTTATTTGAAGCATTTTAGGGTTCCGTGGCCAAATGGCAAAACATGGAACCCTTATGGTCATGTCCGTCTGTCCGTCCATACGTCCGTATATGAGTTATTTTACTCGGTGATTATGGGTATAGTTGAAATGTGAAAAATCCTTATTAATATTATAAATGCAAAAGTTTGGATGTTTGGATGGATAGATAGATCGATCTTTGTTACTCACGCCAAAACTACTGTACGAATTTGAATGAAATTTGGCATACAGGTAGATGATGACCTGGAATAGCACATGTTTCCGCGGGTTTCATTAAGAACTTATAATGTAGTGGGCTGCACGCTGCAGCTAGTATTATATTTTTTTTTGAAAACCGCTACAAAATGACGCACTCAGATATTGAAAAATAAAAATATGAAGTACATACATGTAACTCAGAGATGAAAAAAAAATTAAGATAGCATACCCATGTTGAATATCATTGGATAGGTAAATGCTATGGAGGTTTCAAAATAAGTGGTTTGATTTGGTCAATATTTAAAAAGGGTATCTTGTATTTTTTGAATTCTTGAGTAAAAAATTGTACAAAAAATTGGGAATATAGAATTTAACAAAAACTTTAACAGAACATTGGTTTGAACTAGGTATGGATCATTTAACAATTAACATATTAAATTTGGTACTAAATTTTTTAACAATTAACAAATGTTATTTATATTAGCAAATATTGTTAAAAGTTATTTTTATGCATCACTAAAATTACCAATAACGTGATTTTTTTTTATTCAACACTGGCTCAGTTGGTGTGTCCGGGCTTGAAATATTTCTCTGTTGTTTTTAAGTTTTTCAAGTTTCTCCAAGCACGGGTGAGTGCTAAAACACATATATCGACGGTCCCTACGCATAAAGGGACATGTCGAAAACTGAGGTTTACAGGAGAGCGTATATAATAATTAATGTTCAAATCTCTCTTGAAATAATTCTATGCATAAATATTTTTTTCCTACAATGATATATTATTTTAGGGAGTCCATAATAGTATAAAAGTATTTAATTTATTTTATATTTTCCCAGAAAACTGATAGATGACTGTTTTGACATTCATATCAGATAAGTCGGAGATACCTCTTTATACGCTGAAAACAAAACAAGCTGAAAACATAATTCGATGAATTCATACAATATAAATGTGGTATGAAAAACAACAACGTATTTCATTTTAAATACTATACCTTAAACAACTTAAGATCAACTTCAAAAAGTATTAAAAAAAACCTTAATACAGACATGTTTCTTTATATGTTAAAATGCGCTTTTTTTCTATAGAACGATAAGTATAGATATCCGCATATACGACACCTAATGTTTGTAATTATTACACTTGTTCTCTTAATCGATTTGTATAAGTAGCGAAATACATAAAATAAAAGAAAAAAGACTTATATAAATATGAGCGTTTGGAAATTTAAAAACATATGTACTTAATAACATTTTTTTTACAATTTTGACACGTCCTTTTATACGTGGGGACCGTCGATATATGTAGTTGATGCTTTCTATCAAATTTATACTCAGTTCTTCTAAGTAATTTTTGTCATTAATTAGGTATTTTTTTAAATGTAATGTAATGTTTGAAAATCTGTAACTTTTGAAAACTTTATCCGATTTTGATTTTGTAAACGGTATTTGACAAAATTTTTTAAACACTACAAGATAAAACTAAAAATTTGAAAAACTGCTATTCTGCTACATATGCATCATTTTAAGAGCAAAACGTGAAAGGACCTAATGATCTACGAAAGGGAATCTTATAGCATCAGGTTAATTTAGCAAGGTTCCTTACTCAATGAGTTTGAGTTGTATTATTGCAAAACTCCCATGGTCTCCAGCTCCACTATATAACCCTGGTAGTTATTTTGATTTAGAGTGAATGTAAAAATATAACAAATGAGATCACACTCAATGGGCTTATTTTAGTTAGTGTAGGAATTCCATGGCCACTTTCTAGTTCCATTATCAAACCTATATCTACCTAATCTCCTAACAATAAAGGCCAACTATATCAGCCCAATCTCCGATGGCCACCTTCCAGTTCCATTATTATCTTAGAAAACATCAGGCACCTAAATGTTTGCTAAGATAAACCTAGCCCATATTTGATGAGTTTATCTAGATTAGCTTAGAAGTTCTCATGAACTTCTTCTGGCTTTATCATTAGACACTAGAAAACACCCTGCTACAAATACTTTAGAATAAATTTACTCCATTTTATTCCAAAGTTTTCATGACATCCGCTCTTTTATAAGACCCCGGAAATTGTCTAGCACCAGGATGTTTATTAAAATGAACAAAGGATCCCAAACTTGAAATGTTTATCTTGTTTACTTTAGTAGTTTCCATTACTACCTTCCGATTCTATCATCGATACTAGAAATCGTCCAGCACCAAATTGTTTGCCAAAACAAACCGAATGAGTGTCCCCACTTGATGGGTTAACCTGGTTTAGGTGAGGAGTTCTCGGGCACATCTTCCAGCTCTATCACCAGGCACTGGAAACCATTCTGTTCCAAAGTCCTTATAATAACAAAATTAAACTACACTGAAGTCGATGGCGTTTCTCTATTTTATCCCAAAGTTTCCATAACGTCCACCCAGCTCTATCAGACTTTTGAAATCGTTTAGCACTAGGATGTTTGTCCAAACAGAACAAATGAGTCCAAATTCGGTTAGTTTATCTTATTTAGTTTAGGAGTTCTCATGGTTATTTTCCAGTTTCATCATCAGATCCTGAAAATCATTCAGCATTAAGGTGTTTGCCAATACAAGACAATTAATTGCTAAGTCAAAAACATTACCTCGCACATTTACTTAGCACATTTGAAATGGCTGAACAGATTCTATTGAAACATATCTAAGAACCATCTTGCAAAACAGGGCTTTCAATTGAAAAAAAACCGCAACCAAATCAGAACATCCGCCAAGGCGCTACGATGCCACGGACAGACACACAAATACACACATACACAGATACACAAATACACACCTGAAACTTATAACACCCCTCGTTTTGCGTCGGGGGTTAAAAATACTGCAAAAGGTTAAAAATCGATTAGTCAAAAGATCTCAGTTATGTCCAAAAACACTTTACGACTTTACTACCGAACGAATAAACTGATTTTGTTGCGATTTGTTTCCTTGGGCGCAGCTTTTTAAGGAAAAGAGCTGATTACATTTTGTAATCAATCGGTAGACACATAAATCTGGAAATTATGTTAAGGAAACATTGAACATCTCACCGACATTTTATCAATTAATTTCGCCGAAAAGTTCTGAAAATGTTCTAGGACAAATAAGTACTAATTTTTAAGATGATTTAATTTGACAAAACTCAATCGAATACTTTCATTGCGTTTTGCCTAAGAATCAAACCCAGAATCAATTAGAGCCGAATAGACTCAGTTTAAGACCACAGAATTACCTTACTAACTGTATATCTTACTGGATATGCAAAAACAGTTCAATGATTTGGTACTCGGCTCTTCTCATCATCAAACTAATCCAGCTTCTTCACCATTTATAGCATTTTGTATAGAAAGTCTCAAATGAAAAAAAAATGCTCTAAAGGCATAATAACTACAAACTTCAACACCTTAGATGTCATTTCTATCCAATTTCCAGAGTGAATACTAGAGGTTCGCCTTAGCTATGTTTACTTCTTAGTTTCTCTGTACCTTCGTCACTCTTGTCAATTCTAATTAGCATATATGCGTGGATTTTTACTTTGCCAGAGCATATAGTTAGATCAGCAAAGGATCTAATAAATCTACTATGTAGCAAAAATTTCACAATTTTCATAATATTAAGAGCTACGTCTATAATTTGTCTGTCGATATATAAGCTTTGTTCTTGAATCCAAGTGATGCCACGTTAAGATAACGAATCTGCAAGGTACTCACGTACACTAAAGCCCGAAGCCATTCGTTATTAACTATATATCCAAAAAAGTTACAACATTGCAAAATGCTGTCAAAGGATTCAATTAAAACCTTAATTAATGATAGGCTGTACACGAGTTTTTAGCATGATCAATAAATCCTATTCAATATTAAAAGCCTATAGAGCTTTCATAGTTATTGTAAGAGGTGCTGAAATTAATTAAATTTATACCCTTGAATGGTAATGTGCCTTTGACAGACGAGGTCAAGAGCAACAAAAAACCTAAGGCAGCTAATTACTTGATGTATATCATAACTTGGAGATGCTCGTTTATCTTTGCTATAAAGAATTACGTCAGCAACGCGTGAGATGCTCAGGATTAGAACCAGGTCATTTGGTATAAATAGGTCAATTTACTTCACAAAATCACAGTTTTGAGTGAGCTTTACATTCAGCAATACCTCCTTCACCAAAACAATTATTTACATAATTAAAAATGAAACTGGTAAATATTTTTAAAATATTATTTCTGCTAGACAATCTTCCACTTTTGGTTGATCAATCACAGCATCTTGATGATTGATCATCTACCACTACTTAATTTGATCGTACTTTTTTGTACGAACAGTCACCCTCCGGAACAGCTTTTTTCACTTTTTTCGGGTAGAATTAATACTGAGATTTTTAATAGGAGAGTCAAGAAAATTCTCAAAAATAAGACTCGTATTGGCAACGAACAATTTGTGTTGCAAACATTCACGGGCCGAGGTGCCTATTTTCTATCAGATGATTTGTCCACTCATACGCCTGCAAATACAATAAAATTTCAATCTGATTCTTGAATTGAACAAATCAAAATTTGTTCAATTCAAGATACAATAAAGTTTCAATTCAAAATGAATATCTATGTTAATAAGACTACTAGTCACCTACTCTATGACTCTGTAAGTTTAAACGTTCTTTATCGGAGGTGGAACTACTTAAATTTGCAGCATTTATAATAAATAAATTTACAAGAAAGCCAATTAATTACAGATTCAGTAGAATTTAATAGAATTAAATAGAATTTTATAGAATAGAATTAATTACAGATTCAGTAGAATTTAAAGATTGATCCGGTTCTTAGCAGACTGATATATTCAATTAAGTATAATCATATTTTTTATCGACAAATTTACAGTAATTATTATATTAAGGACTATTTGAATTCGAATCACAGATTTTGACAAACAATATATATTTTTTAAATAATCAGAGTGTGAACTACGAAAAGAAAAACAATAGTTTTTCTCTTACCTGAGCTTGCCAAAGCAACATAAGATAAATCACTTCAAGTGATTCTCTGGAGTCACTACACCCACTCAGATTAAAACAATCGGAACAGTATTTACAAATATTGAAGTTGACACTAATAGATGAATGGACTATCTGTTGGAAAACTTAAACTCTTTTTAGCTTTTAAAACTCTCGATTCATCATCCAATTTTCGTCATCCTACTTTTTTTTGTCTGCAAAAATAAAATAATGTTAATCACTTTTTTCAGTTCGTTGTTGCTGCCATTATCACTGTGGCTGCTGCTGGACGTTTGGAGCACCTCGAACGCTCTTACCTTCCTCCAGATAATAGCGGGGCAGCTAGCAGCTTTGGTAATGGTGGCTCTCACGGCTCTAGTGGCTTACAAGGTTTCGGCTCCAGCGGCTCAGGCTTCGGCTCCAGTGGCTCAGGCTTCGGCTCCAGTGGCTCAGGTTTCGGCTCTAGTGGTGGATTTGGAAGTCAAGGAGGTTTTGGCCAAAGATCGAATGGAGGATCTGGATTTGGTGGTTTCGGCCAGAGCTCTGGATTTGGTGGTCAAGGACACAATGGCTTTGGTGGCAGCTCAAACAGTCTTGGAAATGGAGGCTTTGGTGGCAGCTCAAACAGTTTTGAACATGGAGGCTTCAGTGGCAACACAAATAGTCTTGGACGTGGAGGCTTCGGTAGCAACTCAAACGGTCTAGGAAATGGAGGTTTTGGTGGTGCAACTTCCAACCAATATTTACCTCCTGATCAGGGTCCATCTGGTGCTGCTTCCAACGGCTTCAGAAGCTTTGGCTCTGGATCCAGACGTAAGTATAAAATTCTATAAATGTTTTTTTAGAACATTTAATTATTTCAATTGGGATTCACATTTATATGACATTTTTACAGACAGATTAATTAATTCATTTGTTCTATTGACATAACATTGAATTATTAAATTACTATTTAAATTTTTCCCTATTTAAAAGGGTAATTCTGATGAACTGGTAGCACAGATATAGTCAAACGTATTCTTAAATTTAAAATTTTCTTACTACCTTCAGTATAAAGATATATTTAGTAAATTGTCAAAATTGACAATTTTAATAAACAGTATCAACATATTGCCCCGATGATGCGTTAAATCGCGAAACCGGTTGGTGTTTATTAATAAAATCTAAGTAAAACAGTACAAGTGTTTGTAACATACTATTAACACAAAAACACACCATTAACATCTTTGGTGACTATAGACGATGGTTTTCTCTTTCCATTAGGAAAAGTGTCTGATTGTTTCCTATCATATATAACAACTAGCTGTGTTCGCGACTTCGTCCGCGTGTGATTTTTTTTAAAGTAGCCTAAGTTACTCCTTTTTATATCAGCTATCTACCAGTGAAAGTACCGTCAAAATTGTTCCAGCCGTTTCAGAGATTAGCTGAAACAAACAGACAGACAAAAATCGTAAAAAATGTTATTTTGGTATATGTACCGTTTATACATCCACATGTATTTATTTAAACCGGTTATTTTTATATTATAAACAGACACTCCAAATTTATTTATTTGTATATGTATTAAACCGGTTATTTTAATATCACAAACAGGCACTCCAATTTTATTTATTTGTATTATGTATAGAAGATGTATCGTGTATACATCCATATGGATTTAGTTAAAACCGGTTAATATTCTTACAGACACTCCAATTTTATTCATTTGTATAGATTAAGTCAAATAAATATTTTTATTTAAAAAATTGAAACATTAACACAACTGATAATGTAAATTAATTTTATTATGCTACTAGATGTGCCCGCGACTTCGTTCGCGTAGGAAGGTTTCTAAAATAAAAGTAGCCTAAGTTACTCCTTATTACCATGGTTTAAAAGGTAGGATTTTCGGGATAAAAACTACCCAATGTCCTTTCTCGGGTCTTAAACTATCTTTGTACAAAATTTCATTCAAATCGGCTAAGTGGTTTAGGCGTGAAGAAGAGAAAGACAGACAAAGTTATTTTTGCATTTATAATATTAGTATGGATAGTATAATTTCGAGAGTTGCATAAAACATAACGGTTCTGTACAACATAAGGAACACGGGCGAGACTTCGTACATCGTTTTTTTAGTTATTACCTTAAAGTGTAATAAATTCCGTAAGATTCTATATAAACTCCTTAACTTATTCGCATTTAATAATTATTTTTTAAACTTGGGGAAAAGTAGCTAAATAAAGTTGGAATTTAAGTAAGGTTAACGTAAATATTCAATTCTCTTCTTAGTAGTCTGTGCTTAGGTATTTATCTTGTCATTGGGTGTCTTTAGTACAACTGCTATTCTCTGAAATCTAAGTTAGATTGACAAAATTCTGAGCTAAGATTTTTTCAAGATACTTTTTAAATACTTAAACAAAAAAGAAATTATCTTAATATAATATAAAATATAAAAGATAAAAATATAAAAACAGGGAGAATTTGTTTTCACACTTGTAATGAAAATTATGATATATAAACTTATTGCTGTTTTAATGCAAGTGTAATAATTGTAGTTTTAAACAATGGTAACACTTAAATATGATGATAAAATTCAATCCAATGTCTCATTATTTTTATATGAATGTTCCTAGCGATATATTTTATTTAATTAATTTAAAAAAACGTAGGAAATTGTTCCAGTTTATCTAATACTAGCTGTTGCCCACGACTTTGTCCGTGCGGACTTCGTTAACTGCGCACAGCACCTCCCCCGTAGGTGATAGCGTGATAATATGCAGCCTATATGTTGACCCGACCTGTTAGTAATATTTATGCAAAATTTGAAGTAAATTCATGCAGTACTTACAGACATACATACAGACAAACAGACAAACAGATAAACAGACAAACAGATAAAAATTGTAAAAACTATATTTTTAGCTTCGATATCGATTGTAGATCACGCCCCAAGTATTCTTTAAAAAAAGTATTCAATGTACAGTTTTGAGTTTCCTACGATTTTATTATATGTACAAATTCGTCCTCCGAAAGACACGCACGGGATGTACAAAACCAAAATCGCCTGTGTTCTAATTTAGGAGAAATAAAAATTTATCTTTGCTGTCGTGAAGAATAGGAAATAAATATTGTATATATTTTTATGGATATTAGTATGGATACATAATGCCGGAAACGGAATTCATTTAATTGATACAGTGTGTTGTAAATATTTTTAGACTACTTATATACAAAAAAATATATATTATTTTAAATTTTGTACTTGTATTGTTTCATAATTAAATTGTGAAACAGTACAAGTGCAATATTTAAAATAATGATAGTGATGGAGTTTCACCAAGTGCAGACGATGAAGAATATAAATTACAAAAAAATAACCTAAAAAGGTCAATAGTTTAGACACCGGATAATTTTTTAGATTTCATATTTTTTAATACGCTTGCGTCCTAATTTATTAATAACAAACTAGTACTAGATGGTAGAGTTCTGCCCCGTCTTGCCTTGCCTTGTCTCGCCCGGGTCTGGTACCACAATCTTACCTATTCCTGCCGCAATAGCGTCAGTGCTTATCACTGTCATAATCCGGTTTGGAGAGTAAGGTAGTCGATAAAGTTATACATGTGACATTAGACCTCGCTACTAGATAGTGACCAGTAAGCAACGCACCATTAACACCTTTGGTGTTTATAGACGATGGTTGACTCTTTCCATAAGGAAACCCATCTGCTTGTTTGCTATCTTATAATATAAAAAAAATAGTACTTTGTCAGACCGACAATGAAATTGAAATCCAGCCTCTTTCAATCTAGTAATACGCTGTCGCAGACAATAGTGTCATAAACTATAGCATCAAATCATGTGTAACGACATCAGCATTATTTTGTAAACATATATTATAGCAAAGGGTTTTTCAAGTTTTGTATGATTTGCGAATCATAATGAGACTGCTTCGTGGTCTAGGGGTTATCGCTAGAAATAGTTGATAATGGTAATGCGGAAATACCGGTAAATGCGGTGATGAGGATCACCACTCATCTCGCCAACCGACAAACCGGTAGATCGTGGTGAACCGAAAAGTCTATAGATATTCGTTTTACTCTGCCTGCCTCGCAAGGGAAACCGGCGTAATGTTACTTTTTAACTTCCCGCTACGAATGTAGATAAGGAAGTTACTGATTGTGCCCCGATTTTCGAAAATCGAGTTTTCACCAGATGTCCACGTTTTGAGGTACCAGGAACCATTTCTATTTTCACGATGACGTCAGTGTGTCTGTATGACTGTATCTGTATGACGTATGTGTGTGTGTGTATGTGTATGTAAACATCTCATAACTTTTAACGGCTGGACCGATCGAAATGCAGTTAATATCATTCGATTGTTAATGTATTTCACTCAACTTAAACTTCCGGAAAATTCGAACCAAGTCGGCCCAGGCGATTTTGAGAAATTTTTGCGAAACAGTATTTTTTAATATAGCTTCCAGATTTATGTACGGACTGAATATAAAAACTAATCAGCCTTATTACTCAAAAAACTACGTCTAGTGCGTAAATTGCATCAAAATCGGTTTATCCATTTGGGAGTAATCGTTGACGAAAATTTTTAAAGAGTGTTTTTTCGACATAATTTCGAAATTGAAACCAATAATTTTTTTGGTGTCTTACGATATTTTATTTAGTACTAAAAATATTACGTCGAATGCTTATTCAAATATCAAAATCAAATCTTATATTCAAAAGTATTTAAATTACGTTGTTTTTAACAAATTTACTTAATGTTTTTTGAAATAACATTCAGGCTAATACACCAATTGACTGAATGTTATCATTTTTTTTTCTTAATAAACTGCATCAAATACCGTTAATTGCATCAAAATCTGTCAATTTGTTTGAGATTCATCAATAACGAAAATTTTTAAAAATTTTTTGACACTGCTTCTAAATTTTTACACCTATCGATTGTTTAGACTGGAATACCATTCGGAATCAAAATCGTTCTTCCTGTGTTGGTTCCGGGCTCCTTTGAAGAATAGACCAACTGCCGTTCTGCCAGGCAGGTCGTAAAAGGCGACCGATTGGCTATGCGAGTCACTACCATCGTGGCTACTAGGTTGTAGAGTTCTGCATTGTCTTGTCCGGGTCTGGTACCACCGCCTTACCTATTCCTGCCGCAGCGTCAGTGCCTGTCACTGTCGTAATTAAAAGTAGCCTCAAGTGAGGTAGCCGGGTAACTTATGCATGTGGTATTAGACCTCGCCACCAAGTCAACCATTTACAGATACTTTTTATCACGTATTAGTTGGTTTTATTGCATTTTAAGTAAAAATAACTATGTTACTGTTACGAAGGTTTTTTATGGACAAGTAAAAGCCACATATAATATTGATTCTGACTGCAGCATTTTGTAAAAAAAATAATTATAAATGTTTCAGCTTCCTCCAACTTCGGATCTCAAGGTCATTCTCAATTTGGCTCCCAATACAATGGTCAATCTCAGTTCGGCGCTGCCAGCCGCCAATATTTGGCACCAAAGGTTTCCAGCTCCCAGAACATTCCTCAACAAGCCTTTGACGAACAAACTGGATACCAGTATTAAATCTTTTGTAGCAGAAAGCACTTGTATATTGTGAAAAAAAATGTATATTTTGAAAATACTTGTATATTGTCAAAATACTTGTATATTGTGAAAATATTTGTATATTGCTTGTAAATTGTGTTCATATTATAATTTTTTATTGATTTTTGATTAATAAATGCTATATTGAAGGTAATTTTTTTCGTTTATCTATATCTATACAAATAAATAAAATTGGAGTGTCTGTTTGTAATATTAAAATTACCGTTTTTTACTAAATGCATATAGATGTATACACGGTACATATACCAAAATAACATTTTTTACAATTTTTGTCTGTCTGTCGGTCTGTTTGTCTATCTGTCTGTTTGTTCCGGCTAATCTCTGGAACGGCTGAACTGATTTTGACGGGACCTTAACTGGCAGATAGCTGATGTGATAAAGAGTAACTTAGGCTAATTTTAATTTCAAAATTTTTCACGCGGACGAAGCCGCGGGCTCGGTAGTCTACTATATAAATCTGAAGCGTAAGTCTGTATATTAAATGTTTTGATACATTAAGGAGGTTTGTTTTATGAATTATTACTCAACATCAGTCAGTCAGTGGAAAAAATTCTAAATTAAAGGAAGCCTTAGTTACTTCTTATTACATCAGCTATCTGCCAGTGAAAGTCTCGTCAAAATCGATCCAGTCGTTTCAGGGATTAGCCGGAACACACAGACAGACAACAATTGCGAAGAATGTTATTTTGGTCAATATGTCGTGTATACATCCATATGCATTAAGTAAAAACCGGTTACTTTAATATTACAAACAGACACTCCAATTTTATTTATTTATATAGATCCGTCAAGAACGGTTTGATCGATCTATTTTCTTTTTTAACTAATTCAGAAAAACAAATCAGCAAATGTGTTACCTGACAATAGCGATAACCATCGACTATAGATATCAAAAATGTTAATAGCACGCTTCGCTGGGCTTAGGATTAACGATTAAAAAACATATGGTTGAAGAATTTAATTTTAATTGAGATCAACCAAGTCTTAAGTTATACTAGCTGTACCCGCGACTTCGTTCGCGTTTGGCCATTCTTGCAGAGTAATTATTAGGAACTGACCACAGTATTTCTCGAATTCAGCAATACTTTGGACGGCGAAGCACTTTTATCAAATGAGAAATATTAAGAAAGGATTCTTTTAGTGTGGATTTGAAAACACGTTGACTTTGATAACGAACCTTGTGTCTTGTAGGGATTTAGGCAGTGTTTAACTGAAGTCACCTCGCCTTTTATTTTCTACAGTCATGCTTACAGTTTTATTTGTATGCCATTATATACTCATTCCATATGACAGTCATATGGAATAAAATCATTTTTGCAAAACCTATTTTTTATAGAAAGGAAAATTGCACACCGGTGAAGCAAATGTCTTCATCCATACTAATATTATAAATGCGGAAGTAACTCTGTCTGTCTGTCTGTCTGTTACGCTTTCACGGCCAAACCACTGAACCGATTTGGATAAAATTTGGTACAAATATAGTTTGAGACCCAAGAAAGGACATAGGATAGTTCTTATCCCGGAAATCCCACGGGAACGGGAACTATGCGGGTTTTTATTTTAGAATTTTTTCCAAGCGAACGAAGTCGCGGGCACAGCTAGTCTGTATTATAATTTTTAAACATGGCTGGGGCTATCCTTCCACCGGATAAAAGTGTCGCAACTAAAATACGCCACTGCCAGGGCAATCATAATCAGCCAAGAGGCTGCGAATTTAATTCTTATTTGTAAAAAAATGTTTTCGTCTACCTTGAAGTGAGTCCAAAAAAACTTCCACCCAGAGTTATTTACGGTGTTATCCTTACTCCATTGACAGCTGTTCGCTGTTTAACGACTGCACGGTTTAGTTTATATTTGTTATATTACGTGCAACGTTTGTCACATCATAGCCGGTTTCAGAGCAGAAGGCTCGGTCAATAATCCTTCAGGAGTTACCGCGTACGAAAAAATTAAAAAAAATGTGGTTAAACATAACTTTGAGATTTTTCAACCAGTTAATTTTTTCCCAAGACAACGTTTTTCATCTTGCTAAAACTGCGTTTAATGCTGTTTGGAAGATTAAAATCGATAAAATCGCGATCAAAAGTTACAGCATTAAAACTTCAAAATAGACATTTTTGGTTTCAACAACCTTAGATATTATTATCATAACAACTTTAAGATTTTTTGAGGGCAAAAAATTGAAGGTGAAAGTATTGGCTTGTACCTAGGTTCCTAATGGGCAACGATGATATTTAAGCTAACTAATTTTAAAATCCATGGTGTATGTCTGATAATTAACAACATCTGACTCCATTGCAGTAGTATTAGTCAAGACCTATAAGTTAGGGCGAAATAAATAGTATTTGCTTCCAGTAAACGTTATAACTGCAATGTTATTATTATTAAGCATAATATCTTGACCGTGGAGGAGGACGTGTGGGGGTTAGGAACATTTTGTTTAAAACAATTAAAATACGGCTTTTTGCAATTTTTTGCCAATATTTCGTAAAATACGCGTGGAATCGACATGTTTTTTTATTATCAATAGGGAAGCGCTTGACTACGATCTCGCCTGACGGTAAGCTAAGATGCGGCCTAAGATAGAACGCGCTTCCCTAGAAGTTCCCTAGAGTTCGAAGAGTTCAAAAAATCTGGTTTATATAAATGATACTTAGGAAATTAATGATTGAAAAATATACATCATATTTTTTAAAATTGATGATTGATTGTGATCTTACGAATGGCATTCTACGCAATTGTTTAACTCAAAATTGTTTTAATCGATAGGTTAAAAAATGTCGAAGAAATGTAAAAAAAAACTTTTTTAGTTTTTTAAAACTTTTTTTTATATTGAATCGTCACTGACAAATCCCAAATAATTCCAGTTTGTAACCAATTTCCAGTATTTAGCGCGGTTTTTTAGAGGGCAAACCTAATTCGATTTTTATATCAAACGGTATATTAACCTGAAAGTTTTTTAAAAAATCTGTAATAAGTTTACTGTAAACAACGTAATTTTAATGTTTGAAAAGCTGTACCTTTTGAAAATTTGACTCGATTTTGATTTTTGAAATTCAATATAGTTTTTTTAGTAAGTACTAAAATATTGCAAAAGATTAAAAATGATTAGCTAAAAAAATTCGAAGTTATGTCGAAAAAAATAACTCCGAACGGATAAATATATTTTGATGCAATTTATGCATTGGAGGCAGTTTTTTGAGAAGTAAAGCTGATTACTTTTTGTACTATATCAGTTCATTAATCTGGAAATTGTATTAAAAAAATATTGTTCCGCCAAAAACCTTTGTGAGGTTTTCCAAAATTTCTCAAAATCTCCTTTACTGAATTAGTTAAAATTTTCAGGAAGTCTAAGTTGAGTGGAATCCAATCGAATTCCATTAACCACGTTTCGATCGGTCAAGCCGTTCAAAATTAATGAGATGTTTACATACACACATACACACTCACGCGCGCACACACACACACACATACACACACACATACATACATATGTCATCATGAAAATAGTCGGAAAAGGTTCCTAGGTCCTCAAAACGTGGAGATCTGGTGAACACTCGATTTTCGAAAATCGAGGCAAAATCAGTAACTTCCTTATCTACGTAGCTACGTAGCGGGAAGTTAAAAATATATACCTAATTAAAAAGATAAAAAGTTATTTATTCAGGTTTATTTTTTGAATAATTTTTATTTAAAGCAAATTTCGTAACGGGACGTTAAAAATAAATAAATTAACACATGGCTTTGTAGTTTGTTATTAATAAAAAACAAAATAGCCTTTGACTAAGAAGCTATTCTTTTTCATTGAAAACAATTTGCAATAAAAAAAACAACTTGTTGCACTTTTCTTAAATTTATTAATATTTTCATTCTCTAAAAAATATTTTTAATGTAAATTTGTATCATTTTCAATAAGCAGTCAAGGGTTTTTTTATTATTATAACAAACTACTCTGCCTCGTGGTCTAGGGACAGCCTATTTGGCTCAGGTCATGAGGTCCCGGGTTCAATCCCCGGGTCGGTCAAAGATGTTATTGAGATATTTTCGAGGATTTTCTCGAAAATCTAAAATCTCAGTAGCAACACGGAAACTGGCGGAGTGGTCTGTATATTACCACTGCCGTGCCTCGGATGAGCACGTAAAACTTTCGGTTCCAGTTATCGCTAAAAATAGTCGATCGAATATGCGGCGATGAGGATTACCATTTATCTCACCACCGACAAACCGGTGAATCGCGGTGAACCGGAAAGTCTATAGACGGTCGGTTTACTCTGCCTACGTCGCAAGGGAACCGGGCGTGATGATACTTTAATAAAAAACAACAACACCACGTAATTTTTCCTCACATTTTTGATTTTTGATTCTCACAAATAAAGGAAAGTTAAGTATCTTTTGATAGAATTTGTTTTGATGAAGTTATATGTGTGTAAATTTTTTCTGTAAGATGTTGATCTTATTCTGGACAGAACTTATAAGTACATGTTCGTATATTCTACTTAACAATTTTTTGTAAAGTATTTTGGAGTCCGACGTTAGTCAGTATACTAAGTGGCTTAGGCACTTTAACATCTACACTTGCAGAAGTTTCATTCATTTTAAAAGATAACTGATTGATGTATCTAATTTTAAAATATTTACCGTGTTGTCTTAGCGGTCCGGTGTCGTCGTTGACCATATGAGATCCCGGGTCCGATTCCCGGGTCAGGCAAAACAAAATGTATTTTTTCAGTTTTCTGATAAAACAACGTTGCCCGGGATTGGCTTGCCACCTATCACATTGTGAGAGAGTATTTTCGGCTAATCGTGGGTACACTTCTTGCACCTCTGCCTACGTATTCCAGGATATGGGCGTGTAGATACTTTTTTATCCTTTTTTACGTTATGCAATGTAAAAACAAAATAGTGAATTTTCCCAATAGCCTATCCTTACGTTAAATTTTATAAAGAACAAATTCTATTAGTATACTCAATTTCGATTAGATGCATCTTTTCTGATATATTAGCAAAAACCTGAAAATTGACCTGTTATATTTTCAAATATATTATAATTATTCTTATATAAATAAATAAAATGTTTAGGTTTATATTTTACACATATTTTACTAATTTTTAAGCTAGTAAAATTGCATTTATAATAACTTTAATAAAAAAGTATACATTCTAGAACTGAATCTCTCGTAACACTATGAAATGATAATGCTAACTTATATTGAGCCGTGCGTTCAAAGGTTTTGTATACACTCCGGGTGTCACGTTCAACTGGACTTACCACCCGAAACCGTTGAAACTTCTGATGTCTGTAACTTCTAAATTATAAAACTCATGAACTTGAAATTTTTAAGGGATAATCTTTATAGTACTTACTTTTGAACAAAAAAATAATAAAGGATTTCGGATGACAGGTTAATGAATTAAAGCTAAATATACGTTTTTATCTTCATCCCCTATCCCATGGGAACCATACTGAATTTTGGGATAAAAACTATCCTATAACCTTCTTCGGAGTAGTAACTCTAATCATGCTATATTTCATTTGAATCCGTTCAGTAGATTCGGCGTGATGCGCGGCCTTGATACAGACAGACAGACAGACAGACTGACAGACAGACAGACAGACAAAAATTAAAAAAATTACATTTTTCGCTTCAGTATCTATTAAAGAGTATCTTCCAAAAAAAATTTTTAAAATATCTTCAATGTACAGAAATCGACCTCTTACAGTTTTATTATATGTATAGATTGTATATTGTAACATCTCAAGTTATATTGTAACATACAGATATACAGACTGACAATTTTTTTTTTAAATTGTATAATTGATGTCAGTGACACTTAAAACGGATTTCTATTACGAATTTAAAAAAAATATATAAATAGATGGTATTTCAATATTATAATTAAATTTTAAAAACTATACATAACTTCGTAAAAGGCGACCGATTGGCTATGCAAGTCACTCCCATCGTGACTACTAGGTTGTAGAGTTTTGTATTGTCTCGCCCGGGTCTGGTACCACCGCCTTATCTATTCCTGCCGCAATAGCGTCAGTGCTTGTCACTGTCGTGTTCCGGTTTGGAGGGTAAGGTAGCTGGTAAACTTAGGCATGTGACATCAGATCTCGCCACAAGAAAGCAACGCACCGTTAACATTTTTGGTGTCTATAGGCGATGGTTGACTCTTACCATCAGGAGACCCATCTGCTAGTTTGTTATCTTATGATATAAAAAAAAAACTTATGGCTCTCATTGTATACCATATTCTTAACCGGATTTGGTATGTAAGATGGCCGGTAAACTAATACATAAGGCATTACCATTCAGCCAGCTGACCACATGATCTACGCCGTGATTAACATCTTTGTTGTATAGACATGATTGTCTCTTTCCATCAGGATTGTTTGCTTTCTTATTTTAATACTAGCTGTTGCCCGCGACTTCGTCCGCGCGGACTTCGTTTACTCCGCACAGCTCCTCCCCCGTAGGTGATATCGTGATATCTGGCCTATATGTTGACCCGACCTGTTAGTAATATTCATGCACAATTTGAAGTAAATCCATGCAGTACTTTTTGAGTTTACCCCGGACATACATACATACAAACAGACAAAAATTCTAAAAACTATATTTTTGGCTTCGATATCGATTGTAGATCACGCCCCAATTATTCTTTTAAAAAATATTCAATGTACAGTTTTTATTAAATGTATAGATATACATAGATAAATATACAACCGAATTTAGAATCTCATCATTTTTAGTAAGTTTATTGATTATCTTATAAGCTGCATATCGCTCATTTGCGATAACATCGATATTTCTTAAAAATCATAACTTAGCGGGAGAGCCATTTAATTACTGATGCAAATTATGTAAACAAAATATACAATATCTTAATGGTGTAACGGTAGAGCCTAAAGAATAGTGATGTAAATTGCCGGCAATATTAACAAAGTTGCCAAAACTGCCACGAATGTTTCTAAATTTGCCGGTAAAAAAGTTAAACTTTTTTATCAGAATAAACAGTGTTATAAAAAATATTGTTCTATTTATACTTTTCTTACCAATGTTACTGGCAAGTTTAGAAACATTCGTGGCAGTTTTGGCAACTTTGGGAATATCCCTCTAATAAGAAGTTGCTACCCCATTGCCATTCCAGTTGCTGCGCCTGACAAGGTACATAATATTATGTAAATCGTCTTATGCACGTAAAGTGAAAAATATTATGTAATGCAATTGTGCAATAAATAAATAAATGCCGGCAATTTTCATCACTTCTAAAGAAATCACTCTTGTACAATGTACAATAAACGGAGCACTATTTTTCTACACGAATGTATTATTAACTCAAAAATGTTTAATTTTGAGATATGCCGACCTTGTAGCAAATGAGCGATATGTTGGTATTTAAGGTACCACCATAACTTTCATTCGTTGGGACTAAACTCAGAGCCTATACTTTTGAAAAGTAAGTACGTCGACTTAGCAGGTCCCGAATTTTTCAACTACCATTGAATTACTACTGAATTTTAGTGCAATAGCAATCAGGCTTAACCTGATTGTAAGTCTTTGGTAGTTTTTAAATGATTTGCTATTTTGTGGAGTGGATGAATGATAATAAATGTGGTGGAAGAAAAACATATCTGAAAGGATCGTGAATCGTGATGTATGACACTCAGTTCTCTTTGCCTTCATAAGGAATCTAGCGTGAAGATATACATATGTATATACGTACATATATTTTTCAAAAGGGGCTTCTATTGATACCGGAAATACATATCTGCATACAATAATTAAATGGATTCATTGTTGCCGATGAAATTCATATTTATAATACTAACTAGGTACAGGATGCAGTTCGCTGCATTATAAAAGTTTTTGGCGAATCCCGCGGGATAACTTATGTTTTTCTGGATAAGAAGTAACCTATGTGCTATTCCATGTCATCATCTACCTGTGTGCCAAATTTCATCCAAATCCGTTTAGTAGTTTTTGCGTGATCGAGTAACAAACATCCATCCATCCAAACATCCCCATCCATCGTAATATCCAAACATTCAAACTTTCGCATTTATTATATTAAAAAAGTGTCTTCACGCCCGTATCCCCGACGGGGTAGGTAGAGGTACAACAAGTGCACCCACGATTAGCCGAAGATACTTGGTCCCACAAAGTGATAGGTGGCAAGCCTATCGCCAACCGGGCACTTTCCAATCCCGGGTAACTTTGTGTTTATCAGAAAACTGAAAAAACATTTTTTTATGTGCCCGACCCGGGAATCGAACCGAAACCTCATGTGGTCGACGCCAACGCTGGATCACTAGACCACAGAGGCATTTTTATATTAATATAGATTAATCAATAATTTTCAGATTTTTATCGTAAATATTAATATTGTATATATCGAACTATTGCCTATACATACATACATACATGTATGGCATTATGAGTACCTACTGCATTGACTCATCTGAATCTAATGCTACTACCTAACTAATTCTTCGCAATAACGTCAGTGCTTGTCACTGTCATTTTCCGATTTGGAAGATAAGATAGCCAGTAAACTGATACATGTTGACTGGCTGCGTTGCTATTCTTGTGGTGAGGTTGTGCACTAAGACCTCACTACAAGAATAGCAACGCACTAATATTTTTTACGTAATAATTTATTAACACTTAATTTTTTTATAAAAGAGGAGGCAAACGAGCAGGACGTGCACCTGATGGTAAATGATCACCGCCGCCCATGGATATCCGCAAATACCAGAGGTCTTGCAGTTGCGTTGCCGGCCTTTTAAGAATGAGTAAGCTCTTATCTTGAAGGTCCCTAAGTCGTATCCATTCGGAAACACCCCTGTCGGTAATTGATTCCACAGCAGAGTAGTGCGAGGCAAAAGATTTTGGGAGAACCGCACAGTTGTGGATTTCTAGACAACGAGATGTTGATGGTGGAACTTTAAATTTTGATGCAATGTCCGATGATGGAATTCGGCGGCATGAATTAATCCAAACAACTCATCGGACTACTCCTGATGATAAATACGATAGAAGATGTAGAGTGGACCTACATCTCTGCACAATGTCAAAGACACAAGCTGTTTCGAAATAGCTTGGTCGTCAACGATTCGAACCGCTCTACGCGGAATGCGGTCAAGAGGAAGAAGCTGGTACTCGGGAGCTCCGGCCTATAGATGAGAACAGTACTCCATGTGAGGCCAAATCTATGCTTTATAAAGTTGAAGGCGATGGGCCGGCAAGAAGTACTGCCTCGCTCTGCTGAGCACACCGACCTTTTTGGAGGCTATTTTAGCCTTACCTTCCAAATGACCGCGAAACTGAACGTATTTCGATATGCCGACTCCCAGAATTCCGACACTAGCTGAGGCTATCAGGAGAGAATCCTCAAATCGAGGTGATACGACAAAGAGTGTCTTTTTAGCGGTGAACACGCAAAGCTGTGTCTTCGTGGGGTTAAAAGTGACCAGGTTTTGACGACCCCATTCTGAGATATCGGTAAGTCAATCCTCGACTTCAGACACAAGCTTGTTTCGGCACTCTTTGACGTGTTCCCGAGAAATACCGTTACGGCCGGAGTATGTAGCATCATCAGTACTAACATCCGTATAGCAATTTTTAAAATTTTTAAACCGATTTCAAACTGTACTAACAAAATATGGGATTTACTTTGCGAGTAAAATTATTTTTATTTATTTATTAGCTGTACCCGGAATTTGTACGCGATTGCCATCGCTGCAAAGTGATTATTTATATATTTTGACCACAGTATTTCTCATATTCAGCAATACTTTGGACGGTGAAGCACTTTTATCAAGAAACGATTTTTTTATGTGTGGATTTGAAAAAACATTGACTTCGTCATCTTGAGTTTCTTTGAGTGCTTTGTGGGGCTTTAGGCAGTGTTTAGCTTAAGTCACTTTATAAAAGGGTAGCCGCCTTCTTGTTTGCTATCTAATAATAATCTAGATCTAAGAATATTACGAAAATTAACCGATTTGTGTTAATAGTATGTTACAATCACTTGTACTAAACTTTACAAACATTTGTGTTAATAGTATGTTGTGTTATAGTATGTAATATAGTATATCATACTATAACATTTGTGTTATAGTATGTTAAACACAAATTAACATGGAGTTTTACCAAGTGCCGACGACATTCAGTATTCAAAATTAACCGACTCTATGTAAATTTCTTGTTAGTCCAATGGTTATCTGGTAGAGAATGAGAGAATTCATTAAGCTCGCCATTCATATGTTGTATATTATGTATGTGATTCAGTAAAGATAAATAAATAAATATGTAATACTAGCTATGGAATTAAGTACTTCTAATTTTTAAAACAAAGTTACTACAACCAGGTCAATAAAGCCAAGTTTTTGAGGATTTTTAATGAACATATAATATTAACCTTGGACAATAGTAATATTTGCCGAAACTTTTACGAACAGAAAGCAATTATCACTAACATAATAATCAAGGTTTGAACATTAAATATCGTCATTTTATTATTTTTTTACTCTATATAAAGGAATTCTTAAATATTTCGAATCAGTGTTGACTACAGACTGCATAAAAACAAAACCAAAATGATTTCCATGGTAAGTCTTTGACATAATATTTTTTATATTATGGAATAACCATAGATATTAGGGTGGCCCAAAAAAACCGACTATTTTTTTTTTAGTCTCGACTGAAAAAATGTTAGTTTTTGATGTTTTAAGAACCCTCTCCAAAAGACAGCTCGAAAAAAAATTTTTAAGAGGTCGCTCCAAATTTTTGAAATTTTCAAAAATCGTCAAAAATCGAATTTTTTTTTTTAATTTTTTTTTCTCGTTACGGTATAATGTTATGGACTAAAAAAAATAAGTTTCTGAAAATATCAGTTCAAAATTTGAATTTTGAAAGGTCGCTCATAATTTTTTTCAATTTATTAGTGCATTAGTTTAGATTTTTTCGAGTGACCTTTTACAATTCGAATGAAAATTCCATGCATTTTTTTTATATATTTAGTACCATAATCGATAAAAATATATCACGAGATAAACTAAAAATCAAGCGCAATACAGAAAAAATAATTTTTTTTCAATTTAATAATTTTATTTAATAAACTTCCAAGCGTGGATTCGAATCCTAAGCTGGTCTTAGAAACCAGCTTGGTTGAGATTTGACCTTGCAGCGTAAGTTAAGATTTTTTCAAACCAAAAAGACCCCAATGTACCACTCCCAACACGTAAAGTCGGCGATATGGCTAATTAACGAAAAATAAAAAAAATTATGAGCGACCTTTCAAAATTTAAATTTTGTACTGAAACTTTCAGAAACTTATTTTTTTTTGGTCTACAAAATTATACCGTAACGAGAAAAAAAAATTTAGAAAAAAGTTCGATTTTTCACGATTTTTGAAATTTAAAAAAATTTGGAGCGACCTCTTAAAAATTTTTTTTCGAGCTGTCTTTTGGAGAGGGTTCTTAAAACATCAAAAACTAACATTTTTTCAGTCGAGACTAAAAAAAAAAATAGTCGGTTTTTTGGGCCACCCGAATAGATATACTACTATTTAAAGAGAATAACAAATAAGATAGGAAATAAGTGGATGGCTCTTTTGGTGGAAGGTGAAATCATCGCCACATATACCGTATTCATGTTAATGGTGCTATCTGTGTGAATGCCACATGCATAAGTTTACCGGCTACTGTACCCTTCAAATCAGAACACGACAGTGGCAAGTTCTGATGCTATTGCGGCAAGAATTGGTTAGGAGGTGGCATTAAACCTGGGCGAAACGTTGCGAAACTCTACTACCTAGTAGCCACGATGCCAGTGACACGAAATCATTCACCTTTTACGTAATGCCTGGCGGAATGGCAAATGGTCTATTCTTCAAAGGGGTCCAGGCCAACACGGGGTAAACACCTCATAATAAACTTATAACCAAAATAAAATATGAGTGTTATGCTATTTTAGGACGAGGCACGGAAGTTTTTTTTAATATTTTTATTTATTTATTTATTTTATATCATAAGGTAGCAAACAAGCAGATGGGGTCTCCTGATGGAAACAGTCAACCAACGCCTCTAGACACTAAAAGTGTTAATGGTGCGTTGCTATCTTATGGCGAGATTTAATACCACATACCGGCTACCTTACCCTCCAAACTGGAATATGACAGCGACAAGCACTGACGCTATTGTGGCAGGAACAGGCAAGGCGGCAAGTGGTACCACACTGCCTATATCAATTTTACAAAAAAATACGAAAAGGTAATTTCTAAAAACAACGGACAAATTCACATCGCCAGACCGACCAATTAGTTATTGTTTGTTATCAATCTATTATAAATAACAATAAAGTCTAGTTTTGTTCTTATGCTCGATCTCCACCATTTTGACGGCCCCCGCTTGGACTATAAAACGAACTGAGAACCTTATATTTTTTGGACATTAAATAACATTAATATTTTCAGTACATAGCAGTCTCTTTACTGAGTTTATCCTCGGCGGCCCAGCTTCCTTCAACGAGTTATCTGCCACAACATCAAAATGTAGCATCTCAACATTTCTCCAGTTCAACAACTGTTACTTCTGGAAACAACAGACCACAACAAGAGAACGAAAAAAATGCTGTTATTCTTCGACAGGATCAGGAAATTGACGAAAATGGTACCTAATGTATTTACAGTTACTATTAATTACTCCGTATTACCTCATATAGCTCGGGCCCTCTTTGATGAATAGACCGATTACCTTTCTACCAGGCAGGTCGTAATGGCGACCGATTGGCTATACGTGCCACTACTATCGTGACTACTAAGTCGTTCCGCAACGTCTCGCCCGGATATTTAGCACCACCGCCTTACCTATTATATCTGCAACAATAGCGTCAATTCTAGTCATTTCCTGATTCCGCACAGAAGGTAAGGTAGCCGGTAGACTTAGGTATACATGTGGCAATAATGTCCCGCCACACGAATAGCATAGCACCATTAACCATGAAGGGTGAAGAAATATTGCTTCACCCTTCATAGAGTGTTCCTCAAATTTATATAGTACTAGTTGTTGCCTGCGACTTCTTCCGCGCGGACTTCGTTTACTTCGCACAGCTCCTTTACCATAGGTGAGAGCGTGATAATATGTAGGCTATATGTTGACCCGACCTGTTAGTAATATTCATGAAAAATTTGAAGTAAATCCATGAAGTACTTTTTGAGTTTACCCCGGATATACATATAGACAAACAGACTAACAGACAAAAATTCTAAAAACTATATTTTTGGCTTCGATATCGATTGCAGATTACGCCCCAAGTATTCTTTTAAAAAATATTCAATGTACAGTTTTGACTTTCCTACGATTTTATGATATGTATAAGATGTAGCTTAGACTAGCTAGACGTAGACTAGCTGATAACTTCGCCCGTGGGTGAAGTAACACATTATCAATACAATCTTTCATACAAACTTTCAAAACGTATTCAGCACCTTAACCACTAAGAGACTGAAATATTCTTGAAAAAAATAGACTGTTTTTGCCCGGCGTCTTCAACTTTTTTCTTATAAAATTTCATCGAAATTGGTTTAGTGGCTTAGCCACAAAATCTAAACAGACAGACGGACTTTCGCATTTATGAGTACGGTAAGTACAAAGCGCCTATTGCAATAAAACATGCAAAGATTACGTAAACAATATTGTCGTAGTAAAATCAAGTTGAGTCTTAAATATTATTATCGATCGCCCTCTGGCCGAAATTCCTCTATAATTTATGACATGGACTAAACACATTGATATGTAACTAAACAATAAAATCTCTTGTAAGCTTGACAACAGACTGATCGAAAACAGTACATATATATTCAGTGATATTATGTTAAAACTAACATGTCACTGAGGTATATTATATAGTAAGCGTTTATAATAATAAAGATGAGTACCTATCAAACGAAATAGCAGCGCATTTAAGCCCCGCCCCTATCGTACCGATTTTGAAATAAATGCATTCAGTAAATTTATTGCTATATCGTTTTTTATTAATATTTAGCGCTGCAATTCATAAGTAAGATACTAAAAGATTCACGCCATAAATTCTACGTCTTAGAAACATGATAACTTGTAGTATTCTTGATAGAAAAAATTTTAAAGTTACCTCTGAACAAAAAAGAAAATATAGACATTAAGACGAGGTATTTTGACGCGCGTCAGTTCTATGGGAAATGGGCGGCGCGGTATGTTCTGAAACCGCTAAGAAACATGTTATTTTTCGGATAAATAAATATAGGACTTCAGCTGAAAACTAACATTTAGTACATTCTTTTTTGTATTTAAAACTAAATATCACCGTATAAAAAATAATGTGGAAAATATGAAATATTATGTACAAATTACTTGTTTTAGAGATTTTTAGCCTGTTTTCGGAATTTCATATGATCGAGTAAAGTACATTCTATCATGTAATAAGTTAGTACATTCCTTAGATAATACCTTCAGTTATATCGTGTAATTTTTGTAAAATTGTTATTTAACAATGAATACAAAAAACGTGATTTAGCAAACCAGTTTTTTCCCATTTGTCTCGACACCTTGCCTTAAGTCACGACAGTATATGTGGATTTGTCGGGCGAAGAGGTACAAACTTTTTACTTCACGTATAAACAATGTGGCCGCTTTTTAACGGTACACCGGTGCGGCGCTAAAGGTATATTCGGAATGTTGTCTAGTGGTTAATTTTTTTCGGGTCAGAGATCTCACTTTGCAGAGGACGAGAAACAGAAATAAGAAAGACAAAGTCAGAAAAGAAAAGAGCGTACTTGATGCCTAGAGCAATTAATTTGTATTATACGCATATATGTTTTTAACAGGCGTTGTAATATTATTACTTTTTAATGTTGTAATATTAAATAAGCAGATGATTCTGCTGATGGAAAGAGAATCCATCGCCTATAGATACTAAAGATGTTAATGATGCGTTGCTATCCGTGTGGCGGTGCGGCGGCTATTACTTTATCCTCCAAAACAAAATACAACATTGATAAGTGCAAACGCTATTGCGAATAAAAAGCTCAAACATTGCGATAAAACTCGAGCGAGACGTTGCATTACTTCATTATTGTGTAATTACGTTGGGAGTGACACATTTGGCTGATTGTTAGTATTTTACAAACTGCCCGGTGGGAATAAAATGTTTAGAAAAATAATTTGACTGCCATGGTCGCTAAAATCGTGGCTTGATTTTTTGCGAGCACAGAGTTTTTACCTACATACATACATACATATCTTCACGCCAGATCCCTTAGGGGTAGGCAGAGAGAACCGAGTTCCATAGTTTACATCACGATCCTTGCAGGCTTGTCTCGCTTCCTTCACATTCATCACTTTCAAGATACACACACCGGCTGCGACTCTTGACACCAGCTTCAGACAGTACTCGATCAATCAATCAGTCAGTCAATCAATCAACTCTTTATTAGCTTAAAGTAGGGTAACAATGTGTTAGATGTTATTAAAATACAAATTATGAACTTAAACCTACTTTGCCAGATAAATGGCGTGCTTTTTTTAAATAGAACAGGCTGCACTAATTACAATATGGTTCTGTTAATCTGATCATGGTACGACAGTCTTGGTCTTCCCCGGTAACTACATCTTTCCACATTCGGATTGTACATCTGTTTTGTTAACCTATCATCTACCATTCTTTCTACATGTCCGAACCAACGGATCATGCCCTTTCTCATCTTTACGCCGACACTTTCTTTCAAGTCTAACCTCTCTCTCACTTTCACATCACAAACACGGTCCGCGAGTGTTCCACCACATATTTTTTGTAGTGATCTCATCTCGACCGCGTTGATTGTACTTTCATGCCCTTTTCGACATACCCAACTCTCAATTCTATACAATAGCTTTGGGATTAGCACATAATTGTGCAGGGCTAGACATACACCTTACTCAAAATTGTGCTATTAATTAATCTCCCTAGCGCTCCATTCACTCTGTTTCCTGCACACGCTCTTCTTTAAATATCAGCAGTATATCTTCCATCCCTGCTACAAGCACATCTAAGATATACAAACTCATCCACTTCTTCCAGCGTAGTGCTGGATCATAACTCTTTCATCCGTTGCTTCTCTTTCAACTCAAATGTTTACCTAATCTTTGCTAATTTATTTTAAAAGGCGTTATGATTTCTGAAAGAACAGGGGTGGTGTCGTAGGTTAACCCACGGAATTGATATTTGCTCTATGGGTTAACCGGTTGAAATTAAGCCCTTTATTAAGCTCAAAGGAGTAAAAATTATAGATTTTTGTCAGAGTTAAAAAATTTAAAGTTTGTTTAAAATGACAGTATTTTAATTTTTGAGAAGCTGTTTTGAAAACGATGATCAATTTTAATCTTTCGAAAGGCATTAAACACAAGTATTAAGCTCTAGTGTCTTAGCTACAAAATAGATTATTTGACAAATGTCAAAATTATGTCAAAAGAACACTTTTTCAAAGCTCGTTAAATTATTGGTTCTATATAGGCACTACCCTTTTTTGTTATGAGATTTCTCAATGGTTTGTGTAAGAAGGTTATATTTTTTCACAGTTAGGTGTCATCATCGATCGGGTGACACGTCCCAGTACCCCACCTACTACGTCACTGACTGATTGCAACCGTCTGACTAAGGATAATGAAAAATAAACTCTTTCAGGTTTCCACTACCAATACGAAACATCCAATGGTATTGTCGCTGAAGAATCAGGAAACGCAGTCCAAACTCGAGGTAGTTTTGCATATAAGGGTGACGATGGCCAAATTTACTCCATAACCTTCAACGCTGGGGTAGATGGCTTCAGACCTCAAGGTGATCATTTACCGATCCCACCGCCAACGCCTGCTGAAATTCTATTAGCTTTGAAACAAAACGAACAAGATGAAGCAGCTGGTATATTTGATGATGGTAAGCATTCTATTATGAGTGTTTCAGGATCCTTTTTGACTTATGTATAATTTATAGAACGCTAGTTGATCTGAGCAGCTTCGCCCGTAAAATATTGAATAGAATAACATGACAGCAATATAATCTTTCAGATATTCATCTCCTTTTCTGGTCCTATGGAAATCTTGGTATGAGTTTGACTCTCATACCGAGAGTTCCATATAAAATGTAGGTGGCCTTAGCTACACATAAAAGTGTTATCTAATATACATAATTTTCTTGTAAAATCCAAAATATGTGGCATCAACGGTTATATCTTCTGATCGCGTTTTTTACCTTCCCGCTACGTATTACGCTACGTAGATAAGGAAGTTACTGATTTTACCCCGATTTTCGAAAATGGAGTTTTTACCAGATCTCCACGTTTTGAGGTCCGAGGGTTTGGATTGACTTCCGCTCAACTTATACTTTCCGAAAATTTGAACCAATTCGATCGAGGAAATTTATAAAAATCCAAAAACTCAAATAAAAATTTTGATGAAACAGTATTTTTTTAATATTCCTAACTTAACTTCTAGACTAATTAACCGATTGAGTGCAAAATCTAATCAGCTCTATTCCTTTAAAAAAACCACTTCTAATGCATAAATTACATCAAAATCGCTTTATCCATTCGATAGTTATTGTTGACATAACTTCAAAATTTTTAACCAATCATTTTTTAACCTTCTACAATATATTAAAACTTAAAAAAACTGCGTCAAATGTAGTTTTAAAAATCAAAATCGTATCAAGTTGTAAAAAGTTACAGCTTTTTAAATATTAATATTTTGTAGTTTACAGCAAATTAACTTAATATTTTTAAAATAATTTTCATGCGAATATACCGATTGACTTTTTAAAATCTAATCAGCTTTTCCTTCTAAAAACTACGTCAAATACCGTTGATCAAATTCGGTTGATTTAATTGGGATTTATCACAAACGAACATTTTTGAAAAAATATGTTTTTGATAGGTATTACTTATATTTTATATTTTTCAGCCTATGGATTATGTAACTAAGAAAACATTTTAGAACTCAAAAATTGCGTTGAGTGCCATTCGAAAGACCAAAATCGATCATCGTTTCCGAAATATACAGCTTTTCAAAAACGAAATTACTGTCATTTATTTACAAAATTTAGATTTATAAACTCTGAAGAAAGTTCAGTTTTTGTTCTTTGAAGCTTCAAATACCTTAATTTAGCGGAAAGTTTCAGGGATGGTCTGCAGGGTCAACCAGTTTACTGATTTTTTTTATGACGTATGTTTCCCCGTGTTGGTTTCGGGCTCCTTTGAAGAATGGGCTAACTGCCATTCTGCCAGGCAGGTCGTAAAAGGTGACTGATTGTTTATGCGAGTCACTACCATCGTGGCTACTAGTTGGTAGAGTTCTGCATTGTCTCGCCCGGGTCTGGTACGCCTTACCTCGGTATACCTACCGCAATAGCGTCGGTGCTTGTCACTGTCGTGTTCCGGTTTGGAGGGTAAGGTAGCCGGTAAACTTATGCATGTGGCATTAGACCTCGCCACAAGATAGACACACCATTAACATCTTTGGTGTCTATAGGCGATGGTTGACTCTTTCCATTAGAACACCCATCTGCTTGTTTGCTATCTTATGATATAAAAATATGTAACCTAAAATTTACGATTTTCGGAATTTTTCCTTTATAATATGTGCTGTAAGACATTGCTTTTTGCAAATATTATAATTTTAGGACAATGCTTCCCATTCACCAATAAAATGCGGTTTGGACTCTCATATCGAGGGTTCCATATAAACTTGTAGGTGGCTTTAGCTACACATAGAAGTATCCTATAGTGTTTGATTCCGTTTTGAAATTGCAAAAAATAGCAAAATATGTGACATAATTGGTCATAACTTTTATCGATTTACATGTTCGATTTTTTCACAGCTCAGAGGGACTGTATACTCAAGTATTTATTATAAATTTCATTTTTATACTTCTACGTGTTTTTGAGAACAAACATTTTGATAGACGGACAGACGGACAATAAAGTTTGTACGAACGAAGTTCTATTAGGGTCATGTTTGTCCTTTCCAGATACGGAACACACACACACACACACACACGCACACAAGTAGTATGTTTATAAGGGATTTTCTTTATATATGTGTACTTAAATATTATTAAATTGTATTGGAGAAATATGAATACAATAGATACAGAAAATGCTTAAACTAGAAAGTAAAGCACTACTCCGCTTATGAGGCGTGCAATAACATTTTTTTTCTTTATTCAATTAAACCTTTTATGGCACTTTTAATGTAATGAGATAACCATTACCATATCACGTCTACATAGACGTTGCCATTCATGCAGTAGGTAATGTCACGTGCGCTAGTTAACCGGCTACCTTACCCTCCAAACCAAAGTACGGCAGAGGCATAAAAATTTAAGCCAGGTGTACCAAGCCTGGGCGAGAGATCTTTACCACTTAGTAGTCATTATTGAGCAATAATTTGAAACTTCCATCAGGAGAACTATACGCTTGCTTGCTATATAAAGTAAAGTATATTCACGCCCGTATTCCCGAAGAGGTAGACAGAGGTACAACAAATGCATCTACGATAAGCCAAAGATACTTAGTCCCATAATGTAATAGGTGGCAAGCCTATCGCTAACCGGGCACTTATTCAAACCCGGGCAACGTTGTTTTTATCAGTAAACTGAAAAAAAAAACACATTTTTGACTTGTCCAAACTGGAAATTGAACCCGGTACCTCATATGTTATAAACCATTTGGCCACAGAGGCGACACACACAGGCTAGTTACTTTACGATATAAAAATATAAAGAAAAACGGCCAAGTGCAATATGTAGGACTCGCGCACGAAGGATTAAAAATACGAAAGACACGTTTATTGTACGAGGCCTCCCTTAATATTTTCATTTTTTTGTTGTTGTGTATTTGTTGTTATAGCGGCATCGAAAATATATAATTTGAGAAAATTTCAGCTTTTTAGCTATCACGGTTTATGAGATATAGCCTGGTGACAGACAGACGGACGGACAGACAGACAGCGGAGGCTTAGTAATAGGGTCCCGCTTTACCTTTTGTACAGAACCCTAAAAACGATAAAAATGTGTGATTTTTTCCACAGGTCAATATCATCCAAATTTATATGGAAATCCACCCATAGCAAGACCATCACAAGTATCTGCTACCAGCAACCAAGGTGGATCTGCTTCACATACTGGATATAAATATTAAGTTATAATTTTAAACAACTAAAATTTGTAATGATTTTTGCATTAGTTTGAGTGAAAAAATTGAATAAATAAAATTACAACTTAGTTATGGTCTGTTAATCTTATAGACAGCATTAAATGTAATTTTTAAGCTCTAAATTTCTCACCGGGACGCGGACGGCGAGGTCGCCACGTGTCCAAAAATTTGCATTGAATTTTACGAATTGACTACGTCGCCAAATGAGTTAGCCACCAAATATTTCAATATAAACTGTTTGGATACGGTGGACGGCCTTATTAGCTACAAAGTTAATAAGTTAAAACATATTAAAGAAATGTCCTAAAACTTTTTAAAAATTTTTCGTCATTGATAAATCCCGAACAAATCAACCGTTTGTAACAAACTCTCCCGAAGACCCTCTAAACTCACATTTTTAATATAACAAAATGTCTGTTATATTTCGTTTATAAAGGAGTCAACAGAATTATAATCATATTATCTGGCCAAATGATTCATCTAGTGTTAAATTGAGGACCTATTTGTGTTATATAGTTTCCCCATTCATTCTTTTCAAAGGTACACTTCATCTCTTATAAACAACCATACTTTATCAGGAAATGCATACTATAAATTGATTTAAAGGACTAAAATTTAATATATTGAAGATATTTGGCATAAGAGAGGGAGTAATATATTACATAAATACGTAAATACATAAATACTTAATAAAGATATTTGACTTTAAGGAAGGGAATAATATATTAAATACATACATAAAATACATAATAAAATATATAGCTTAAGAGAGCGATATGATGATATTAATAATTACATTGACTTCATCTAAAGGAAAGAAGTATGGTAGTATGGAATATATGGACAAAATTATTGTAATATTTAGGTTGGGAGTTGTAGAGCACTTTAGTGCCGCAATTTTATTATTGTGGGATATGTAAGAGGCGCCGCCTCGCCTCACATGTGTGAATACCATGCCGACTGAAGGCCATCCTAGCGTATTCCCCAGAAATATATTGAAACTAAAAGGAACTAAAGTCCTTAATCTCAAAGAGAAAATCAATATATTATGAAGAGCCAAGTTAATGGCAGGTAGGCATTACTATTGAGGGGTCACAAAGTGATAGCCATATAGTTTAATGTCCAAGCTTGTGAATACATTGTTTGGAAGTTGATGAGTATAGGCATGACCAAGGTGCATCAATAATATTGAGCACAGCCAAAAGGCCAAATAATAAATATATTCCTCAAGTATACAATTAAGCATTGACTTGAAGTAAGCAAATGTTGATAAAAATATATACTGTTGCTATTTTTGTAACAAACAGTTTAATAAAATAATAAATAAATATTGGCATGACAAAGGTGCATCATTTGTATTGAGCACAGCCAAAAGGCCAAATAATAAATATGTTTCTCAAGTATACAACCAAGCATTGACTTGAAGTAAGTAAATGTTGATAAAAATATATACTGTTGTTATTCTAGTAACAAACAGTAACAAAATAATAAATAAATATTGGCATGACAAAGGTGCATCATTTGTATTGAGCACAGTCAAAAGGCCAAACAATGAATATAATTCTCAAGTATACGATTAAGCATTGACTTGATCAAAGTAAAATAATTAAAATAATATATAAAATACTCAAGTTTGAGATAGCATTGACTTGGAGTACATAAATGTTGATAAAGTATATACTGTTGTTATTTTAGTAACAAACAGTAACAAAATAATAAATAAATATTGGCATGACAAAGGTGCATCATTTGTATTGAGCACAGTCAAAAGGCCAAACAATGAATATAATTCTCAAGTATACGATTAAGCATTGACTTGATCAAAGTAAGTAAATGTTGATAAAAATATATACTGTTGTTATTCTAGTAACAAACAGTAACAAAATAATAAATAAATATTGGCATGACAAAAGGTGCATCATTTGTATTGAGCACAGTCAAAAAGCCAAATAATAAATATATTTCTCAAGTATACAATTAAGCATTGACTTGAAATAAGTAAATGTTGATAAAATTATATACTGTTGTTATTTTAGTAACAGCCAGTAACAATAAATATTGGCATGACAAAGGTGCATCATTTGTATTGAGCACAGTCAAAAAGCCAAATAATAAATATAATTCTCAAGTTTACAATTAAAGTTTGTGCAAGTTTGTTTTAACAATTACTTGACAAAACTAAGACAAGATAATATGTTGTCTTCAATCACAATACCGAAACATTAATAGCCGGTACGCGATAAATAAACATATATAAAAGTAATCATTGCTCGCAATGAACTTCAAATAGTCCAAATCATAAAAATTTCATAAGTAAAATCAATTAAGATAATCCTTATGACGAAAGTCAAATGAACTCAGGTTAATGTATAAAAATACATTAAAACAAGCAATTTAATATATCCAGCTCTGTGATGTAGCTCATACCTGGTTGATGATTTGATTGGTTATGTAGATAGATCAACTTTGCTAGGCGTTAGATAGTTGGTGTTTATCTGGGTTAACCCTCTGAATACACTGTTTGCGGTAGGACTTATCCGAATACCACGCACTGGTAACGAGGAGATAATCATAACGACAACATTACATGTGTGTCTTTATATAGATATACACAATGCATGCGACATGCATACAACCCTGATGCCTTCGCAAAACCGACACTACCTTGTGACGAAGGTATGGTCCGATCAAAAAGCCAAATAATTAAAATAAATTATTACTGAACGAGAAATTAACCTTTGTTCTAAAGATATTATAGTCAAATTTCCTCCTATAACCCTAATAATTTATAGTCACCACAAGCAATGAAATATTACTTATTAATCGAATTTGAAGTTATAGATGAAATTTAGTAAGATCTTTGAACTCTTTAATATTGTGATTGAATACTCAATACATCTTAGAATCCAAACAATTCGTCTTATACTCGTTTTCCAATGAAACTAAGTTATTTATATCTTCTCCTGACTATTAGAGTTCTATTACACTTATTTCAATTTCTATTTAATCAAATTTCAGAATTTAATAAGGTCTGAACTTTTAGAAATCAACGCTTATTAGATCTATTGTTGCTTTAAGTGAACAGTATTATGAAACGTCTAGCCACCCGAATAATCATAAGTAAAGTTCATTTGTACAATCCTTATGATGTAGAGATTCAATCATGGAATCCAGGTTAATACATGAATATATACAGATAAACAATTTAGACAAATAACTCTAGTTCTGTAAAATAGTTCATGTCTGAGATGATTAGATATGAAAATGGATCAACTTTGCTTGGCGGTATAGTTGGGTGTTTATCTGGGTTATCGCCCCAAACACCTTGCTCACGACAGAGGGGCATATGAACCGTGTGTCTGCACTGGTGAAGAGAAGATGACCATAATGACAACATTACATGTATGTCTTTATATAGATACACCCAGCACAACTTGTTGCCTTCGTAAAGTCGATATTCCCGTGAGATGAAGATGACATGATCTATTTACCAAGGTAAAAGGTAAAAATATCTAATCCAAAATTAGTAATTAACCTTAATTTCAAATTTATTTAGTAAACTTCCTATCTTACTAAAAGATCTGTTATGCACTGTCACTATAAACAATAATATTTCAATTATCCAAAAGAATTAATTTGATAAAGAAGTTTAATATTATAATTCCTATCCTCCTAAATCCCTATATAAATAATATAAAATAAGAATAAAATAAATAAATAATTAATTAAATTAAGTAAATAATTTATACAAAATATGGTTAAATAAACATAATACGTTTGGACTAAAGTTCATTCATTCCTCTCTTGTACTCTAACTCCCTGAAGCTTTATTAAAGTCATTTAAGATTCTCGCTCCAAATTTAATTCAACAATTCAGTTCATATTAATTATTCCTTTGTTAGACACGAAGAGAGTAATTTGTATTAGTTTGTGATTATCTCGTTTAATATTTGTACTCGGTTTTAAATTTGATTGTAAATAAAATAATGTTTTATGAAGATTTGATTTTAAGAGACTGGCCTATGCAATCAATTTACGTATTAGTTAATATTTAGTTTTATAATAGGATATAATAATTCGTATTAACATTTCATAATTTTAATAATTCATATTAAGGTAGGTTTTTGTGTGAATTTTGTGTAGATTTATGCCCCCACTTATTGGTTGTAATATATTATTCCTACAGTAACAGACCTTCTGCCTTCAATTCCTAAAAGTTCCTATTTCCTCCTGATCCAATTTGAAGCATTAATTCAAATAATCATTTTAACTAGAGAAAGTTTCTATAATAAATATTTCCTAAGCTTGAATCACCTAGTTTTAATTGAAAGTCAATAATAAACAAAGTATTCCTTAAATTCCTCAATATATTAAAGCATCAATTCTTCCACCTAATATCTACACGCCCTACCCTATCACCTAATTGTTCCTTCATAAAAAAAAATTATAACTGCCCAAAATTATAACAATGCAGAAATTAAAATCGTATTTGCCATACCTCCAACTCTGCAACAACCTACAGTAGCTCTGCCTTCAGCTCCGACGACAGCTAAGAAGTCACCCCCACGCGGCCTCGAAGACTCCAAAGGAATCAGCTCTCGATCCCTAAAGTTTAAATAACAAGCAGGATCAACTGTACTATGGAAATTATTCTAGGAACTTCCTTAGCCGGTTCTCATCTATAAAGATATGTGGTAGTTATCACCAGTTAGTAGATTTTAAAAGATAAAACCGCACGCAAAACTTCGAAACGGATTTGAATGAAATTTTACACACAGATAGTTGATGACTTGGATTAGCACATAGGCTATTTATTATCCCGGGAAAATCTAGTGATCCAGCGGGATTCGCTTCTATAATGTTGCGGGTTGTACGTTGAAACTAATTGATAATATTAATTCAGGTGCAGTAGTATTAGTATCTAACAATGGAATTCCTTCAAAATGACGAAGATGAAAAGTATAATTTAAAGTAGTTAAAGCACTTAAATCTATTCCTAATTAATAAGCTATTTAGCCAACATGCTTTTGAATTTGGTAATGCAAAGCCATTTCTTACTCCTATGAAAAATAAACAAACATAGCAATATCGGCCATTTGTAAGGTAAAGATGCAATAATGATAGTTCAAATGCATATGGTAAAAGTATAGTATAAACAATTAAAGCACATAAATCTATTCCTTGTTAGTTAATAAGCTATTTAGCCAACATTCTTTTGGCATTGGATAATGCAAAGCCATTACTTATTCCTGTGAAAAATAAACAAACATAGCAATATTAGCCAATTGTAAGGTATAGATGCAATAATAAGTGTCTAGAGACAACGGGATTCCTCCAAATGCCGACGATAAAGGTATAATATAAAGTAATTAAGTCATTTATTTCTATTTCCTAGTTAAATAATAAACTGTCTTGCCAACATGTCCTGAAATTTGATAATATAAAGCCTTTTCTTTATATTATATGAAAATTAACAAACATAGCAATCTTAGTCACTTGCAAGGTATAGGTATAATAATAATAGTGTCTAAAGGCAATGGGTTTCCTTTAAATACCGATGATGAAAATCTATATACATATAATTAAGTCCATAAATCCATTTCCTAATTAATTAATAAACTGTTATCCGTCAAGCACTGAAATTTGATAAAGTAAAGCCATTACTTAGTCTTGTATAGTTATACAAACTTAAATTGTAGTCTTGTATTGTTATACAAATTTAATTTAATTTAAATTGGAAAACTACATCACCTGTGTTGTTTAGAATTCCGATTTATCCTGCGTCTTGATTAGCAGCCCTGCTGCAAAACTGTAAGACAGCAATTGCTCCACAACCATTGCTCACATTTTTATGGAAAGAAAAGAACATTTAAAAACATCTTTTCAACAGCTATTCCTTAAAATAAATAATTTCCTTTCTTCATGCAACAAACATTCTTCACTCAGTCAAGGATCGATCCACCTTTACACAACATTTTGCACAAATTCATTCTTGTAAATCTAATCACATATTTATCGGTAATATGTTTATTAAAATTGTATATTCAACATTCAAAAGATTTACCTTCTAATAAAACTACATTCTACCAATACTGCTAGATTTAAATAAACTCAACGACTACCATATCAAATACGAAGTTGCATAAGTACATACGTAATCCCTGAATAAATCTCTATTCTATATACTCACGGTTTTTGATCAATAAATTTTTTACCAATCCCTTTTCTCACATTAAGAGTATTTATATTATTATTTACACTCCGGAATATCCCTGATATATCTATATTATTGTCTCAAACGAAGAATCCCTTTTATAACGTCCAGAACTTTAAAACAAATCCCCCGTTTTCTTTCCATTTTTCCATCCTTTTCAATCCTCATTATTTTTCTATATACTCAAATTTTCTTTTTCTGTCCTTCACCTTTTAAGGTTTTATATGTTTATATCTTAGGTCTTATATATTATTGAGAATTAGTTTTCTTTATTTATTTTCGTCTTTAATTCCATTGATATTATTTATTAAACATAATTCAGACATATTTTTAACAAAAAAAAATAGTATAGATTCTTATTATTTTCTTTTATTACACTAAACCTCTTAAGGAATAGATGAAGTCTGTTACAATTGCCCCCTAAATTTTATTATAAATGATTTGCCAACGATCATGTTATAATAAAATTTATCACTAATCCAACTTTCTAAGAAAGAAAGGAAAATGCGGTCACCCTACTCTCTTAACTGCGATAATAATAAGTTTTTCTTTAAACTAAATTAATTAAAAACAAAACCCGAAATATAAACTAATCCCCTATCTCATAAATCTCTGTGATTTAATTAATAAATAATTGTTAAAAGAAAATTGAAAGACCTTGGTTTTATCGTTATGACATTTTTATAAATTTATTTAAATTCGCGAAGCAGGAGTCGTAAGTTAAAATCTTATCTTTTTTTTTTTTCAAATAGTCTGAATTTGGAACATTCGCTTTATTATTATGTTATCTATTCGTATATCAAATATCATCCGTCCCTAATAAATATTCTAATTCCTTAATATTTAGCTAGTCCTGCACAACAACTCACACTAAGGACTATTTGTTCAGGCACAACCTTTATTTTGATTGACTGTGTTGCGTAGTTATCAGGGCGATTGCTCAAATACGGAAGAATAACCCTGATCCCCTATAGTGCTGCATTCGCGCATCTCTTTGTGCCAAAGCGAAGCAAAGACTAACCCCTTTCTGAACTTGGCCTATTCACAATTTCAAACACTAATATGAAACAGTCAGCAGCCCCAATTTCAAGACATGGAAACTGAGTTTCCTACAGCGCGACGTACATAAGTATATACCCGTTTATCATGAAAAATACAAACGGTGACACGTCATTGGAAGTTTTTTATTTTTTATTTTAGTATTTTTTATTTATTCAATGAGAGTAATATTTTAAATTTTATTTAATATTTACTTTCTTTAAAATCCTTATATCATAAAATAATCCTATCTGCTCCTATATATACCTACACCTATATGCTTTCACATACATATATACAATTGTCTAACTATACCTACGCAAATGTTTTTATCCTAAATATTCTTGTTGGAGTAACAACTGTTTTAAATGTAATATCCTCGTCGGATAATTCCACAATCTACGACATAACCCCCTTTTAAACCAAGAAATATAAAAAATTAAAGAGTTAGTGATTAATTCTTGCCCCCACTTAAGTTAAATAATTTTTTTTTCCAACTATAAATTTACTTCTCAAAATCCCTATTTAGTTTCTGTCAACCTAAGCCAAACTATTTTAAAATTTCTACACTACCTATTACTTTCCTTCTCTATCTATAATTGTAATAGTATAACCCTAACTAATCCTACTCCTTAACTATCGGTATATAAATGATAAGCTCTTGTTAATCTGGTGTTGTGTAATAATATTTATAAAATTTATTTTATTTTATCAAATCATTTGTGTTTCCTAATATCAATCCTATTTTCTTTACGTAATCGACATAAAAGAACAGTTAAATCACTTTAATAAAAAAATTAACCTCCGAAAATTCTAAAATTTCCTATATTTAGTCGGCTAACTTTAGTAAAAATATTTAAAGTTCTATAGTATTTAAATATAAAGTAATATATTTAATCCTTTCTATATATTAAATTCGTTGAAATATTCTCCCTAATGCAAATGATGAAAATTGAACAAAATTGAACTATCAAATCTTAATTTATTCTCAAATTATGCATCTTAACAGTAATTTTAGTTACATCCCAAAACTTCTACAACTATCTCTTAAGTTCCTTTAGCTTTGTAGGTATACTATAATTTTGCAAACATTTTTGATAACTAAGGTATGGTTTACTTTATTAAGTTTGTGTATATAATTAATTTAATTGAATGCCTCTATTTAAAAATATGATAAATGCTTTGAATAGCTTGAATATCCTTATTTATTAGCATTAGGTTAATTGATAATCAGTCTAGAAAATTCTTTATTATTTGTTTATTTGGTATAGTTTATTTTTAGAAGGGTTTCGATTAAATTGATATTTATATTTTAGGTATGATATTATGTAATTACGAATGATTAAGTATTTAGAAAATTTTACATTAAACATTGTTCTCTATTATCAATAACAGCTCTTGAATTAAATTACCCTTGAATTTCTAAATTATTGTAACCACATTTATTCATAATAAAAATGGTATGATATGTTACAACCGTTAGTTGCGAAAATGTTTTTTATAAGTGCACCTCTCCCTACAGATCGAAAAATAATGTGTAATAATGATTCTCATTTACTTACATAAGTATTAAATAAACTTTTTTTTTTTATAAGAATTCCGAAATTCCCAAATTATTTAATAATTGCATTCATCTTTAAAAGTAGTAAATAACCGCATTTAAATGTACCTAGCTATCTATTTTAAAATTTTATCAAATACACTGATAAAGAGTATTAAAATTCAGATTATTGTCCTTATATTATTACATTTTAATTTATAATTAACAAATCATTTAGTTGCACCTCTGCCTACCGCTTTGGGGATACGGCGTGAAGATACTTTGAAATTTCATTTTAAGAAAAAAGTAATCACTTTAAAAGTAAATGTTTATATATTTTACAGTTATACTATGTAATATGATTCAACAACATTGTTCAATTCAATTCATTTCATTTAAATAATCATTAAATAAATTTAAAATATTTAATTTTATATATATTTAAAATGTTCAAAACTAAAGATCCCGTATACTATTTGTAGCAAATAGATTTGTACACTAACATTAGATAGTAAACCTTGTAACCCTACTTCAAACAAAATAAAGAGATTTAATTTACCTATTTTAATTTTATTTAATATCAGTATTTCTTCTTATTTATATTCAATTTAAATTTCTATTTTAAATTTATTATTTACGTAAATGACAAAAAACATAACTGCTGATTTTGACAGATTTATAAAGTTCAAGTTTCTGACGTATGCTTCAAATAATATTTATAAACATAACGTCATTAAAATTGAATTTAGTTCTCACCATTAAGGTTTTATATATATGTATATATTACCGCAATAATATGTTTTAACAACCCGAAACCTAATAGCAAAACTACATATTTTTTAATATTATGAATAAAATTTAAAAGGATTAGCTCGTTTTTAAAACAAAAATAATTTATCTCGCATACTTTTATATCTTAATTTAATTTTATAAAACATAAATCCACATGAAAATAATCCATAACAATATATATAAATTCTAAAATAACTATATCTGTATTAAACGCTATCACGGCCAATCCGCTGTGTCGATTATGATGCAACTCTATATAGTAATAATTTAAAGTCTTCGAATGAACAAGTACATACTCCCATACTAATATTATAAAAGCGGAAGTCTGTCTATCTGTTACATTTTCACGACTAAATCCCTGAACCGATTTTGATGAAATTTGTTCTGGGTATATATGAACACTCAGGATCAACATAGATATAAAAGGGAAGTCTATCTGTTACCCTTTTACATCTAAACGCCTAATCCGATTTTGATGAAATTTGGCCCGGGTACATATATGAATATCTGTTTTATCTTCCCTATAAGGGATAAACCCTTTAGATAAAACCAAATAAGAGACAAAGTTTATATGAAAACTATATACCTTACTTTAGCTACATGTTAATATACTTGTAGGTGAAATTTTATAACTATGTAAGTACAACACTTGAATCAATGTGCAATAAACTGTTGTGAATTACTTATCGCTTAATTTCGTTATAACACTATTGTAGGTTTCCTTCACTCAACTAAATAAAAGAGGTATTGATTTTGGATCACGCAAACTAAATCTATACATATAATAAAATCGTAGGAAAGTAAAACTGTACATTGAATATTTATTTTTTTTTAAAAATACTTGGGGCGCGATCTACAATCGAAATCAAGCCAAAACTATAGTTTTTAGAATTTTTGTCTGTTTGTCTGTTTATCTGTTTGTCTGTATGTATGTATGTATGTATGTCCGGGGCAAACTCAAAAAGCACCGCATGAACCACTTCAAATTTTGCATGAATACCACCAACAGGCCGGGCCAACACATAGGCTATATATTATCACGCTATGACCTAGCGTCTGGGTGCTGTGCGGAGTAAACGAAGTCCACGCGGAGGAAGTCGCTGGCAACAGCTAGTTATTAAATAAGTTACTACTAATTATTCGTGTATAACAAATTAGATTGAATAAAATTTCAAGATTGTTAGAACTAAAACTTAGTAATTCTTAAATTTAATTCGATAGAGTATAATTTTAAGGGTCTTAATCTATGTATAATCATTGTAGTTTATTTATAATTTTTATAAGTATTATGCTAAAGTTTAATTATCCTTTTTATTGAGAATATGTAATACTATTCGGAATTTTATTATTATTTTATGTTTTTTTTTTATTATATTTTTGTAATGAATAGACTCCTAACCACTGGACTGAACTAAAACACTTTAACCATTAGAAGCTACTCTATCCATAAAAGAGTCAACAAAAGTTGATATAGGCTACTTACCCGACGGAGAAAAAGGAAGTATTGATTTTTAGTCATTTGGATGAAGATACGGTAATTACTAGTTGGTTTTGATTTATGTCTAGATTAAAATTATGTTTATTGTACTTTAAGGTCGTTCTCGATTAACTCATTTTAGTAAATATTTATCTTTTGTCATGTTTTACCATGAATCAAAATATCTAATTTAGAATTTATTTTAATATTACTACAACATAATATTTTCTATTATGAACTCAATCATTCTACCCTTTCACTCTAGCAACCAATACCAAGTTGTTCATAAATTTAAGGTCTCTGCTCAAAAATATGTTTGTCTAGCTTAAATGTTTATCGAGATGAAATGTTTGAAGACCTTTGTCACACGTCACGGCTCCAAATTGTGACAAAACCTATGTTTTGTCATATAAGTCACAGATAATTTTTAATTTCAGAAATACTTTTCTTGTAATCTGATTAACTGTGTTCAAAATCATGTCCTGCGTCGCGGCACCAAATTGTAACAAACTCTCCCGAAGACCCTCTAAACTCACATTTTTAATATAACAAAATGTCTGTTATATTTCGTTTATAAAGGAGTCAACAGAATTATAATCATATTATCTGGCCAAATGATTCATCTAGTGTTAAATTGAGGACCTATTTGTGTTATATAGTTTCCCCATTCATTCTTTTCAAAGGTACACTTCATCTCTTATAAACAACCATACTTTATCAGGAAATGCATACTATAAATTGATTTAAAGGACTAAAATTTAATATATTGAAGATATTTGGCATAAGAGAGGGAGTAATATATTACATAAATACGTAAATACATAAATACTTAATAAAGATATTTGACTTTAAGGAAGGGAATAATATATTAAATACATACATAAAATACATAATAAAATATATAGCTTAAGAGAGCGATATGATGATATTAATAATTACATTGACTTCATCTAAAGGAAAGAAGTATGGTAGTATGGAATATATGGACAAAATTATTGTAATATTTAGGTTGGGAGTTGTAGAGCACTTTAGTGCCGCAATTTTATTATTGTGGGATATGTAAGAGGCGCCGCCTCGCCTCACATGTGTGAATACCATGCCGACTGAAGGCCATCCTAGCGTATTCCCCAGAAATATATTGAAACTAAAAGGAACTAAAGTCCTTAATCTCAAAGAGAAAATCAATATATTATGAAGAGCCAAGTTAATGGCAGGTAGGCATTACTATTGAGGGGTCACAAAGTGATAGCCATATAGTTTAATGTCCAAGCTTGTGAATACATTGTTTGGAAGTTGATGAGTATAGGCATGACCAAGGTGCATCAATAATATTGAGCACAGCCAAAAGGCCAAATAATAAATATATTCCTCAAGTATACAATTAAGCATTGACTTGAAGTAAGCAAATGTTGATAAAAATATATACTGTTGCTATTTTTGTAACAAACAGTTTAATAAAATAATAAATAAATATTGGCATGACAAAGGTGCATCATTTGTATTGAGCACAGCCAAAAGGCCAAATAATAAATATGTTTCTCAAGTATACAACCAAGCATTGACTTGAAGTAAGTAAATGTTGATAAAAATATATACTGTTGTTATTCTAGTAACAAACAGTAACAAAATAATAAATAAATATTGGCATGACAAAGGTGCATCATTTGTATTGAGCACAGTCAAAAGGCCAAACAATGAATATAATTCTCAAGTATACGATTAAGCATTGACTTGATCAAAGTAAAATAATTAAAATAATATATAAAATACTCAAGTTTGAGATAGCATTGACTTGGAGTACATAAATGTTGATAAAGTATATACTGTTGTTATTTTAGTAACAAACAGTAACAAAATAATAAATAAATATTGGCATGACAAAGGTGCATCATTTGTATTGAGCACAGTCAAAAGGCCAAACAATGAATATAATTCTCAAGTATACGATTAAGCATTGACTTGATCAAAGTAAGTAAATGTTGATAAAAATATATACTGTTGTTATTCTAGTAACAAACAGTAACAAAATAATAAATAAATATTGGCATGACAAAAGGTGCATCATTTGTATTGAGCACAGTCAAAAAGCCAAATAATAAATATATTTCTCAAGTATACAATTAAGCATTGACTTGAAATAAGTAAATGTTGATAAAATTATATACTGTTGTTATTTTAGTAACAGCCAGTAACAATAAATATTGGCATGACAAAGGTGCATCATTTGTATTGAGCACAGTCAAAAAGCCAAATAATAAATATAATTCTCAAGTTTACAATTAAAGTTTGTGCAAGTTTGTTTTAACAATTACTTGACAAAACTAAGACAAGATAATATGTTGTCTTCAATCACAATACCGAAACATTAATAGCCGGTACGCGATAAATAAACATATATAAAAGTAATCATTGCTCGCAATGAACTTCAAATAGTCCAAATCATAAAAATTTCATAAGTAAAATCAATTAAGATAATCCTTATGACGAAAGTCAAATGAACTCAGGTTAATGTATAAAAATACATTAAAACAAGCAATTTAATATATCCAGCTCTGTGATGTAGCTCATACCTGGTTGATGATTTGATTGGTTATGTAGATAGATCAACTTTGCTAGGCGTTAGATAGTTGGTGTTTATCTGGGTTAACCCTCTGAATACACTGTTTGCGGTAGGACTTATCCGAATACCACGCACTGGTAACGAGGAGATAATCATAACGACAACATTACATGTGTGTCTTTATATAGATATACACAATGCATGCGACATGCATACAACCCTGATGCCTTCGCAAAACCGACACTACCTTGTGACGAAGGTATGGTCCGATCAAAAAGCCAAATAATTAAAATAAATTATTACTGAACGAGAAATTAACCTTTGTTCTAAAGATATTATAGTCAAATTTCCTCCTATAACCCTAATAATTTATAGTCACCACAAGCAATGAAATATTACTTATTAATCGAATTTGAAGTTATAGATGAAATTTAGTAAGATCTTTGAACTCTTTAATATTGTGATTGAATACTCAATACATCTTAGAATCCAAACAATTCGTCTTATACTCGTTTTCCAATGAAACTAAGTTATTTATATCTTCTCCTGACTATTAGAGTTCTATTACACTTATTTCAATTTCTATTTAATCAAATTTCAGAATTTAATAAGGTCTGAACTTTTAGAAATCAACGCTTATTAGATCTATTGTTGCTTTAAGTGAACAGTATTATGAAACGTCTAGCCACCCGAATAATCATAAGTAAAGTTCATTTGTACAATCCTTATGATGTAGAGATTCAATCATGGAATCCAGGTTAATACATGAATATATACAGATAAACAATTTAGACAAATAACTCTAGTTCTGTAAAATAGTTCATGTCTGAGATGATTAGATATGAAAATGGATCAACTTTGCTTGGCGGTATAGTTGGGTGTTTATCTGGGTTATCGCCCCAAACACCTTGCTCACGACAGAGGGGCATATGAACCGTGTGTCTGCACTGGTGAAGAGAAGATGACCATAATGACAACATTACATGTATGTCTTTATATAGATACACCCAGCACAACTTGTTGCCTTCGTAAAGTCGATATTCCCGTGAGATGAAGATGACATGATCTATTTACCAAGGTAAAAGGTAAAAATATCTAATCCAAAATTAGTAATTAACCTTAATTTCAAATTTATTTAGTAAACTTCCTATCTTACTAAAAGATCTGTTATGCACTGTCACTATAAACAATAATATTTCAATTATCCAAAAGAATTAATTTGATAAAGAAGTTTAATATTATAATTCCTATCCTCCTAAATCCCTATATAAATAATATAAAATAAGAATAAAATAAATAAATAATTAATTAAATTAAGTAAATAATTTATACAAAATATGGTTAAATAAACATAATACGTTTGGACTAAAGTTCATTCATTCCTCTCTTGTACTCTAACTCCCTGAAGCTTTATTAAAGTCATTTAAGATTCTCGCTCCAAATTTAATTCAACAATTCAGTTCATATTAATTATTCCTTTGTTAGACACGAAGAGAGTAATTTGTATTAGTTTGTGATTATCTCGTTTAATATTTGTACTCGGTTTTAAATTTGATTGTAAATAAAATAATGTTTTATGAAGATTTGATTTTAAGAGACTGGCCTATGCAATCAATTTACGTATTAGTTAATATTTAGTTTTATAATAGGATATAATAATTCGTATTAACATTTCATAATTTTAATAATTCATATTAAGGTAGGTTTTTGTGTGAATTTTGTGTAGATTTATGCCCCCACTTATTGGTTGTAATATATTATTCCTACAGTAACAGACCTTCTGCCTTCAATTCCTAAAAGTTCCTATTTCCTCCTGATCCAATTTGAAGCATTAATTCAAATAATCATTTTAACTAGAGAAAGTTTCTATAATAAATATTTCCTAAGCTTGAATCACCTAGTTTTAATTGAAAGTCAATAATAAACAAAGTATTCCTTAAATTCCTCAATATATTAAAGCATCAATTCTTCCACCTAATATCTACACGCCCTACCCTATCACCTAATTGTTCCTTCATAAAAAAAAATTATAACTGCCCAAAATTATAACAATGCAGAAATTAAAATCGTATTTGCCATACCTCCAACTCTGCAACAACCTACAGTAGCTCTGCCTTCAGCTCCGACGACAGCTAAGAAGTCACCCCCACGCGGCCTCGAAGACTCCAAAGGAATCAGCTCTCGATCCCTAAAGTTTAAATAACAAGCAGGATCAACTGTACTATGGAAATTATTCTAGGAACTTCCTTAGCCGGTTCTCATCTATAAAGATATGTGGTAGTTATCACCAGTTAGTAGATTTTAAAAGATAAAACCGCACGCAAAACTTCGAAACGGATTTGAATGAAATTTTACACACAGATAGTTGATGACTTGGATTAGCACATAGGCTATTTATTATCCCGGGAAAATCTAGTGATCCAGCGGGATTCGCTTCTATAATGTTGCGGGTTGTACGTTGAAACTAATTGATAATATTAATTCAGGTGCAGTAGTATTAGTATCTAACAATGGAATTCCTTCAAAATGACGAAGATGAAAAGTATAATTTAAAGTAGTTAAAGCACTTAAATCTATTCCTAATTAATAAGCTATTTAGCCAACATGCTTTTGAATTTGGTAATGCAAAGCCATTTCTTACTCCTATGAAAAATAAACAAACATAGCAATATCGGCCATTTGTAAGGTAAAGATGCAATAATGATAGTTCAAATGCATATGGTAAAAGTATAGTATAAACAATTAAAGCACATAAATCTATTCCTTGTTAGTTAATAAGCTATTTAGCCAACATTCTTTTGGCATTGGATAATGCAAAGCCATTACTTATTCCTGTGAAAAATAAACAAACATAGCAATATTAGCCAATTGTAAGGTATAGATGCAATAATAAGTGTCTAGAGACAACGGGATTCCTCCAAATGCCGACGATAAAGGTATAATATAAAGTAATTAAGTCATTTATTTCTATTTCCTAGTTAAATAATAAACTGTCTTGCCAACATGTCCTGAAATTTGATAATATAAAGCCTTTTCTTTATATTATATGAAAATTAACAAACATAGCAATCTTAGTCACTTGCAAGGTATAGGTATAATAATAATAGTGTCTAAAGGCAATGGGTTTCCTTTAAATACCGATGATGAAAATCTATATACATATAATTAAGTCCATAAATCCATTTCCTAATTAATTAATAAACTGTTATCCGTCAAGCACTGAAATTTGATAAAGTAAAGCCATTACTTAGTCTTGTATAGTTATACAAACTTAAATTGTAGTCTTGTATTGTTATACAAATTTAATTTAATTTAAATTGGAAAACTACATCACCTGTGTTGTTTAGAATTCCGATTTATCCTGCGTCTTGATTAGCAGCCCTGCTGCAAAACTGTAAGACAGCAATTGCTCCACAACCATTGCTCACATTTTTATGGAAAGAAAAGAACATTTAAAAACATCTTTTCAACAGCTATTCCTTAAAATAAATAATTTCCTTTCTTCATGCAACAAACATTCTTCACTCAGTCAAGGATCGATCCACCTTTACACAACATTTTGCACAAATTCATTCTTGTAAATCTAATCACATATTTATCGGTAATATGTTTATTAAAATTGTATATTCAACATTCAAAAGATTTACCTTCTAATAAAACTACATTCTACCAATACTGCTAGATTTAAATAAACTCAACGACTACCATATCAAATACGAAGTTGCATAAGTACATACGTAATCCCTGAATAAATCTCTATTCTATATACTCACGGTTTTTGATCAATAAATTTTTTACCAATCCCTTTTCTCACATTAAGAGTATTTATATTATTATTTACACTCCGGAATATCCCTGATATATCTATATTATTGTCTCAAACGAAGAATCCCTTTTATAACGTCCAGAACTTTAAAACAAATCCCCCGTTTTCTTTCCATTTTTCCATCCTTTTCAATCCTCATTATTTTTCTATATCCTCAAATTTTCTTTTTCTGTCCTTCACCTTTTAAGGTTTTATATGTTTATATCTTAGGTCTTATATATTATTGAGAATTAGTTTTCTTTATTTATTTTCGTCTTTAATTCCATTGATATTATTTATTAAACATAATTCAGACATATTTTTAACAAAAAAAAATAGTATAGATTCTTATTATTTTCTTTTATTACACTAAACCTCTTAAGGAATAGATGAAGTCTGTTACAATTGCCCCCTAAATTTTATTATAAATGATTTGCCAACGATCATGTTATAATAAAATTTATCACTAATCCAACTTTCTAAGAAAGAAAGGAAAATGCGGTCACCCTACTCTCTTAACTGCGATAATAATAAGTTTTTCTTTAAACTAAATTAATTAAAAACAAAACCCGAAATATAAACTAATCCCCTATCTCATAAATCTCTGTGATTTAATTAATAAATAATTGTTAAAAGAAAATTGAAAGACCTTGGTTTTATCGTTATGACATTTTTATAAATTTATTTAAATTCGCGAAGCAGGAGTCGTAAGTTAAAATCTTATCTTTTTTTTTTTTCAAATAGTCTGAATTTGGAACATTCGCTTTATTATTATGTTATCTATTCGTATATCAAATATCATCCGTCCCTAATAAATATTCTAATTCCTTAATATTTAGCTAGTCCTGCACAACAACTCACACTAAGGACTATTTGTTCAGGCACAACCTTTATTTTGATTGACTGTGTTGCGTAGTTATCAGGGCGATTGCTCAAATACGGAAGAATAACCCTGATCCCCTATAGTGCTGCATTCGCGCATCTCTTTGTGCCAAAGCGAAGCAAAGACTAACCCCTTTCTGAACTTGGCCTATTCACAATTTCAAACACTAATATGAAACAGTCAGCAGCCCCAATTTCAAGACATGGAAACTGAGTTTCCTACAGCGCGACGTACATAAGTATATACCCGTTTATCATGAAAAATACAAACGGTGACACGTCATTGGAAGTTTTTTATTTTTTATTTTAGTATTTTTTATTTATTCAATGAGAGTAATATTTTAAATTTTATTTAATATTTACTTTCTTTAAAATCCTTATATCATAAAATAATCCTATCTGCTCCTATATATACCTACACCTATATGCTTTCACATACATATATACAATTGTCTAACTATACCTACGCAAATGTTTTTATCCTAAATATTCTTGTTGGAGTAACAACTGTTTTAAATGTAATATCCTCGTCGGATAATTCCACAATCTACGACATAACCCCCTTTTAAACCAAGAAATATAAAAAATTAAAGAGTTAGTGATTAATTCTTGCCCCCACTTAAGTTAAATAATTTTTTTTTCCAACTATAAATTTACTTCTCAAAATCCCTATTTAGTTTCTGTCAACCTAAGCCAAACTATTTTAAAATTTCTACACTACCTATTACTTTCCTTCTCTATCTATAATTGTAATAGTATAACCCTAACTAATCCTACTCCTTAACTATCGGTATATAAATGATAAGCTCTTGTTAATCTGGTGTTGTGTAATAATATTTATAAAATTTATTTTATTTTATCAAATCATTTGTGTTTCCTAATATCAATCCTATTTTCTTTACGTAATCGACATAAAAGAACAGTTAAATCACTTTAATAAAAAAATTAACCTCCGAAAATTCTAAAATTTCCTATATTTAGTCGGCTAACTTTAGTAAAAATATTTAAAGTTCTATAGTATTTAAATATAAAGTAATATATTTAATCCTTTCTATATATTAAATTCGTTGAAATATTCTCCCTAATGCAAATGATGAAAATTGAACAAAATTGAACTATCAAATCTTAATTTATTCTCAAATTATGCATCTTAACAGTAATTTTAGTTACATCCCAAAACTTCTACAACTATCTCTTAAGTTCCTTTAGCTTTGTAGGTATACTATAATTTTGCAAACATTTTTGATAACTAAGGTATGGTTTACTTTATTAAGTTTGTGTATATAATTAATTTAATTGAATGCCTCTATTTAAAAATATGATAAATGCTTTGAATAGCTTGAATATCCTTATTTATTAGCATTAGGTTAATTGATAATCAGTCTAGAAAATTCTTTATTATTTGTTTATTTGGTATAGTTTATTTTTAGAAGGGTTTCGATTAAATTGATATTTATATTTTAGGTATGATATTATGTAATTACGAATGATTAAGTATTTAGAAAATTTTACATTAAACATTGTTCTCTATTATCAATAACAGCTCTTGAATTAAATTACCCTTGAATTTCTAAATTATTGTAACCACATTTATTCATAATAAAAATGGTATGATATGTTACAACCGTTAGTTGCGAAAATGTTTTTTATAAGTGCACCTCTCCCTACAGATCGAAAAATAATGTGTAATAATGATTCTCATTTACTTACATAAGTATTAAATAAACTTTTTTTTTTTATAAGAATTCCGAAATTCCCAAATTATTTAATAATTGCATTCATCTTTAAAAGTAGTAAATAACCGCATTTAAATGTACCTAGCTATCTATTTTAAAATTTTATCAAATACACTGATAAAGAGTATTAAAATTCAGATTATTGTCCTTATATTATTACATTTTAATTTATAATTAACAAATCATTTAGTTGCACCTCTGCCTACCGCTTTGGGGATACGGCGTGAAGATACTTTGAAATTTCATTTTAAGAAAAAAGTAATCACTTTAAAAGTAAATGTTTATATATTTTACAGTTATACTATGTAATATGATTCAACAACATTGTTCAATTCAATTCATTTCATTTAAATAATCATTAAATAAATTTAAAATATTTAATTTTATATATATTTAAAATGTTCAAAACTAAAGATCCCGTATACTATTTGTAGCAAATAGATTTGTACACTAACATTAGATAGTAAACCTTGTAACCCTACTTCAAACAAAATAAAGAGATTTAATTTACCTATTTTAATTTTATTTAATATCAGTATTTCTTCTTATTTATATTCAATTTAAATTTCTATTTTAAATTTATTATTTACGTAAATGACAAAAAACATAACTGCTGATTTTGACAGATTTATAAAGTTCAAGTTTCTGACGTATGCTTCAAATAATATTTATAAACATAACGTCATTAAAATTGAATTTAGTTCTCACCATTAAGGTTTTATATATATGTATATATTACCGCAATAATATGTTTTAACAACCCGAAACCTAATAGCAAAACTACATATTTTTTAATATTATGAATAAAATTTAAAAGGATTAGCTCGTTTTTAAAACAAAAATAATTTATCTCGCATACTTTTATATCTTAATTTAATTTTATAAAACATAAATCCACATGAAAATAATCCATAACAATATATATAAATTCTAAAATAACTATATCTGTATTAAACGCTATCACGGCCAATCCGCTGTGTCGATTATGATGCAACTCTATATAGTAATAATTTAAAGTCTTCGAATGAACAAGTACATACTCCCATACTAATATTATAAAAGCGGAAGTCTGTCTATCTGTTACATTTTCACGACTAAATCCCTGAACCGATTTTGATGAAATTTGTTCTGGGTATATATGAACACTCAGGATCAACATAGATATAAAAGGGAAGTCTATCTGTTACCCTTTTACATCTAAACGCCTAATCCGATTTTGATGAAATTTGGCCCGGGTACATATATGAATATCTGTTTTATCTTCCCTATAAGGGATAAACCCTTTAGATAAAACCAAATAAGAGACAAAGTTTATATGAAAACTATATACCTTACTTTAGCTACATGTTAATATACTTGTAGGTGAAATTTTATAACTATGTAAGTACAACACTTGAATCAATGTGCAATAAACTGTTGTGAATTACTTATCGCTTAATTTCGTTATAACACTATTGTAGGTTTCCTTCACTCAACTAAATAAAAGAGGTATTGATTTTGGATCACGCAAACTAAATCTATACATATAATAAAATCGTAGGAAAGTAAAACTGTACATTGAATATTTATTTTTTTTTAAAAATACTTGGGGCGCGATCTACAATCGAAATCAAGCCAAAACTATAGTTTTTAGAATTTTTGTCTGTTTGTCTGTTTATCTGTTTGTCTGTATGTATGTATGTATGTATGTCCGGGGCAAACTCAAAAAGCACCGCATGAACCACTTCAAATTTTGCATGAATACCACCAACAGGCCGGGCCAACACATAGGCTATATATTATCACGCTATGACCTAGCGTCTGGGTGCTGTGCGGAGTAAACGAAGTCCACGCGGAGGAAGTCGCTGGCAACAGCTAGTTATTAAATAAGTTACTACTAATTATTCGTGTATAACAAATTAGATTGAATAAAATTTCAAGATTGTTAGAACTAAAACTTAGTAATTCTTAAATTTAATTCGATAGAGTATAATTTTAAGGGTCTTAATCTATGTATAATCATTGTAGTTTATTTATAATTTTTATAAGTATTATGCTAAAGTTTAATTATCCTTTTTATTGAGAATATGTAATACTATTCGGAATTTTATTATTATTTTATGTTTTTTTTTTATTATATTTTTGTAATGAATAGACTCCTAACCACTGGACTGAACTAAAACACTTTAACCATTAGAAGCTACTCTATCCATAAAAGAGTCAACAAAAGTTGATATAGGCTACTTACCCGACGGAGAAAAAGGAAGTATTGATTTTTAGTCATTTGGATGAAGATACGGTAATTACTAGTTGGTTTTGATTTATGTCTAGATTAAAATTATGTTTATTGTACTTTAAGGTCGTTCTCGATTAACTCATTTTAGTAAATATTTATCTTTTGTCATGTTTTACCATGAATCAAAATATCTAATTTAGAATTTATTTTAATATTACTACAACATAATATTTTCTATTATGAACTCAATCATTCTACCCTTTCACTCTAGCAACCAATACCAAGTTGTTCATAAATTTAAGGTCTCTGCTCAAAATATGTTTGTCTAGCTTAAATGTTTATCGAGATGAAATGTTTGAAGACCTTTGTCACACGTCACGGCTCCAAATTGTGACAAAACCTATGTTTTGTCATATAAGTCACAGATAATTTTTAATTTCAGAAATACTTTTCTTGTAATCTGATTAACTGTGTTCAAAATCATGTCCTGCGTCGCGGCACCAAATTGTAACAAACTCTCCCGAAGACCCTCTAAACTCACATTTTTAATATAACAAAATGTCTGTTATATTTCGTTTATAAAGGAGTCAACAGAATTATAATCATATTATCTGGCCAAATGATTCATCTAGTGTTAAATTGAGGACCTATTTGTGTTATATAGTTTCCCCATTCATTCTTTTCAAAGGTACACTTCATCTCTTATAAACAACCATACTTTATCAGGAAATGCATACTATAAATTGATTTAAAGGACTAAAATTTAATATATTGAAGATATTTGGCATAAGAGAGGGAGTAATATATTACATAAATACGTAAATACATAAATACTTAATAAAGATATTTGACTTTAAGGAAGGGAATAATATATTAAATACATACATAAAATACATAATAAAATATATAGCTTAAGAGAGCGATATGATGATATTAATAATTACATTGACTTCATCTAAAGGAAAGAAGTATGGTAGTATGGAATATATGGACAAAATTATTGTAATATTTAGGTTGGGAGTTGTAGAGCACTTTAGTGCCGCAATTTTATTATTGTGGGATATGTAAGAGGCGCCGCCTCGCCTCACATGTGTGAATACCATGCCGACTGAAGGCCATCCTAGCGTATTCCCCAGAAATATATTGAAACTAAAAGGAACTAAAGTCCTTAATCTCAAAGAGAAAATCAATATATTATGAAGAGCCAAGTTAATGGCAGGTAGGCATTACTATTGAGGGGTCACAAAGTGATAGCCATATAGTTTAATGTCCAAGCTTGTGAATACATTGTTTGGAAGTTGATGAGTATAGGCATGACCAAGGTGCATCAATAATATTGAGCACAGCCAAAAGGCCAAATAATAAATATATTCCTCAAGTATACAATTAAGCATTGACTTGAAGTAAGCAAATGTTGATAAAAATATATACTGTTGCTATTTTTGTAACAAACAGTTTAATAAAATAATAAATAAATATTGCATGACAAAGGTGCATCATTTGTATTGAGCACAGCCAAAAGGCCAAATAATAAATATGTTTCTCAAGTATACAACCAAGCATTGACTTGAAGTAAGTAAATGTTGATAAAAATATATACTGTTGTTATTCTAGTAACAAACAGTAACAAAATAATAAATAAATATTGGCATGACAAAGGTGCATCATTTGTATTGAGCACAGTCAAAAGGCCAAACAATGAATATAATTCTCAAGTATACGATTAAGCATTGACTTGATCAAAGTAAAATAATTAAAATAATATATAAAATACTCAAGTTTGAGATAGCATTGACTTGGAGTACATAAATGTTGATAAAGTATATACTGTTGTTATTTTAGTAACAAACAGTAACAAAATAATAAATAAATATTGGCATGACAAAGGTGCATCATTTGTATTGAGCACAGTCAAAAGGCCAAACAATGAATATAATTCTCAAGTATACGATTAAGCATTGACTTGATCAAAGTAAGTAAATGTTGATAAAAATATATACTGTTGTTATTCTAGTAACAAACAGTAACAAAATAATAAATAAATATTGGCATGACAAAAGGTGCATCATTTGTATTGAGCACAGTCAAAAAGCCAAATAATAAATATATTTCTCAAGTATACAATTAAGCATTGACTTGAAATAAGTAAATGTTGATAAAATTATATACTGTTGTTATTTTAGTAACAGCCAGTAACAATAAATATTGGCATGACAAAGGTGCATCATTTGTATTGAGCACAGTCAAAAAGCCAAATAATAAATATAATTCTCAAGTTTACAATTAAAGTTTGTGCAAGTTTGTTTAAACAATTACTTGACAAAACTAAGACAAGATAATATGTTGTCTTCAATCACAATACCGAAACATTAATAGCCGGTACGCGATAAATAAACATATATAAAAGTAATCATTGCTCGCAATGAACTTCAAATAGTCCAAATCATAAAAATTTCATAAGTAAAATCAATTAAGATAATCCTTATGACGAAAGTCAAATGAACTCAG